>CM076578.1:395500652-395839847 GCA_034641835.2 Pinus albicaulis
TTTAAGGACAGGAAGAGTGAGTCTCCGAGAAACACAGTTTCATGTGGAGACCCTAGATCCTTGTACCCACAATATCTGGTGACTTAAAAAATGATTGCCAAAACAATTCCTTTGCTATGCATGTAAGAACACCACCTGTATAATGAGGGAGATGTAATATTGTCTAAGAAGCAGATTTATACAGAGTGGTCCAAGATTGTGTATTTATGGAACATACAACTGATTTTGGCATGAAACATGTATCCAAGATTTCAATGTGGCCTTATTTCAGAGCCCATTGATGATTTACTATGAAACCTAAACATTCAAAACAAACACAGTGAAATCACAGGATCTCCATCACGAATATCATAAATATTAATTGTCTTTTTGGCACTAGCAGTAGATACCATAAGAGGCCCACATGGCCTGTACCACCAATGTTGATTCTCTGGCACAGCATTTGCAAAGCCAAAATTTCTCCTCGAGACATCCCTCTCTGCCAAAAATGGAGAGATGGTACTGGACGTTGAAGTGAAGGCCTCTGATTTAGTATGGAATGCCATAATTTATTTATTATAAAAGTCCCATGAACAGAAACCTGAGTCCAATGTACAACTTGCAGATGCTGCCACAACATATTTACCAGAGCGACCATCTGAACCAGCTGCTCTGATCAACCAGCAATCACCCCACATGTTTGGGGTAAGCCCATATGGAGCTTTATATTCAGCCTTCTCCTGGAGATTGGAAAAAAAAAATACTGAGTATTACTCATACATCAACTACCCTTTATGTTAAGGGAAAATTTAAAGAGTGCATAAATATTCTTGAAATCCCAATCATCGTTTCTAGAAAATTTCAACAGTCTTTGAAATGAACTACATCCTATTTAAACTACATCAAATATTTAGGAAAATCATTTTTTTAAATAGAAATTGGTGAATTTTATTTCAAATATAGAAATTTAAATCGTGAGAATAATCTAACCCCTAGGCTTTTCCCTATTTCTAATAGAAAATACCAAAATGTATAAATTATAACACCCATAAACCCCAAAATTAAGTACAATAATTAAAACCTCCACACCTCTGAATTTGCTATATTGTGAGAAGAGCAGCATCCATCATCATGGGAAAGAAAAACTGATTCTGCTTCTGATACAAACTAGCCTGCAGTAGATGTCTTATGGCTGAGTTGATTCAATCAAACACAGGAAACATCTTCAGTTTCTTCAATATTGCCAAAATGCTTTGGCTTTTTTTCCTGATCATCATCAAAGTCCATATTTTCATCACATTGAATTAGTTGGGGTTCATTACAATCAGGTCCAGTGCCTATTGCAGATCTCCAGACATCCAATCCAATATTGTAACTACCATACCCGTTCCCATTAGAGATTGTATGTCAGTATGAATCTTTCGTCGTAAAAGATCACTTTAGCTACGCATAAAAAATATCCCTAACATCGATTATGGATGCAAAATATCTTTAAGATTGTTGTACAAATTCAGATCTAAGCACAAAAGTTATTAAGCAGATAGAAAATAACATAGCTCCATAGATCCAATGAACAAGACAAGAAGAATGTATATGAAAGAATTTTGTATTATATTAAAGAATGGGGCACCTAAGAGGAAAACAAGAAAGGTGTTTTCCGGTTCTCCTCAGTGGGATGGGTTCTTGGAAGTCCTCAGTGTTTCAGATCTAGCATTTCTCTCTCTTATGGATGTGGAAAAGCAAACATAGAACTCAATGGGAGTTCACAAAGCAAAAATGGAAAATGGTGACCAAGAGAAGATCTAGAATGATCTAATGCAATGAAGGTGACTAATGAATGGGGAAAACCCTTCTATTTATAACAAAATATTGGGGCGGTCTAGAACTTGGTGCATGAGTAAAATATTATTAATCGAATTCTAGAAGCACCCTTTAGGAATATTTTATTATATTTGTTGGAGGGAAAAGGATTCTTGACTTGGGTCAATTCCTTTATTTATAAATAATAAATAAATAAATGATTTATTTATCATTTTAGGGAAATGATGAGAATATAATTAAATAAATAATGGTTTATTTAATTATTTATGGATGATTTAGTCAAATTTAACTAAGAATATTATTTAAATAATGATTTAAATAACTTGTTCTTAGGAAATAATTAAATAAATAAGGATTTATTTAATTAATTTCCTTTTTTGGGTTAAATATGACCAAATAAGTTATTTTATATGGTGAAAGAAATTTTACTTGGGCTAAATTGGTCTTACATGGTGTACTTGGGTTCATCTAATAATAATAGGTTAGATGACCAAAAAAATGGTGTAGCAGATTGCCCCCCAACGTACGAGTGTTAGGAGAAAATCGTATGACTGAAGTATGTTGTAAAAAATCAATCACTAGATATCAAAAGGGAAGTGAGAGAGAGAAGTGTGATGTTGTCTGATGTGTTAAAGGACTAGACCCTGAGGAGACGAGACTTATAGGTGTAACAAGTCTCTATGAAGTGGTACCTGTGCTAAAGGCGGCGAGGGAGGCATACCTATGCCCGCCGAGACAAAGTACAAAGAATAAGGCACCCAGAAAACCATGGAACACAATAAGTATGGAGAATAAGGCGCCTGGAAACCCACAGAATGCAAGAATGAAGCATGTGTTGGCTGAAACATGAGCCAGATAAATAACATGATGGATCCCACATACATGTGATGCCTAGAATAATCGTCAGGACTTATACAATAATATGGTAGTACATGAGATACAAATACACCCAAATGCCCCCTACACGCAGGGAAGGGCTCGCAACATATGACGGATACGTGCAAATTGAAGAGGCGCTGCAAGCAGTGGAGGCTGATATCATCAAATGGGAGGAGCTGCATCAGGGGTGGAAATGAAGTCATCCGGGCATGTGGGGGGCTACCTGCAGGGCCACCCCCTCATGAGGGTTGAGACATCTCACACATGCCCAGGAATCACCAATAGCTGCTGCTGCATCACTAGACCATCCAGTGTATAGATCACGACCATGCTGGGAAGAGCTCAAACCAATGGTACACTACCCCCCATACTGGGCTTCTGGAATAAATGAGCTGATGTCGATAGAAGTAGGTCTGCCATAGGTGAGGCAATAAGGGATCCCAAACTAAGGCACGAGGGGAAATAGTAGAGCGACGTTCGAGTAGACACTAATGATGATGGAATGATGAAAGGAACAAAGGGACCCGAAAAACATGAGTAGAAAATGGTAACTCATGATGGAAATCGACACGAATAAGAATAAATATGGGGGTGAAGCGGTGCCCCAAGGAAAAGTGTTGTAAGTGAGGAAATCCGATTTGGAGAAGAGGGAAAGAAAGACTTCTTGGAAAACATGTGTCTTGGTGAAGTAGTGAATGATAAAAAGAAACATACGCTGGCTATCTACAAGGACATAAAACATGCATTTCGAGTGGGAAATGCTAAGGGTAATATCTCTTAAGATAGAGTGCATTGCGAGGATTAGGAAGGGGGTGGCCTTCAAAGTCTTCTAAAAGATATGCTTCCTTCCCCAGATCTTTACTGATGATGTAAGAACCTAGCCATAATGAGTCGAACTTCCCATGACCAAGGGTATCGTGGGCCTGGTCATATACTAGAACAAGGTCACCTTCATGAAAGGTGCGAGGGTGTACTTTTCGGTCATACTGAGCTTTGGTGCACTTTTTGGCCGCTTCGAGATTTTGCAATGCAACGCGACGGTCTTCAGAGGCACACTCAAGAATGATAAGTCATTGCTCGAGAGGTTGGGTATCAGGAAGAAGTTCGATGGCCAAGTGAAGGGAAGGGATTTCACATTCGATTGGTAAGACGACCTCCTCGCGGAAGACAAGGTGGAAAGGAGTGAAACCGGTGGCGGTTTTAACAGGAGTACGATAGGCCCATAAAGCTGGGAAGAGCATGAGATGCCAATTGGTTTTGTGCTTATTCACTGTTCATTGACGCATGGTCTCAAGAATTTTGTTGATTGCTTCAACTTGACCATTACCTTGGGGGTAATAGGAAGATAAATATTAGTGTTCAAAACCTAATAGCGAGGAGAGATCATGCCAAATCTGATCTTCAAAATGTCGGCCATGGTCTGAGACTAATTGTTTGGGAACGCCGAATCAGGCAATGACATGGTTAAAGAAAAAGAGGGCTGCAGTAGCTGCCATATTGTTGAATGTAGGCATAGCTTCGGCCCATTTAATAAAATAATCAACCACCACGATGATATATTTGTGGTTACCAGCAGATGGAGGTCGACATTCCATGAAGTCAATGGCCCATTTACAAAAAGGACCAGCAGTGACGACAGGATGGAGAGGAGCGGGAGGAGCTTGTGCCTTGCGGGTGGAATGTTGGCAATTGGAACAATGTTTGACTGCTTCAATGCAATCACTGAAGAGAGAAGGCCAAAAATAGCCAGCCCGCATGATTTTTTGGGCGGTGGCGAGGCCGGAGAGGTAGCCACCACAAGCACCACTATGAAAAGAATTTAGGACTTTCTCGGCTTCAGCGTGGGTGAGGCAACGATGAAGGACAATGTCTACGCCACGACGATAAAGGTCATCGCCAATTAGAATGTAGCGAGAGGCTTTCTGTCGGATACGTCGTCGAGCATCACGATCAAGGTGAAGGGTGAATTTTTGGGTTCGCAAGTAAGTAAGAATGTCACCGTACCAAGGATCGTTGGTGGTGATGGAAAACAAATGTTCATCGGAAAGAGCATCATTAATTAGAGTATCTTGCATCTGGGTAGGAAAATCAGAAATGAGTTCAGCTAGGACTAAACCTTTCTTACTTTTTGGGGTGACAAATTCAAGTTCAAATTCTTGGAGAATAATGACCCAACGGGCATACTTCCCATTGAGGATTCGACGACTCAATAGGAAAGCCATGGGGTTGGAATCAGTCACCACCTTGGTGGAACGCATGAGGATATAATGAAGCAATTTTTGGACCGAGAACACGACAGCTAGTGCTAATTTTTCTTCATGCGAGTAGGACACAGGTGGACCGGCAAGGTTCTTATTGACATAATACATCACATGTTCAGAATCGTTATGATCCTCCTAGATAAGGACACCAGCAACCAAATAGGTGGAAGAAGAGATGTATAGAATGAAATCTCAGTCAAAGTCAGGGGGACGGATCAAGGGAGTGGATGTGAGGGCATGTTTGAGGGCATCAAAAGACATTTGAGCATATGTATCCTAGAAAAAAGGGGTGTGAGATCGAAGAAGTCTAAGAAAGCCGTGTGCAGTAGTGGCGTAGTCAGGAATGAATCGGCGAAGAAAATTAGCTTTGCCTTGGAGACTTTGTAGCTGGTGTAAGGTACGAGGCAGAGGAAGTTCAAGAATGGCTTGAACCTTCAAAGGGTCGAGAGTTATCCCGTCTTTAGACAAGATGAAGCCGAGGAGACGACCGGTGGGAACACAGAAGACACATTTCAAAGGGTTAAGGCGAATGTTATACTTGTGGCATCGGAGGAAAATGGTACGCAAGTCATGAAGGTGTTGCGCTCGATGTTTAGAACGTGCAGTAAGGTCGTCTAAATAGGCAAGGATAATATGGGTTAAGTCATGGAAGCAATAATACATGGCTCGTTGAAAGCTGGCGCCAGTGTTTTTAAGGCCAAATGGCATGACTCGGTATGCGAAAGTGGCCCACGGACTAATGAACGCGGTTTTAAGTTGATGAGCATGACAAATAACAATTTGGTTGTATCCGGAGAAGCCATCCATAAAGGAGAGAATCTCGTGCCCCGCACACTCATCGATGATTTGGTCAATAAATGGGGTGGGGAAATTGTCTTTGGCACAAGCTTTGTTTAGATCGCGAAAGTCAGTGCAAACATGAATGGTGCCTTGTTTTTTGAGGACGGGAATTGGGTTAGAAACCCAAGTGGTATATTCAATGGGGTAAATGAAACCAGCCTATTGGAGCTTGTCAATTTCAACTTTTATGGCTTCACGTCAGGAAGGATGGATGGGTCGCAACTTTTGATGAATTGGAATGGCATTAGGCCATGTGTCGATGTGATGTTCGACAATGGCAGGATCAAGTCCGGGCATTTCTGAGTATGACCAGGCGAAAACATCACAGAATTCTTTGAAGAGTTTCGTGTAGGATTCAATTTTTTCTGGAGTGCATTGGGTGCCCATGGTGATAAGTTCTTCAATACCTAGTTTGATAGAAATGTCGATTTTGATGGTGGGAGAGATATTATCCATATTGCCTTCTTCGAAAGCATCAGGTGCAGGGAGGGGGTTTTTGAACCAATCAACTTTGTCAAGAATGAAGTCTTTGGATTCGAGGGCATATTGGTCATGGGATGGATGGGGGAGGAAATATGTGCGATGGTGCATATTGTCCCATGGAAAATCAGTGTGGGTCATGGCTTCCATGATGTCTTCATCGGACTGGAAGATGGGAAGAGAGGATGGAAGAGGTGGACCTGAGGAGGTAGAGGGATGAGGCTCTTGGTTGTGAGGGGAAGGGCTCACAGGTACGGTGTCATGTGAGGTGACAGAGTGAGCAGTTGAATGATCAGGCGAAGCATCGGGGGAAGGTACTACGGGGTTGGCATCCGAGAATCGCGGGGATGAGGAAAGGTAGGAAATGGTAGCTGAAGTTTTGGTCATGTCAGTATCAGGAGGAGAAATGGTAATCATGGTGGACAGGTGGTCCAGTGTGAGGGAAGAAGGATTACGGGTGAGGGTGGCTTCGAATTGGCGGTATGTGGCTAAAGAAGCACGATACTCATCGAGGAAGGGGAAAAGGTGGGTATAGTGGCCATGGAAATTGCACAAAGAACAAGGGTGATTGGTGTGCAAGTTCTTAAGTTTAGGGGTAGGAGCGGGTATGGTGACATGGACTTCTAGGATGTCAGATTCCGGAAACGTTTCATTAACCATGGTCTTGAGAGGGGGTAATTCAGGACAAGTATGAGTGGCGTTACCAACAACATCACATAGAGCACACTAGATGGGATGCTTGTGAGGCCGAGGAGGGGTAGAGTTGGGCAGGGTAGGTTTATCTTTTGATGCACCCCTGCGAGTTGTTCTATTTTTACTCGAAGTGGTTGTAACAGGAGGCGGTGCTTATTGAGGTGACTGAGGTACAAGCGTAGCCAGAGAAGTGGTGGGGATTGGTTGAACCGAGGTCAAAGTAATATATGGTTTAGGTTGACCTGGAGGAGTTGTGGCGGGAGGTTCAAGATACCAGATGGGAATACCCAAGGTCAAGTTGGGGAGGGATAGGGTGGCCAAGGTAGGGACTGAATAAGCGCCAGGAGGGGGAGCGAGGAAAGGGATCTGTCCAGCATGGAAATGGCCAGGAGGAATGGTGTCGAGGGGTTGATTTCAGGTGAAGTTGATCCATGAGGATTGGTGATAGAAGAAGATTCAAAAGGAAGAAGGGTGGCTAACGGGGGTGAAGGGCTAGGAGCTGGTTGAGGTTAAGGTTGCTGACTAGCCAAAGTGGGCTCTGTAAGGTTAGCCCATGATGATTGCATCATGCAGATGTTCGCCAAGTTAGGATCAGAGAAGGGAGGGGAGTCGAAAAAGGTGTTGAGCAAGGAGGAGTCTTTGTAGACGCCGGGGGAGACAATGGTCAAAGAATCAATAGATTTCTTGTTGGTGACAGTGGAGACGGTGGGCTCAGGGGGGTCTGAGATTTTGGTTCAGGGTAAGTTAATTGGTCAATCGTGACGATATTTCCATTATGAGGGAAGAACATCTTGTGGTGGACTGCGGATGGGACAGAAGACATCACATAGGTGTAACTACGCCCCAAAAGAATTTTGTAGTCAAGACGGGCGTCGATAAATTCAACATTGACACAAACAGTCTTGCCAGCAAGGGTGACAGGACAGTTACGGAATATGCCAATGGTCTAGGAGGCATGGCCATCCCATGCACGAAGGGTGATGGTGGAAGGGGCCAGTTCAGTGGATACGAGTTGTTTCCAAACTAATGCGGACATTACGCAGGTAGACGCCCCTTCATCAATAATGCACCAAGCAACATTGGCGTTTTAGATTGTGACTGGGATTTGGAAAGAAACCGAAGGAGGGAGAGGGGGATGGTCTGACTGACGGGTGTCAAAAATAATAAATTTCTCATCAGTAGGATCTACAGCGCCCATGGAAGATAGTAGAGCCCTCTTTTGAGAAGGAAACGACTCGAGGAGTTCCATTGTTGAAATGGCAGCAGGAGATTGGGCCAGATCCTCTACTATGCTGAATGAATGGGCAGCCTGACCAGAGGTAGCATTTCGGCATAATGGTCCCTTAGGAGGCTTGGGATGAACCTCAGTTTTGGGCAGAGGGAGGTGCAAGGGACCATTGGGTGTCGATAGAGGTTCTGTAGGACCTGACGATGGAGACTCAGAGACAAACGAAACAGGAGGTGTGGAATACTGACGGGACCGGGTTTGAAGGTTGAGGTCGATAGTGAGAGGTGAGTCAGAAGCCATCATGAGAATCTGGTAATTAGAGGAACCAGAAGGGGAAGGTTGAGTGGTTACCAGGGTGTGAGGTGGTTGAGTGGCCACGAATCCCTGTTGCGGGAAAGGATTGGTAAACACAGCAGGTTGAGAAGTAACGGGGGTGGGAGGGGTAGTAGGGGAGGAGTGTTGTCCCCGTACGGTGGCCTGAGAATCCCAAAGTTGCCGCATTTGTGGTAATAAGGGACAATCGTGAGTGTCGTGACCATAAACACTGCAACACGAATAGGACTTATTGGTGCGAAGTGGTATAAACGTAACCAGATTGGGCGTAGATAAGGTCATACTTCAAGGCTATTTGGAGGGCGGCTTCTTCGGTTTGGGGAAAATGGGATGCGACATCTTTTCCAATGGGAGGTAAGAGGGAGCGAAGGAACCAGTCCATGTAAACCCGATTTTCAAAGGGGGGAGCGCGGCACAAGCTCCATCTTCGCCGCCATTCCTGGACATGAGCAGAAAGGCGGGTCGAAGAGGATTGATGGAAAGAGGTTAAAAGCTCGGAACTAGTGTTGTATCGGAGGGGGAGCTGGAAGTAGGATAAAAATGCTTGGGCAATGGTCACAAAAGTGGTATGGGAGGAGGTGGTCTGTTCATCATACCATTTAGAAGCGTCGCCTGTAAGTGTGCGTTGGAACAATCGAAGACGGATGGAGTCATCGGTGATGGAATTAGAGGAGCACCACATGTGGAAAGATCGGATATGGTTAGAGGTATCTTCGCTAGCAAGGCTGTCTAACTTGGGAATATCGGAGGGGATCTTGGTTGGCATAGCAGGCCAACTCACATCGTGGAAAATGGGATCATTAATCAGCTGATTGAAGTCAGGGAGACTGAGGCCAGCCATATAAGGGAGTAATGGGGCAGTCGAGGTAGGTCCCATAGTGGTTCCACTGGAAATTGACCCGGTGGTAGAACTGGGGTTAGGGCTAGGTCTGGAACTAGACATGGTGAAGGGAAAAGAGGGGGAACCAGAAGTAGGTGGAGAACCTGAACAATCAGAAGAAGAGTCGGAGTGTGGACTCAGGGGAAGAATGACTCGGTGACGACGGGAAGGAGGAAGTCATCCAAGCGGAAACTGAGGATGAAGGCCAAGAAGTCTCCGGGAGCAACGCCTTGGGGGCGCAATGATGACAGGAATAAGATAAACCGACGAGGGCAGGGGAGGATAAAATCAAGTGAGGTCAAGGGTAGAGAGGTGCAGTGAAAATTGATTTTAAAGTCTTTTCCAGGCGGTGTTAACTAGGTGCTTCTTCGCTTAGGGTTAGTGTGTGGCGTGTGTTAATTTTAATTGTTTAAACCCAGACGTTTTGAGAGTAAAAGAAAAAGTGTGTTGCATAATGGAAAAGAAATCTGCAGTAAATAAGACTGAAAGAACAAAAAATTAACAACTAATAATGCAACAATCTAACCCAGAAAGGCGGGTCTCTCCAAACTAGTCTACAAGAGGGAAAAAACCAGGCAAAGCATACTAAAAGATGCCAATAGATCTAAGGTCCGGAGGGATTGGGATCCACAGGGTGAATCTGCTGAAAAGTGGTGCAGATAACAGCAAAGAGGCAGAGGCAAGGTTGCTGCTAAAAAGGAGGAGATCAGCTAAAGAGTAGAGAGACAAGGCAGTGGCCTTAGAAATGAACCCAAACAAAATGAGATGACATGGTTTTGAGAGGGATAAGGGCTGATCTAAAGGGATCTGAAAAGGAGGTATCAGATATGAGAAAAAGAGGGTTGAAACTCTGGAAATTCAGACTTCTGAAATAGTAAAGACTCGTCCAAAAAAAGTGGAGGGTACTAGAGCCCTAAGGGGCAAGATTCCCTCTTAGGTGAGTGAAGCAGATCAGAAACAGATCTAAACAAGCATAGACAGAGGCTAGAAAACCCTGACAGAAGCTTCAGACAAACCCAGAAAAAGTGTTGAAAAATTTGCAGAAAAAGTGCAGGTCGCAGATTCTGACCTGTTTTCAGTCCAAGTCGCAGGTTTGGGGCAGAAAAGTGTGTCCTGAGGCTCAGGTCACACTTTTTGGGCCAATAAGTGTGACCTGCAGATCTGGCTGTCTCGGCGGCAGATTTCAGAAAAAAATTTCGTCTCAGCTGCTGCTGATGTTGGTCACCTGTGCAATAAGGCTAGAAAGACACGGAAGTTAAAAATTTGACTATTTAAATGGTTTTAGGGGTGAAAATAACCATAAAAATAGGAAAAACAAAAAATGGAAGAGAAACCCTAGGGTCTGAAATAGCTAGATATGTAGGAATAAATAAAATGACAGTGGTCGCAAAAGAAAACCCGTGTGGAGTCGCCAATTGTTAGTATGAATCTTTCGTCGTAAGATATCACTTTAGCTACGCATAAAAAATAGCCCTAACATCGATTATGGCTGCAAAATACCTTTAATATTGTTGCACAAATTCAAATCTAAGCACAAAAGATATTAAGTAGATAGAAAATAACATAGCTTCATAGATCTAATGAACAAGACAAGAAGAATGTATATGAAATAATTTTGTATTATACTAAAGAATGGGGCACCTGAGAGGAAAACAAGAAAGGTGTTTTCCAGTTCTCCTCAGTGGGATGGGTTCTTGGAAGTCCTCAGTGTTTCAGATCTAGCATTTCTCTCTCTTATGGATGTGCCAAAGCAAACATAGAACTCAGTGAGAGTTCACAAAGAAAAATGGAAAATGGTGACCAAGAGAAGATCTAGATTGATCTAATGCAATGAAGGTGGTTAATGAATGGGGAAAACCCCCCTATTTATAACAAAATATTGGGGCGGTCTAGAACTTGGTGTATGAATAAAATATTATTAATCAAATTCCAGAAGCACCTTTTAGGAATATTTTATTATATTTGTTGGAGGGAAAAGGATTCTTAACTTGGGTCAATTCCTTTATTTATAAATAATAAATAAATAAATGATTTATTTATTATTTTAGGGGAATGATGGGAATATAATTAAATAAATAATGGTTTATTTAATTATTTATGTATGATTTAGTCAAATTTAACTAAGAATATTATTTAAATAATGATTTAAATAACTTGTTCTTAGGAAGTAATTAAATAAATAAGGATTTATTTAATTAATTTCCTTGTTTTGGGTTAAATATGACCAAATAAGTTATTTTATATGGTGAAAGAAATTTTACTTAGGGTAAAATTGGTCTTACATGGTGTACTTGGGTTCATCTAATAATAATAGGTTAGATGAACAAAAAAATGGTGTAACATTGTAAATCCTGCTTCTGGCTTTAATTCGATAAGTTCAAGAGCACTAGAACTGGATTCAGTTGATTTAGACTTGGTATAGTTGTCCTCTAATTTTTATTCCGATACAACACTATACTTGTGCTTCAACGTAGATAGAAATTCTACAGCAATGGGATCTTCATCTATGGGGCTTATGGATCTGCCCTAAAAATCATCCCAAATATATGATTCATTTTCATTCAACTGATCATGCAAATCCACCCTCGTCTTCAGCACAGCAAGTTGAACTGAAGGCCGGTTTTTCAGCAATTTTTGGTGGGGGTAAAGCCTGTCTTCTAGATCTTAACTATTTAAGTGTTTAATTGGTTTTTTTAGAGACCTGACCATAGAATCAAATGAATCCTGCGAATCCTGCGAAATAATAAACAATAGTAAGGCCATTATTTATTGTTTTGAAATAATAAACAACATGCAACAAACCCGCATAATTAGTAAATTATTTAAAGACAATGTTGGCAATAAGTTTCCTGTATCCTATTATATGATTTTCCTTGATGGAAAGCTCTGTATTTAATGTAGAATCGATATAAATAAGGACGAGTTAATTCATGTGTGAACATATGTATGCATCCTAATGAAGGATAATTGACATCCGTAAGAAACCCTGTGCTCTATATGTTGATCGAGGAACCGATGTTAATACGGTTGACACTGTATCCAAACTGGTAGATAGTGGAGTTATATATATTCGTTAAATATATGATGGAAGGGTCTATGCTATTAGTAAGGAGATGACTGGATTTCATGGAGAAAGGAACGAGGAGCGAGAGCAAACCAACTATAACGCGAAAGAAATAAAACAGAGTATTTGGCATTGAAATTTCGGTGGAACATGGACTAACCCTTTGGAATCATGAACGAAACCTAGAAGGAAAGAGGTGGAACATAACAAACGGAAGCATGATGGAACCCTGCATGGAAGAGCAGAACCGTGACCGAGTAAACAGTAAAGGTGGTTTGTGGTTTCTATCGCACCACCTTCGATGGGCAACCAGTTTTCAAGAGGTTGGGAGCGATTCCATAGAACGCGAGACATGCGTCCTTGTACGACTGCACAAAACCGCTTGTCACTGCGCGCCATTACGCGTTATTACTCGACCCAGGATGCCCAGCGATATTGATAAGCACCGTTGATCTAGGAAGGGGTCATCAGACGATGTTCATTTGCTATAGATGCGAAGAAGTTACCCAAGGTACGGCGTGCCATCGCGCATTATCATCTGTGAATCATCAAAGAACGATATCCGTCAGATCATCTGATGCTGAGCGATGTGTTCTCCGCCGTCGGATGGAAATGATCATAAGCGATGGGCCCCAGTTTTTTAAATTATATTGATTGGGTCGTCGATTATGTATGTGGGGCCGGAACCAAAGGTTTATTTAAAAATATTTTGATAAAAGCACTGGTTATTACTATAAAGGTCTATTATATATTTAATTGCCAAAGGTTTTGAATAATATTTATTTATCAAATTTCACGAATTTGATAAATAAAAGAAAGAAAACCATCAGCGGCACGTTATTGGTACTTTACCTTGGCTATAGTATTATTTGGCGGAGATAGAGATTACCTTTGGGACAATTCGAGCATGGAAGAACAAAGATTGGGATTTCAATTTGGATTGGTTCGACTTTTAATAATACCATTAGCAATTGAATGGTTTTGACCCATGGTTTCAATAAAGGCGAAAACTATATAAGGTGATGAGAATCATAGTACGAGGTGTGCATGCAGAGGCATTGAAAATAAAAATATCTTTATGAGATCTACATGATCAAACTCTTTTTTCTGATAACAATGAATCCATGATGCACCTATGGAGTTGATCGAGGAAATGAAAAAGCTCTAGGAAGATCAACAAAGAAATAATAAATATCTGATGCAAGTCTGATGAAGAAATTGAAGAAATTCGGTGGATCTGAGGGTTGAAGTCCTCTGCATAGAAGTGGAAGCTTTCTGCCAGTTCAAGCTGGTGTTAAATCAGGGGGTCGAAGCTCTCTTCCAGGAGAGGCTGGAGAACGAGAGAAGGTTGCAGCCTTTTGCAGTTTGGTGCCTGCGTGCTGGTATGAGTCTGCGCCAACACAAAATTGTAAGATGTTTTCTTTATAATAAATATTGAATACTGAGACGACAGCAACGGTGGTTTTCTCCCAAATTGGGTTTCCACCTTAAATACTGGTGTTCATATGTGTTCCTTTTGTGTAATGGCTTATTCTGTTATTTCTTTTCACATGTTTACTAAAAGAATGATGCAATAATCTAAGTAAAGAATTAACAGCATAATAAGATCTCTGGTGAAAAGTTTTTAGTCAGCCCTAAATACTGATTCACCCCCCCTCTCAGTATTTTTCCCAACAGACAATAATCCCTACATATTAAAATATAAATTTATAACATACCAGCTCATACTCGAACATAACATCTGTATCAATATTCTTCTTCTATATCTTCTTGATCTTCATCCAACTGATCGACATCTATATCAACATCTGATTCAGAAATGGTGTTGAAATGATCGACCATGTCATCATGATCATCAATTATGTCATTTTCAATAATATCCTCATCGACATCATCATCAATAATTGTTGCCTCATCTCCTATTCCTGGTTCATCTTCTAAGATATCTTCTTCATCTGTCAATGCATCTTCCTGCTCATCTGCCACTACATCATCTTCCTCTTGATCAATA
Source organism: Pinus albicaulis (assembly GCA_034641835.2). Lineage (NCBI taxonomy): Eukaryota > Viridiplantae > Streptophyta > Pinopsida > Pinales > Pinaceae > Pinus > Pinus albicaulis. The sequence goes on from CM076578.1 coordinate 395,515,122, forward strand.
TCATCTTCTTCCTCTACAGTATACTCTACTGGCCTTCCTCTTGGATCATATCTAATAGCAAATGACCATTCGTTCTCACCTGGAACCTCTGAGTAAAAGACTTGTTCGCATTGGCTTGGAAAAACATAGCGATCTTTTCCTGCTTCAAACTACGATGTTTTAACCATTGGAAATCCATTGTCATGTTGAATAAGTGTTCTATCATCATCACGTACATTCATTCGTAGCCTATACCATTTGACGTTGAAAAAAACTATTTTGAAGGAATTAAAGTCACAGTCAACTATATCATCTAAGAACCCATAATATCTATTTTCAGATTCTCGAGGATGTCTGTCACTCCTGGAGGAAACGTTAGTGACCTGGAATACTGCAGTTATCCCACTATCAGAAGTTTTCATGTTATCATCCAACTGTTTAATGCGAAATTGACGTCCATTGCACCACATAGCCTTGTGGTGTTTCAACTGAAATATGCCAAACATGAAAAAGATGCATTGTCAATTAATAATTAAACATAAAATTTACACAACATGAAAATTAACTGAAAAATCAAACTTCTTGTCACATTATAAATATAGTATAAAATAAGTAATGAATAAATAGGTGAATTAATTGCTTACCTTTCTATCTTTCAAATCATATGCTAAATCGATTTCCCTATCTGTAACGTTCCCATCTCCACTACGATACGCTTCTCTAATCAATTCAGAGAGTAGTTTCCATGATAACCTACCATCATTATGTGCTTTACATGTTTCAATCCATTCACTCATCCACTCAAGATTTTTTGCAATGTATAAAAGTAGTGCCTCATAATCTTGAGCACCTGAATAAAAAAACAATAATTCACCAATATTAATAAATATTACTTATAACCATGGTAAATTATATTAATTAATAAACTATGAAAGAATAAGACCTAAATGGATATAATGATCATATACATGATGTAAAAAAATGAAACATTATATGTATTATACATAATAAATCTTTTACGTCTCACTTTCTTCATTCTACCTTTTCCCAACAGGTGCTCCTCTTCAAATTTTTTGATGGAGTTCACATCCCAAATGCAATCCACCACCTTTATGGATGGCGTAGCTAATTTAGGAATATAATGACTAATATACACCATGGATTGATATACCACATATCCCTCCACCATAGAACCCTCAGGTCGTGCTCTTTGTTTAACCAAAGCCTTCAAGGATTTTAGGTGCCTCTCAACCATCCACATTGACCTTGTGTGTACTGGTCCACACATTTCAATCTCCTCAACTTGGTGTATCAAGTAGTGTTCTTGTGCATTGAAAAATGTTGGAGGTAGATACTTTTACATTTCACACACTAGCCGAGGAATTTCTCACTTCCAATACTTTATTTCATCTTGATGGATTTCTCTAAATGACAACCATTTGCAAATCATTACACAAGGTTATTTCAATGAAACATAATATATATTTCATTACCAGTAAATTAATACACCATTTCATCAAGTACGAAAAGAAATTGTAGCAATTAGATTTTGCGTATAAATCAAAACTACTTACCTCATGTATTTAATAAGACCATATATAACTTGTTTGACATTGTTGTCGAAGTCGTTTGGGAGAGATACAGGTAGAACATACTATAACAATAAAAAATGAATCGTTATTGGTTTCCAAATTAAACAGAAAAAAGGAAAATTTAAAATATGTATTCAAGCAATAACATACAAAAACGTATACCAAAAAAAATTACCTTAACAAAGGTATGCCAATCATGTGTTTTCACCCCACTGAAGTCACCTTTCTTCGTTAAGATATTATTTATGTTTGAAGCAAAACCTGTTGGAAATTTAATTCTTCTAACGACCTCTTTTACATCATTTCTTTGTTGTTTTGTTAATAACCATGGAATATTATTATAATTTCGACCTCCATTGTTATTTGATCTGTCGATCACACTTTTCATTGCATGATTTGATTTCTCAATGTCAGCACAAATTTTTTCAATTTTATCTCTATCATGTGCACCATCTATGGCTCGCCATAATGTTTCTGTCACATTCTTCCCGACATGCATTGTATCAAACAAATGAGCTATTTTTAGGTCCTCATAGTAGGGCAACCTCGTGAATTGAGAAGGATAACATTTCATTCCAGGTGGAAGTACAATATTAGTACCTTCACGGCGAAGATGACCTTGATATCAAAGAATAAAATAAATTAGAACAATATTAATTATAAAATACAATAAAATATATATATATATATATATATATATATATATATATATATATATATATATATATATATATATATATATATATATATGTATGTATGTATGTATATACACACACAAATTAAGTACCAGCTACTCGACGATTATTAATTCTGTTATATTCCAACATCCACAACTGAGGTGTCATTCTTCGTGGTTTTAATATAGTTTCTTCTTTATCATTGAAAATATTTTTTTAAGTAGTACGACACTTATGGTTCCTAGGGAGGAAGTTCCTAAACTCATCAAACACCATCTTTCTTAAGTCTGGCGAATGACGATACTTCATCTTAGGGCCACAAACTGGACATGCAAATCTACCCTTTGTTTGAAGACCTGCAATAGATGGATCAATAGCAATTAATATACTATGAGATCATTTTTAAAACATGCAATATGGTATATCTAATTTAGATAACTATGTATTATATTAAAGTGCAATGAAATATTACATACCACAAACATGTGTTAGTCCTGGGGCATCATGAATTGTCCATACAAGCATTCCACGACATTGAAATCTCTTCTGCTTGATTGGTTTAGTGATGTCATACATAGTGATGCCATGCCATAACTGTATTAGCTCATCGATAAGAAGCTCAATATATACATTCATATCTTTGACCTGGTACTTACCTAATTGTTCAAAATTACGGTACATAATAATTACTACCATGATATATGTATATATAAGTAAATAAATAAAATATATATTTATGCAAACAACGAGAGAAATGAAAATGTTACATTCAAAGAAATAATGTATCAAATACCTGGAATAATCATAGTCAACATTATGTGCTACCTCTTTATTGACATCCAAGGAGGAATGTTATTGTTGATAACAAAATTAGGCCACACTGAGTAAGTAGATCTAAGCTCTTTGAATGGATTAACACCATCAGCTGCCAATGAAAGCCTGACATTACGAGGTTCATTTTTAAAATCTACATATTTTTCCTCTATTTATCTAAATGTAGAACCATCTGCAGGCATTCGAAGAACACCATTTTCACTTCTATTCTTTGAATCGTAATCCATAAACTATGTTATGCTGTTACACCTGAACATTCGCTACAAACGTGGAATTATGGGAATATGACGAAGAACCTTTTGAGGCACCTTTTGGGTTAGTTGATCTGTTCGATATCTACTAGTACCACATTTCGGACATTCTGTTTTCAACGCATGTTCTCCATAATATATAATATGATCTTTAGGACATGCATCTATAGTGTTATATTCCATTCCAAAGTGTTTCATAATATCACGTAGATCTCGATATGTTCGAGGTAAAGTATTTGGCGATGGTAACAAATATTCACCCAACAATCTACAACAGAAACAAAAAGTAGTGTCTTGTAAATATTATTAATCATATATATATATATATAATAGTTATTAAAACCGGAACCGGTGACCGGATCGGTGGAGCTAATGAACCGGGTTTCGAACCGGAACCGGTCTAACCGGTAGCGATCAGATCTCAATGAACCGGTTTTAAAAAAAATACATTAAATAATTATTTTTTAATAAAATGAAAAAAATAAATAAATAAATAAAAACTATTTTTAAGATTTGCAACCATGATTCCAAGCCAATAGAGACAAAATATGAAAAGTTTTCTCATTTATATACCATGAAAAGGTGAATATATCAAAATGGCAGCAAATGCAATACATATCATCGAAAAATACATAAGCAAACTTGTTGAAGTAATGTATCAGGTTTCTCTTATATTATTCACTGTGTTTCATTGCTGAGTTAATATTATAATATAAAATCTGTCCCTGCTCAGATCTATTGTCAATTCATTGTATCAGCCTTAAAGACAATTCTGGGTTCATTATATATATATATATCAGACCAACATTTTGAAGATATTGTATTCTTCATTATCTATGTTTGCTTGCCAATAAATTTCTAGAAAAACATCTACAACACTTAGAGGTATTGAATTGGTTTATGAAACACACTATTAGTGCTATTTGTAACAAGTTGAGAGAGCATTACAACTTCAGCAGTCTGCTCACAATGTGTTTGACAAAATTTATCACTGAAAAGATTCATTAAAACCCAGAAAACTCAGTAGCCAGTTTAGTGCATTTCCAAGTAGGAATTTTCTAGTGGTCAATTTATTATTTCCAGTCACATTTTCATTAGGTTGTATGTTGTTGTCCCTTGAGTGGCATCAAACCATTTGCATCAGTCTTTATGCCATGATCAAATTTCTTGTATGTTGTGTGAAAGGTTTTGTATTTATGTTGTTGCTATGTGTGAGAAGAGAGAGAGGGTCTGATAGTTCCTAGCTGAGTGTGAAATAAGGTTGCTACTGATTGTTTTGAGAAAATAAATTGTCATCAAGTACACTTGATGAGTTGCATGCTGTCAGGGATTTTATGCTAGCCAGCCTTGTATTTATCATTCATAATGTGTATTGTTGCTACTATAAGGTGTTGAGTATGAGTTATTAGACAAGTTTGTTGCTAGTATAATAGAGGAATTTGCAGCTCATAGAGGAAACACTGAGAAATTTGCAACTCATGGAGGAGCACCTAACCTGCCGGTTAACTACGGAACTGGCCGGTTTATGCACTCGCCCCAGTCGTTCTGCTTGTGACAGGTTAAATTAGTTCATGGCCAAATAGGTGAGAATGGGCTATTGAAGCAGTTTGCAGGCAGTTAAAGACGCGTGACCATCCTACTTGACCGGTTTGATAACTACCAGTATATATATATATATATATATAATTTATTATTTTACACATATGCAACTAAAAAAAGGAAAATAATCAACATTTACATATATGTGATCATATATACATGTACATACCTTAGGAGTTGTGTATTTATCATTAAATAAATTATTCATAGCTTTAAGTTCACAACCAACAATAGGGGATTGGTGAGCAAGGATATAAATAATTAATTAATAAACTCCTAAGGTATGCAATATGTATATATGATCACATATATGTAAATGTTGATTATTTTCCCTTTTTTTAGTTGTAATAAATGTGTAAAATAATAACTTATATATAAGTTATTATTTTACACATTTATTACAACTAAAAGAAGGGAAAATATTCAACATTTACATATATGTGATCATATATACATATTGCATACCTTAGGAGTTGTGCCATACATCTGTTCAACAAATTATTCATAACCTTTAAGTTCACCAGCAACAATGTAGCAGAGAGAAGAGTTGCATTTGAGTGTTCAAAAAGTTATTCACTTGACCTTTCAATCAGAGGTACATCATAAATATTGTCACTGCTATCTCCACCATCATCATCTGACTCACCATATAAGTCTTGGAGCATTTTATTTGTCCCATCATTAATGTGAACTGTCTCATTACTGTCATCATGATCTACCTCCATGGGATCATTAAAATTACCTTCATCATTTGCTTCATGTTCTTCACCGCCTTGTATGTTTAATGTAATATTTCTTTCAAATTCCTGCATGTTTGGTGCAACATCAACCTCATCTCTCTTATTTCTTTGTGGTGGTTGATCATAAAAATTATAGAGGCATTGTATTTTAGCACATAAGTACAAACATTAATAATTAACATTAGTGCACATATAAAAAATATTAAAATAATATAAAATTTTACGATATAATCAAAATGAAGATAGATAATTAATTACCACGGGACACTAGTCATTCGATCCACCATCATGTGCCCATATTTCCTACAATGCACTGTTGCTATTTCTATTAAAACTCTAACATTATTTCTCATACAACATTTTTTACAAGGGAAATAAACTCTACCATCACCCCTTTCACCCTTTTGAATTTTTTTTTCAGCTCCAATGTTTTCTTCCATTGATGCAAATTATCCTATAAAGAAAAAAATAAATCTCTCTCAATGGTGTAGAAAACTCAAGACTTGTTGAACTCAATGGGAGCTCAATATATAAGAAAAAAGAAAATAAAAGTGGGCATTTTACAAATTGTGAGCTTTTTACAAAATGTGGGCTTTTTTACAAAATTGTGGGCTTTTTACAAATTGTGGGATTTTTTTATTCTTAATGCATTTTCTGTAGAATACTAAACATATTTGTCCAAAATTTCAGATGAAAACTGTAGTCTCTACCACGTTTGGAAAATTGGATGTTTATAAAAGATAAACTGTGAACAGAATTGTACCACTATGATAAGAAGCTGTCAGAAGCATTCCTTCTGCTTCACAAACGTGGAACTACCTTAAGAATGCTTATGGTTGATATAAATATTAGAGCATGGCAGTTAAATGTAGTAGTTATGCTAAAATACTGGATAACAGCTTGAGAGTGCTCTTCAGATACTATACGAATGCACCAAATTAAGGTTGTACCATTACTAAAGATAAATGGCCAAAAATAGTCAATTTTGATATCGTGAAGTTATGTCTTTCTCGGTAGCAAACTGGGGATAGGATGGAAAATATGAGAGAACTAAGTTCCAAGGACTAAAAAACCAAGGCCAACATAGTTCTGCCTTGAATCAGAGAAAAAACAAAGCTGCCTAAAAAGGTGTTTGAGAGCACCCATTGAAGCTCTTATATATAGTAGAGTCAACATTTTCCTATTGAAAAAGTTTGTATAGTCAAAGCCACAACAAGATCAGATAGCCACGATCCTAAATGAGAACCAGAGCCAAAGCTAAGACAGATCCACGTTTAGCAGAACAAGATAGCCATAGCAAAGGATTTGACCACAGAACCAGATCATGAGAGATAGCAAGATTCTTGCTTCCACTGTGGAAATGTAGAAACTTTACAAGGGCTTTGCTTCCAGCAGATTTCATTGTGACAATAATTGCTATGGTGTTGTAAGCGCTCATTAGTAGAATCTTAAAGCCATGCTGAAATTATTTTAACCTGGAGAGGGTTTTCTGTGGTTATAAATCCTCATGTTCAAATTCCATTGTGGATTGGTTGTGTTTGATATTATGTTTTTACTATCCACAGTTGAATTTTTGCACAAAAAATTATCAGTCTAAAGTGGAGCAATTTTGTGATGTTTCTTTTTCTTCATATTGTGAAGTATTCCGCTCAGAACTTTACTCGTTGTAATAGAGGTCTTGGGCATAGAACAGGGGACTTGGGTTTTTTGGAATCAAACTTCAAGTTAAGATGCTCATCTGAAGAATGGCACAGTGAACCTTAGCATGGAGTTGGGAGTACCAATTTGAAGTGCAGGTAGGGCATTGTACAATAGACCAGTTAGATTTCTAGACCCTAATACAAAAGTTTCTTCTTCTTTGAAAACGTGTTTCTCCTTTTCTGTAACCAATGTGGATCCTGTTCTTGTTTCAATTAGGGATGGATGACCATTTTTTATTGCTCCAGATGATCACACTCTGGGTAGCCCTAGAGGCTATTTGGGGGTGATGAGTCCAATAGGTCTCAATGAAATGTTGTCCTCTCTGGGGAATACTATTGCAGTGGAATTTGATACTATTTTGGATGTTGAATTCCACGATCCTAATGGAAACCAGTACCTTCAGCTCTAGTACCTGTTCACAAAAGAGGGTGCCATAGTCATTCATGCGTGCAGGGAGGGTGAATTGCAGGCATTGCAACAGGAGGTGTTGTTGTTGTTGCATTGGCCACTAGATTGTTTGTCTGGTTCTGTTACAAGCGAATAGTATTGAAAAGGATAGACAAATTTAGTTCAGATATTGTGAAATGGCCTCAGAAATTCACCTACAAAGAGCTTAGCAATGCCATGAAATACTTTTTTTGAATGTGATTGATAATCAATAATTGCAAGCAAGGGTAATCCCCTTGTGAAACCCAAATTTCTGAGCATTTTCTAAAACCTGATGACAGAGTCATTGTAATGAACAAGTGCCTAGGTCCATATTACGTCCAAATCTACCAAGCACCAAGATCTATAAAAAAAAATCCACAGTATCTGTGAACTAAGAAGAAGAGGCAGAAAATGTATTATGCTTACCTGTTCGAATAGTGGTTGGGGTTTACCACGGCAAAAATTTGACAGAGCCCATGTAGCATTTCGTATCATTGAAATTCTGGCAGTATCATTCAACTGGGCAAGCACCTGCCTCGGAGCTCCATGACTGAGGGAAAGATCCCTAAATGATGCAGAGTCTCCAACAATATTTCCCAAAGCCCAAACAGCCTTACACGAACACCAGTTGAACTCAAAGTTGGGTAGTAGTTTTTAAAATCAAATTCCAAAATTACAGACGTATAAAGATAGTTGGGAAGAATAATTTTATGCCTCTAAAATGAACGTGCTACTTGTTCTCGAACATTATCATTCCCAGAGGTAAGAAGTTCCACAAATATAGGCAGTGCCCCGTAATCAATCACAACCTTTGTATTCTCAGAGGCTCCAAAAAAACCCAAATAGGGTCAACCCTACTACAGGAGGAAGGGCCTACAGTAAGAACTTACCATTTTGCAAGAACTGAGGGCGAATGTTGTTCTGCAAGAGATGAGGGCGAATGTGCGCGTGATATCAGATGTTAATGTAGTTTTTAAAAAAATCATTTTTATGTAGCGCGCATTTGAATTTTAGCATTTCAAATCATTTTTATTTACATTTGATTTTTGCATTTCTAATACAAGTGAAAAACAAATTTCTACAAGAGGTTGAAATTTTTACTAGATAGCCATGAAAGACTAATTAAAATGGCTTAAAATGCAAGTGGAACTTCAAAATAAATGTAATTGAAGGTTCTCCCCACTAAATTTTTGCAAAAGTGCTTACATTATTTAAGTTATCTAGGATATTTTTTTGTATTACACAATCAAAATTAAATAATGAAATAGTTGGGTAGTCTTATTGTTTCAAATTTGGACATAATTTTCAAATGGTGATGAAGTTTCATGTGATGATTAACTAACAATATTCTCCTTTCCTATCCTTGAAAAACTATACAAGGTTCCCTGTTGCCACATGAAACCCTAACTCATGTAGCAACATAGGACCAGTCCTCCATTTTCTGCATTTTCTGATCATAGGCATTTACACACATATTTAGCCATTTAAATTTGCGATTCCCGTTTTTTTCTGTGAAGTGCTAGGAAAGGATAGAAGACTGGAAAATTTTAGCGTTTAGAATTTTTTTCAATTTTCTTCACGCCCTTTAATTTGCACTTACCTAATAATTTTTTTAACACTAGTCTCTTCGCAGCGTTACACGAGTTGTACTCAAAAAGTAAGGAAAGTTACTTTTTTGGCTCACTCGATAATCCGGTGGATGCGGTATGCAAGCTATTCCACTTGGAGCCCCACCATTGTCTCTTTCGGTTTTGGTTTCAGCACAACTTTCCTGTTTAGCGATTTTCGGGTCTTGAACTTCGGAGCCGTTTTGGGCCTAAGTGTGTTTTTTGGGCCTAAACGATGTTTTTGAGCATTGCGCTTTTGAGCATCGTGCCTCCAACAATTATCATTAAACTGTCATTCCATTTCTAAAATTATATTCATGAGTAAGAAGTTGTATTCCTCGGATAGAGCTTTCTAATGATGTATCATGTGCGTCAAACGGAGATAGTATGCCAAAGTTACATCCCTGGGAAGTTGAAACACCAATTTACCCAAACGGGGCCCATAGTTTTGGCGCTTCATCTCCTAGGGTTGGGTTTTTGGATGTTTAGGATTCTCCATTGTTTCTCAATAATAAATATGCCCTCGAGCCTCATTGTAGCTCAGTTCAGAGGCCTGTAGCCTCCACATCTCTTCTCAGAGATAGCTACCAGCGCCCTAGCTAGTTTTATTTCCATTCTGTCTGTAAGCAAATGTCAGTTCTTTGATATTAATGAAATGAAGTATTCACTGCATCTAATATTTGGTTATGTTGTTTTCATTATTATTCTTGCATAAATCCGGATTAGTGGTATCGAACGATGCAGCACTGTGATGTGCTGTGTCACAACGAGGTCGGTATAAGGAGTTAGGGCTTAATCTACGTTAGGAACCCTTTGCAGATCTGTTTTCCGCAAACCACAATGAATTCTTGGCAGAGGAAAAGAAAGATGAGGGAGTAAGAATATCCTATACGAAAAATGTTTCTCGAGAGCCTGCGAAAAACAAAGGAACGCAATGATGGATAACTTTGCCCAGATCCTTCAACGTCTGCCCACTGACGGTGCATCTGCATCCAGCAGCCACTCTAGAGGTGCGACTCCTTTTAAGGTACAAGTAAACTTTGACATTCCCATATTTGAGGTTCAAATAGATGTAGATACCGTAGATAGATGGTTGAATCTATTAGAAGGATATTTCTCGGTTCATGAATTTTCTGACCGGGAGAAGATTATTTTTGCACTCCTCAAAGCTACCCCCCATGTCAAGGACTGGTGGGAAAGCCCTTTGTATGAGGAAAAAAGGAGCCGAGGCAAAACCCCTCCCCCTCTGTTCTCGGTCGTACCCACTTGGAATTCTTTCCGAGACGCCGTCAAGGAACAATACTATCCCGTGGGGAGCTATGAGGACAAGTACATACAATGGACCATGCTGCGGCAACAAAGGGATCAAGATGTGCATGAGCTGATGAATCTGTTCCATAACCTGCGCACCAAGTTTTGTATCAAAGATTCAGAGAAACATATGGTGCTAAAGTATCGTAGTTTTCTGCACAGATACATTCAGGAGGTAATGGAGTTCCTTGACATCTCCTCGCTTGGTACGGCATACCGATATGCTACCAAGATTGAGCAGAAATTCAAATAGAAGAAGCGAGACTTTGGATCTGCGAATCAAAAGCAAGGGAAAGGTGCTCCCAAACCACTGAACAAAGGACAAAGCCAAGGCATGGTGACTCAAGACAACCTGTCGAAGCCACAAGCAAATAAAAACACCGCAAAGCCAAAGAAGAACACGGGAAAGTGGTGTGAGTTTCATAAGAGCTCCACTCGCAACACAAGTGAGTGTCAGGCCAAGCAGTCGCTGGTGGCCGAGATGCAGGCTTCTGAGTCAGATGCATGCTCTAACTATGAATCAGAACCTAACAAGGGGAATGACAAACGAAAACATATTATTGATGCGGAGCCCAATGCCACTGTTTCCACTAAAAAGATCCAGAAGGAGGAACCAGAAGATCTAGAGGAGGAGGAACATCTCTTCCACTCCCAGATGTGGGTAAAGGGCTCCCCGGTATAGTTCATTGTCGACAATGGGAGCCAAAAGAACCTCATTTCAGTAGATGAAATGAAGCGGTTGGGCTTGCCAACCACAGCTCACCCACATCCATACACCATCGGGTTGCTTCACCAAGGACGAGATCTCCGTGTCAGCCAGCAGTGCCGCCTTCCCTATAGCATCAAGCCCTTCACGAATGAGGTATTATGCGACGTTGTTCCTATTGATGTTTCTGATGTATTATTAGGACAACCATACTTGTGGAAGCGTCATGCAGTGTATGAGTCTCGACCTCGTGCTGTTATTATTACTTTGGGAAATAAGTTGTACAGGATACCAGAGGTACCACCTCCTGCTACTATCTCTTTGGTTACTGCAAAACAATGCAGTAAGCTCATTTCCCAAACCAGGAAATTCGTTTTCCTGATGATCCCGCCCCCAGGGAAAGAAGAAGACTATGGCCACGACCTCCAGAAAAGGCTCCTCTGCACGACAACAACAAATGGATAAGGTTGTGGAGGAGTACGGGGACATTTTCACCTCACCCACAGGGGTTCCTCTAAACTGTCAATTCAAGCACCCGATTGATCTAAACCCAGGTGCGCCGCTACCCAACAGACCGATCTATCGGTGCTCTATTCTGGAGAACGATGAAATCAAGAGTTAGATTCAGGAGCTGCTGCAAAAGGGTCACATCCGACCAAGTTCATTGCCGTGTGGGAGCCCGATAATTTATTATTGTGAAATCATAGTTCTAAATTATCTCTTATTCTATGAGCAATGTAATCTATTAATTGTAAGCAGATTCATTAAAAAAATTCAAACTAATTTTAGCATGAATGATGACAATTTATATATTAATTGGTTTTTAAGAGTATTTGTATTATGTAGGAGCACTGGAAAGAAAAATCAAGACTTCATTTTTTGTTTTCCTTATTTTATTGGGCTGAACTGGAGAAAATTGAATATGAATAGTGATTTAATTGTAAGATCAATGGGCCAAGGCTTTAGCATGAATGATGGCAATTTATATATTAATTGGTTTTTAAGAGTATTTGTATTATGTAGGAGCACTGGAAAGAAAAATCAAGACTTCATTTTCTGTTTTCCTTATTTTATTGGGCTGAACTGGAAAAAATTGAATATGAATAGTGAGTTAATTGTAAGATCAATGGGCCAAGGCCATACATCAACATTGACCACAGTGGGGAAGTATAAAAGCATGGATATTCATGCAAGTATAGTTATTAATGTAAGATCAAAGTTAACTCTTAGCTTCACTAAAGAAATAGAAGGCAAAGATCTAGAATCAACTGAAACTCATGTGAAAAAGTAGATGAAAAATGTACAATCATCCAATGGAGAGGTAATCTATAATTATTCAGTAAGACTCTTGGCTATGCCTTGAGACTAAACTAATTCTCAATATTTTTGAATAATCATCCATTGGAATTTAGTAGGAAAACCATAGTAAATCATTGTCCAATGGCCATGCAAAAATATATAAAAAATAATATTTGTTGGTTGTTTTTCAATAGGTGGACCATGATGGGACCGATGAGAAGGTGGGGGTGTTTTTTTAATCATGGAAGTGAGGTTTAGTAGATTGATAATCAATTTAACTTTCCCTATAAATTTTCTCGATCAAGTTATTCATTCATTTAACTTTGATTCATTCCTACTGTTTTGATACACAATCCAATCCAGTTGAGTCTTGAGTCTTCATTGAGAATGGCATTCATAGGTTGTCAAGAAAGAGGTTATCATGCACATGCACTCTTCTTTTCTTGGAATCTTTGTAACTATGTTCAGCCTGAGTTCTATATTTTTAAATTATCATAATAGTTCGTGATTATTAGGCTTTTATTTTGTCTTTTAAGAATTTTAATTTAATTATTATTAATCATTAAATTAAAAAATACATATATATATATATATATACATATATATACATATATATATATGTGTGTGTGTGTGTGTGTGTGTGTGTGTGTGTGTGTGTGTGTAGTTATTATAGTTATTAAACTTTCAATGGTACATCAACTTTCATACATGAGAAAATAGATACTGACAAATGGTACATCATGGCCTGATTAATTTTGCTCAGCAATTTCAAATGGTATAACATTTAGTCAACAGTATATATATATATATATATATATATATAGTTATTATAGTTATTATAGTTATTAAACTTTCAATGGTACATCAACTTTCATACATGAGAAAATAGATACTGACAAATGGTACATCATGGCCTGATTAATTTCGCTCAACAATTTCAAATGGTATAACATTTAGTCAACAATAATCATTAATTTCTGCATGGAGAGACTAATTTCTCTGGAAGCCTGAGATTTCTTTGGCTTGTTATTCTTATAACTACATAGACATAATTAATAGAGAGATTGAGGACAAAAAAAAATCTAGCGCTTAGTCTCCACTACTCAACATGATTTTGTGAGAAATAATACATAGATTGATTTCTCTGAGTGCCTTAACGTTCTTTGGCTCATTTTTTTAATCACAACAACAATAAAAAATGCACTGAGGATTTGTTCTTAGTCTGATTATGCAATTTTTATAAGACATATTATGCAATATTAATAATAAACATAAATTTATTGCAATTTAGGGAAAGCTCGTTCATGTTTTTTTCTTTATATTGGAAGGTTACTTGATTTTTGAAGTAATTTTTAGTAGATCATAACATATATTGAGGAAATATTAGTTTGACAAGAATCAGTTATTTCTCTTGAAACTTTAGGTATTAAAAGTCCATGACACAGATATATCACACTCCAAAATCCAAAGAAAATGGAAGAGCATTCAATTTTTTAATCAAACTTTTATTGGTGAAGGGTTAATTTATTACGAGAACGTCATTAATGAAGTGAAAAATTTTAAACATAACATTTATTGACTAGAAAAATAATGACCAAAACGTCAAAAAAAAATGTGTGACGGGTAAAGAGAAATCCAAATTCCAACCCTACCTGCCCCCTGTTGGTGAGTGGAGGTTATTCACTTTTCATTTACAGCTTACCAGGTTACTCATGTTACCAATATTTTCACATGGCTCACTTTTAGGTGACTACTTATTGTACTTCTTCTTTATAAAGAACAATTGGTAGATAATTGTATTATTTGAAATCTATAACAAATCTAGGCAACAAAATTACAACAAATAGAAAATTATGCAAAAAATTCACCAGGGCACTAATGTGTGGATACCCTATCATTTCTTAGATCTTTATGACTTACCAACACCTGCTATATTGGTATACACATAATATAGCATTTACCTGAAGTATTTCATATGTATCTAGAAGTAAATAAGTTGTATGACAATTGTTATGGCAGATATAAGATGTGTATTATAGTTTATATTTCAATTTTTCTTAAGTAGCATGCATGTGCGATCCATATAGTGACTACAATTACCAAATATATTTCAGTGAAGATGTGAAGATGATCTCTCATTAGGTCCTAATTACTTAAAGCATCATTAATTAGCTTTCCAAATGAATAAAATATGTTAACAAATTAGTAAAAAATAGGAAAACAAATCATGCTTTAAAAAAATATGGCACAATGAGTCACACTCTGAGATTTATTTAATTACTCATCAAGTGTCGCTACAACATATATATGATCACCATTACCGTAGAAATGGGACATGTGACCATCATTTTGGTTTCGCCAATGACATTCCACATCATGAGCATTGTTTAGGGTTGATTGTGTTGATTTTTTTAAACAAATCATTTATACATTTTATGGAAATTATAGACACAATTTATAATCACATTACAAGATCATGATGTATGGATATTCCTTATTATTTCTTAGATACTCACAACTTACCAACACCTAATATATTGATATACACATCATATGGAATTTACCCCTATAATGCCACATGTATCCTAAAACAAATTAGTTGTATGGCAATTGTTATGGTGCATATATGATGTGTATTACAGTTTATCTTATAATTTTGTTGAAGTAGCATACAAAAATTTACATAGTGATATGAGAACCACTCTCTAGAGTATACATCAATTTTGTACACATGGATTTTCAGTTGCTTTTTAAGATATATCATTGGTGATGCTCACATGATTATATAATGAACCATTAAGTTGAACTATGAAATTATTCCTCACAACACACACACACATATTGATGAATTAATAATTTTTCTCATATAATTTTTTTAATCTATTTTGAAAAGAAAAAAAAAATTATATATAATTATTTCTAAGAAGAACAAGAGAGAGTTCCTTACCATATCTTCGTAAAACATATAATAGCGACGTTTGGAGGCAGCCGTATAGCGACGCTTTGGGGCATAATGTCGCAATTGCGACACTTTTTCTAAGTGTCGGTATTGCGACACTTTTCTCTAAATGTCGGTATAGCGACGGTTTCCCAAGATCAATGGCCCAAAGTGAACCCGATAACTTACCTTTTCCCCGCACCTTTCCTTTTGATCGTGGTCGTTCGCTCGTTGAATCCAGATCCGACGGCACTAATACATTTTCGCGCTCATAAAGTAATCGTTTGATGTTTTGGCAAAGCCGCGCGAAATGGGTGGTTTTTCCAAACCACCCGCGCTTACGTGTCGCCACCACGTTGTATCGCGTTCGAAAAGCTAGTTTCTGCTTACCACCATTTACCCTCACGAATACCACTGGCGGTATTCCCTAAACCTCACCCGTTTAACCCGAGTTTAATGTCATTTAATTATGGTTATACCATCGAAGGATAACATTAAAATTATTATTTGCATTCAAATTTTCACCTTTTCGCTTTAAACCTGTAAAAACATTGCAGAACCGTTTTCCTCAAAATCACGCCATTTGAACCATGAGAAAATTTGCAGAGCCATTTTCAACCTACCAGTACCATTTTTCGACGCCCATTGCCCTGAATTTCCATTAAAAAGTACTACATTGTCCTCTACGAAGCCATTTTCAAAAAATTGAAGACTGAGCACCTCTGCAACGTCTTCAACTGAATTCCGCTGGTTCTCCAGGTAATTTTATTCGAAGTTGCCCTCTGAGATTTCAAAATTCTTGTCGATTTCAAATAATTACCAAAGTTACTGCAAAAAGTGTCCATTTTTCAGGGAAAACTCTGTCAAAATTTCCCTGGAATCCCTAATTGCCCTTTCTCGTAGTTTTTTCCATACCCTGGTCCATTTTGCTAGTGAAATCGATTTTAAATACACGTTCTGAGCTTTAAATTCCTTGCATTTCCTAAAAACCCTGCTCAGAAACCCCATTTTCAGTAGAAATTCACCAAGAAACCCTGTTTCTCGTAAAGGAACTTAGCAAACCATTTAAGCTTGCTTCTTTCATTATTAAAAATGACCAAGAAATAGGTAACCCCCAATAATGGAGGCCCAAAATCTGAAAAGAAGTCTTCTGCAAAGATTCCTCAGCTTATGTCCTTCAAAATCGACAAACCAACTCCTGCACTCACGGCTGATTCTACAGAAGTGGTCAGACCAGTCCAGCCTCCAGTCATTTCTCCAAAGAAGAGCCCTTTAGTTGATCTGGACTGTCTAATACTAGACCCTAATGTAGAATTTAACCCGCTTGATGTCTATAATTGGTGCTATGGCAAATCAGTGGGAAAGGGTGACAAAGATATTCCAATTTGGGAATCCAATCTGCCTAGATATATTGTCCCTCTCACTCATTCTGTTCCTGACTTTATCAGATTATGCCAAGCCTATTATATGCCAGAACAAAGATGTATTGTAAACAAAGAAAAAGATATCATGTTTTACATCACTGAAGAGTCGATAAATTCCATGCTGCAAATGAATCATGACCCCAATTTTGCTTCCCTATCAATAGAAGATTTAACCCAACTATATCTTGACTTGGAGTTCAATACTAGATTCAAAATATACCAGACTTTTTGTCCAAATCAAGTTGATATTCCTAAGTTAAATCCTCCTTTTGACATCGTTGATTTCCCAGATGAAACTAGACAGATTGTCTCAATGCTCTCCTTCATACTAGGATACACCAGTGATGAATTCACTGATGTGGCTATCCTAGGTTTTCTGTCAACTCTAAGCCCTGGTCAATCACCATCCATTCAGTTCAATTTTGCTAGATTTATTGCTGAAAGTATGCATTATCAGTTATCCAAATTATCATAAGAAGGAGTTTTCAGATACTCCTCTTATCTACTCCACCTCTTCCTATATTATCAAACAGATAAGTTTCCAATTGAATGTCAGAAAGTGGATGCAGAAGGAAAATTTCTATCAGTAGTATTTTGGTCATCTATTCTAAGGAAATGGAACAAAGAGTATAGTTTTACAGATTTCAATGACTCATTTATAGCCCTTGCTATGTATCTCTTGGAAAAAGAGGAGATCCCTAGGATCAATGATGAGACAAGAAGAATTCTGCAGTTATCAGAGAGCTACAAAACTGGAGATTGGTATTTATATAAAAATCATATAGAAATCAGAGTGTATGGCTCATCCTTGGCCCCATATAAGTTACCCAGATTTGTTACTACAAGAATATTTTCTTTAGAATATCTGAGACAACTATTGAATGTAGATGAAATCAACTTCATAGCTTCCAGGAAAAAGACCCAATTTAAGCTGAAAAATCAAATTGGGCCATTCATTGTGAATAACAGAGAAGCTTCCAATGAGATAAATGTCAAACTTAAAGAGTATAAGTTCCCATGTAGTTTTACATGGAATTATGACCCACAAGGTATTTTGAGTGCAATAAGGGTAAAATGTAAGTTGCCTGTTTACTTGCATGATCCTAAGCCCCATATTGAAAGATATGTAAATAAAATTGAATGGGAGCCAAACACCCTATCTGATGATGATTCACAGGCAGTACAGGTAATACAGGTAGACAGTGACAAAGGCAAACAGATTGAACAGACACGGGTGGCTTCTACAAGCAAAGATACTGATAATGTACATAAAAGAGATAGAGAAGGAGATAGTTTCATAGCTGAGACTATTGAGGACATAAAATTCAGAACTCCTTATAGTAAAAGAAGCAAGTCAACAAAAGAAGAAAAGGATAAGGCTGTAAATATTGATATAGATGATGAAGCAACAAGAATAGTCACTCAAACATTAAAAGAGCTTCAAAATGTAAAAATTGGAACACAACAAAAAGATACAGTCATGAAGGAAAACCAGGCTACTGTCGATTTGCCTCCTTCTTCTCAGAAAACTTACAATACAGAGTCAGAGATTTAGATCAGATTCAGACATATTAAAGAGAAGAATGAAGAGCTCAAGAATCAAGCTCATTCTAGATTTCTTAAGGAAAAGCCTGGAAACAAAGACAGACTTCTTTCGACATTTGATTATTCATCCAATAAATTGGTAATGTCATTCTTGAAGCCTACAGTGGCTAAGCCAAAATCAGTGGCAGATTATTCCAAAACAGATCTTGAACTGGATGCAGATGCCATTCATGAATTAGATCAAATGCTATATTCCAAAATTGTCAGTAAAACTATGAAATCAATTAGGCTTGAGAAAACAGTGCTCAACCTCCAAAATCAAGCCTCAGAGTGAAAACTCTCAAGCAAAAGAAATTCTACAGCAAAAAACAGAGAATGATGATTTAAAGTAGCTTGTACATCAAATGACAGATCAGATAAAAACAATGGAAATTCAAATAGAAGCTCTAATGAAAGAGAATGAAGAACTAAGAAAAGCACAACCAATGGTCATTCCTACAGTGATCCCCACTGTAAACACTGCTATACCATCTACTTTGGCAGAACACTTGGCACCGAAAGGAGTACTGGCAACTGTAGTGCCAATTACTTCTCTAATATATACCTCTTCTTCTTCATCCTCACAGAGGAGCACACTACAAGACCAAGATAAAGAGATTCTTGGTTTGAAAGGCACTATTAAAAATTTAGAAAATTCCAAAAATCATGCCTTGATTACTTCTAGAGGACATGAGAAAAGGGCTGATTGACTACAAGAACAGGTAAAGATTCTGCAAGTACAAGTAAATCTTATAGATCAAGTGGCCTATATAAAAAATCATTTATGGACCAAAATTATTGAAGGCATTCATTCTCAATGCCCTTCAATTCAGATAATTTATGAACAGAGGGAGTTACTTCAAGTTGCTAGTGTAGAGATTGACAAGACTAAGAGGGAAATTGACAATAAACCAGCCCAAGAAATCCAACTCATAGCTTTTTTAAACAGTAAAACCAGGGAAGAGTTGGAAGAATTGAAAATTGTTGATAGAACAGAAACCATTCTTCAAATCAAAAAGGTTTTGAACAAAAGAAACATAATGAGTAATCTAGAGGACCGGTGTAAAGACATGAATTTATCCATCTCAATATTTTTAGCCAAATACAAAACATTGTCAGAAGCAGGTTTGCCTGATATTCACGCATTGAATGACAAGTTAATGCCTCAGAAATATTATAATCTAAAAATCAGAAATCATGCAAAAGAGCAAGCCAGACAACAATTGCCTCAAGGATCACCAACAGGCAAAATACTTCTTCAGTATTTTGAAAATCTGTTCTTTTTAGATAATGAGATCAGACATATGTTCACTATCAAGGCTAAATTTGCCAAGTATATAGAGGCAGATGAAAGTTACAGAAAATTGAAGACTATGAAGATCCCCTCTGCAGAAAAGTGGCTAGAATTCACAGATCTGCTGTGAATTTAATGGATAAAAAACATGAAATTCACTTGGAAATTCATTTTTTACTGTTACCTCAAATGGTAAAAATACAAGGTTAAAGTGCACAACAACAATCAGTTCAAATTAGAATAATCAGTTCTATTTTTTCTTGTAAAAAGGTAACAACTTGCAAACTTTTTTGCATCTGTCCCTCTTTTTAAGTTTTCTTTCCTATTTTTTATTAAAACATTATCTCAATTCCTGAGATATTTTGTAAACATTTTTTTGTATAAATACTTCACAATTCGAAGTACTCAGTGTGAATAAAATCTCTCAAGACAACTATAGTCTTATTTTCTGGTTATATTGAAGTTGGTGAGTCAATTAGTGAAAGCAGCAAACTGGAAAGAGATCAGAGACATCATAGCCAGGTATTCTTGTGGTGACAAGATAAGTCTCATTTCTTTCCTTGTTTTCAGTGTATTTCTTTAAAGTTTACATTCATTCATATTATGTTTTTCTAGTATATAATGATCAACTAAGGAAAAATTAAATAGGATTAGTGATAATAAGCTCCCTGTTTCGAAACTTGTTGGCATTTTAATGTTTTCTACTTTGTTCGTGCTCTCTACTTGGCCATTGGCCTGTGGGTGATATGGAGTTGTAATCTTGTGCTGAATAGTGTAGTTTTGCAATGTTTCAGCTAATTTATTACCTACAAATTGTGGTCCTCAATTTGTTATTATGTCCCTTGGGAGACCATAGCGCACAAATATTTGGAAAATAAACTATACTATAGAGTCCTCTGTAGCTTTTGAAAGTGCCTCTGCTTAGACCCACTTAGTGACATATTCGGTTGCAACTAGGATGTATGTTTTTTGGTTTGAGGGAGGACTAATAGGGCCAAAAAAATCAAGTGCTCAACGTTCAAATGGTTCAATCACTAGTTGAGGGTTCAAAGGCATTTCATAAGACTTCCCAGGGTGTCCTGCCCTTTGGAAGCTATCACAGGCCTGCACGAATTTTTTGGCATCCTTAAAGATGGTAGGCCAGTAATAGCCTGTTCGTAAAACTGTATGGGCCGTTCTACGGTTCCCAGTTAGATCCCCTTCTTCCATCTTCTTATCTATAGCTTAAGTATTCTTAAGTGCCCTTTTGCTCAAATTCCATCCACTCCATCAAATCAAGCCTATACATAGCCTTAGAAGGTCACCTATCTTGCCCTTAGCACATTTGCATCTCTGAGCCTTATTTATTAGTTCTGCTTGCCTAGAGAGTTGACTCCATTGCCCAATATTCTGGTAGATCCTTCTGGTTTACCTTGAAATCTCTTTATTCCCACCAATCTTTTAAAATCAAACCCAAATACACAATCATAGCTAGCCTAATATCCGTTACTAAAACAAAGCTAAATCATACGGAGAGATCCCTCTCTAGAGTTCAAGAAGGCTAGATCTTGAATTCCCAAAGTGGTTCTTGGTTACCCCTGGTGTTCTTAACTACAAAAATCCCTATCCCACAACCTGAGAATTACTAGGGTGATAACAGGCCTTGGGGGTATTATGATCCTTGGAGGAAACTCCCACAGCTAGAAGAGTTGACAGAGAAAATTGGATCGAGTACAAAGGTGTGGCAAGTGGGTTTTACCCTGCACCAATTGTTATGGTTCATATATGATGTGTATTACAGTTTATCTTATAATTTTGTTGAAGTAGCATGCAACAATTTACATAGTGGTATGAGAACCACTCTCTAGAGTATACATCGATTTTGTACACATGGTTTTTCAGTTGCTTTTTAAGATATATCATTGGTGATGATCACATGATTATATAATGAACCATTAAGTTGAACTATGAAATTATTCCTCACAACACACACACACACATATTGATGAATTAATAATTTTTCTCATATAATTTTTTTAATCTATTTTGAAAAAAAAAAAAATTTATATATAATTATTTCTAAGAAGAACAAGAGAGAATTCCTTACCATATCTTTGTAAAACATATAATAGCAAGAAAATTAATCTATTGAAATTTCATTTCCAAACATATTTATGGAGTAAAATGAAGATTAAAAGGAGATATTCATGGATTTACCTATAACATCACCTCATAATTAAGAATGTAAATGTACAATATTGATGATACATAGGTTAGGAGAAAATTAATCTATTGAAATTTCATTTCCAAACATATTCATGGAGTAAAATGAGGATTAAAAAAGAGATATTTATGAATTTACTTATAACATCACCTCATAAAAGTGTAAATGTCCAATATTGATAAAATTTATTTATATATGATAAATAATAAACCTTTATCTCACATGTATCATATAATCTTATAAACAAACAATTGCACTGGGGGTGCAATCCTCAAAACTTTTAAACTGTCTAATGTATATGTACCTATTTAAAGTATTCGGGGCCCACATTAAAAATTCCCAAAGTGAAATATTTGCGCATATGTTATATATGAGCCAATGGTTTAAATAACTATCGGGCGGTGAAACAAAACTTATAGAAAAATATTAATAAAACTATATCATACGTCCGGACTTCAAAAAAAAATAAACCCGATTTCAATCACAAATTCTCGTTCCAAAATAGCTTGCTGATGTCACCCTAATTTGTGACGTGAAAACTTCATAGAATAAACCATATAAAAATCCGGGTCCGCTTTTTGGCTTTGCGTACGGAGGAAAACTGTGATGCGAAAATCAAATTAATTCCGCCCTATAATGTTTCGGGTCCGGAATTCCACAATGCAGGAGGGCCAAAAAATAACGCGATCGAATCGCCTGCTTCCACGTGGATGGCTGATTTGGTCTGTGGTATATGGGACCACGTTCTTCTGAATTAAAATCTCCCCCGTTTACTATTAAATTGATCTGTTTCCAAAACAATACATCACTCTGTTTTTAAGTGTGCAGGGACTGTGATTTCAAAACCAAATTTAATTTTCATCAGTTTTAGAAAGCGGTTGTTTGACAGAGCCATTCAAACAGATTTAGAAAGTGGCCAGAGGACAGGGTAGTTGAAATTAATATTTCAACATCCGTCATTCACTGAGAATACCCTCCTTGGTGCCTTCTTCACCGGACTACGATGTGTTCATCAACAGTCGTGAACCCGATGTCTGTTTCTTCACCAGGCATCTTCAAAACAGTCTTGTTTCCAGAGGATTGCGAGTCTTTCTCGACAACATAGAATTGCAGGCTGGACAATCCATACCTTCACAAATAAAAGATACAATTAAAGGAGCCTCTCTCATTATTACTATTTTCTCTCCAAATTATGCACAATCGCAAAGGTGCCTCCATTAACTACTCCTCGCGCTACTCTATAAGCCGACAATTTTTGCAAAGGCATATAATTGTCATTTATTGCATATAAGTGTCGTTATACTGACGGCGGCCAAAGCATCCCTATTGCGACGACTACCTCCAAACGTCGCAATTGCGAAAATTAGACATTGTGTCACAAAAAAAGTGTCGCTATTGCGATGGCTGCCTCCAAACGTAGGAATTGTGACACTTAGACATTGTGTCACAATTGCGACGTTTGGAGGCAGCCGTCGCAATAGCGATGCTTTGGGGCATATTGTCGCAATTTTGACATCTTCCTCCAAACATCGCAATTGTGACACTTTATCTAAGTGTCGGTATTGCGACACTTTTCTCTAGACGCCGGTATAGCGACGGTTTCGGGCGGGATTGAAAAAATTTGGGGAAAATTTCTGACATTTGGTCAAAAGTGTCGAAACCAAGTGTCAGAATTTCTGCCAAATGTACTAGTGATAATACCTTGATTTATCCCCCGTGCTTCTAGGAGCGCAATTTCCATCGGATCAAAGGTGCTTCGGATCGAACGTTTCTCATTGATTTCACGTTTTTTTAGAGGTTGAAGCTTAACATATTAGAGCCACGCGAAATGGGAGGTTTTGGAGTGATGACATGCCTGAATATAACTAGATCGCATTTTTCTAAATTATTTTTTCTCCTGGGAAAAAGCAATGCGATATGGGTAGTTTCGGTTTGCAAAACCCGCTAGTGGTAAATCAAACCGAGCTTTGACTATGGTTAAGCGCTTTAACTCCACGCGTTAACTCACTGATGGGTCCCACTATATTATCACTCTATCGGGAAATAAACCAAGCTTTAACTTCAATTACATAGATTTCTTTTAAAAGTGTCGCATTTCAATGTACCAAGATTTTAACCTTAGGTAGGGTCTCTTAATATTCTTTATAACACAGAGCCTCACTACGATTTTCTCTTCTACAGGCCTCTGTTAAAAATTTCTTCAAAGCAGAATAAACAGTCACTTCAAAAGACGAGAATATGCACTTGCAAATAGTCAGATAAAGATATTTCCCCAGTGGAGTTGCCAAAGATGTTAGCACCTCATCTGGACCCCGGGCTGAAAAAGGGAAAAACAAGGTAACAACTAAACCACGCTCAGCCTTGTAGCTAGCCCTACAAGGATAGGAGAGGGCTCTCTCCATGAAAGGATATTCAATAAACACACTAATGATCTGGTATTAGGCTAGATAAAATGATGGGGATAAAAGGTTTAATAAATGAATGAATTTTCAAGGATGTGTGGGATAAAATATGACAGCTTAAATTGTGAATTAAATCAGGACATGGGGTATTTCATGGGGCAAGATAGGCAGGAAACTTAGAAATTAAAGTTTAATAAAGATGGGATGGAAATATCGGTGAGGAGCTGAAAAGGGCACATTAAAAGGATCATTTTCAAACAGAAGAGAAAAAACATAGAATATGAATGTTTTCCCAAGGCAAGGCATGAAAATGGATCCTACCTTTCTATCTTCAAAGCATTCAAAAATAAATGTTTATGGATGAGAGGTGAAACATAAAAATTTACATATGAAACAAAGGAGAGAAACAAATGCTAAATATCATACCACATGGATCCCACAAATCAGAGTTGAATCTCTTATTAATCCCTCTCAAACTCTACAATGGAGCGCAAAATGTTCTTCCAAACTATTCCCCTACTTCTGAATTACAGAACTCTTTTAAAATTGATTTACAATTACAATAAATAAGTTGAAATGTGGGAACATAGATCCACTAAAAAAGGAGTTGTTATGATAGCTCAAGAACTAAAATATGAAGATAGAAAGAGACCAACAACGAGTAGTACAAAATCCCACACAATCTACTCTATTTGCACAGTGATCCCATGCACTATCTGCACGGCCCAAAATCACACATTAGAGGTATGCCCGCTAATGGAAACATTCAGGCACCTTTGCAGCAGGCACAATCTCCACCTACTGGAAATTGACCATCCCATAAGGGAACTAAACATTGCACTCACAAAAAATCCCATTACGGATATTCTTCCCCCACCGAACGTCGATGAGATAATCCACTATATACGGTTTATATCATCACATATCGGAAATAGGATTCCAGCTGCCCGCATATCCCAATATTTCCACCCTATTCCTGTCAGAAAAGGCCAAGGTACCTTGCACTTTTTCATTTATTTCCAAAACATCCCAAATTTACATGCTGCCAATGAACTCCTTGATAATACCCATCCTCTAGAACAACACCTAGTACAACTAGAGTTTGTCGATGAAAATCGACGACAGTCGCTGCAACAGAACGAGGCCCACAAGAAAAGGGTAAAAGCATCATTCGATTGCCACATCACCCCTCACTCATTCACTGAGGGAGAATTAGTCCTCCACTATGATGTTGCAAAAGAAGCCCTAGGGCCAGGAAAGTTTAAAACCTTGTGGAAATGACCCTACATCATTAAACACTACCTCTGACAGGGGGCATACATCTTAACGGAACCGAACGGGACTTTCCTCAATAACCCCATAAACGGTCTTTATCTCAAGAAATTCTATCCATAAGGGCCAAGACGACACTTCCCTAGAGTGTTCGTACACAAAACCCCACCACTAAAATTTTTTGACCAAAAGACTTATTTAAAAGTGCTCAAAGTGCCACCATGGATCACCAACCTTGATAAGTCCCTATATTACTAGTGTAGTCCCTTATTATATTAGTGTAGCCCCCCTTATTGTTATTTTCGCACCCTTGTAACCCCCATATTTTTATCATTGTGCTCTTACATTATTATTCTTAGGTCGGATAGGATTGCATTGTGGCCCCATGGACTCCTATATATAGAAATAAGGTTTTGTCATTTGTATCATCCAAGAATTATTCATTTATGTAATGTATTGGAGGTTTCCCCCTCGAAGTGGCTGATTTCTAAGGCATTGGTATCTCTTTTCTTCTATTTTTGGAGTTGGTTTCATAACATTTGGTATCAGAGCTTTCAATTCTAAGGTTTCGCTGCTCCAAACAGGTCATAATGGTATTTTTGATATAACATCGTCTCTACGAAGGTTCAGAAATTGAAATGTTTAGAGTGTGAAGCTGAAATCCTGAGGAACATCTTCAAAAAAATTCAGAGCTTGGTTAGCAATATTTGTGGAGATGTGGTCTATGGAATTTAGGGCTTTTTCTGGCTCTCGAATTTCATCTCAAAGAGGTGATCGTGGGAAAATATTCATAACTCTCTCTCTGAGCATCAGATTGGAATTCTGTAAAAAGTGGCCTCAAGTGAACAGACTGTAGTTTCCATTCTATAAATTTCAGAGTCGAAGAAGGAAACGGTCACACGTGGAAAGTCGTGCACCTTCACTCTACTGAACCATTCCATAATTAGATCATTGTGGGATATGGGACATAAATTTTCCTTGAGGAATCCAAATCAGGTAAGACCTATGGCATTTGAAAGGGGATTCAGAGGGATACTGCAGGGTGAAATTTCAGTTATTGAGGATTTAAAATCACATAGATAATTTAGTTTCAATATCGATCTTCTCAAAAGAAAGAAAAAGGGATGTATTTGGTTCTTAAAATTGCATAATGTTTGTTTGAAAAAGAAGTTTGAATTGATTCCAAGGGCATAATTGAGAATTTTTATTAGTATTGGGTTATATAATTCCTCTAAAAAATAATTCCATACCCATTAAGCCCTTAAAAATCTATACTATGGCGCATGAAGAAGAAGAATTATAGTATGAGATATCGAAATTACGATACTAAGTGAAACAAATTTCGATCTTATGAAGAACAAAGGAAGATGACGTAGATGGTTTAGAAGAAGAAATGGAGGCTAACTTGGATGGTTTGAAGGACCAAATAATAGCTAATATGGATGATAAATTAGTGGAAGATGACATCGAGCATCAACAACAAGTTCTCCAACTCTCAAATGATAACCTAACTTTGGTGCAAAATTTAATGAAACAATAAGAAGATCAACATCACATCAAAAGAAGTTCTGAAGAAGTCACAAAAACAAGAAATTGACAAGTACGATCAATTTCAGAGTATCTGATCAAGTGGAAGAACTTTCCTGTAGAATATTCCACATGGGAGGATGAAAATTTTATACAGAAGCATCAAGAAATAATCAAGCATTGTGGACAACACTTGTTTGAAGGAGAGGGGCATGTTAAGTCTCTATATTACTAGTGTAGTCCCTTATTATGTTAATGTAGCCCCCATTATTGTTATTTTTGTACCCCTGTAACCCCCATATTGTTATCATTGTGCCATTACATTATTATTGTTAGGTCGACTAGGATTACATTGTGGCCCCACTAGGATTACATTGTGGCCCCATGGACTCCTATATATAGAAAGGAGGTTTTTTCATTTGTATCATCCAAGAATTGTTAATTTATGTAATGTATTGGAGGTTTCCCCCTTGAAGTGGCTGATTTCTAAGGCGTTGATCTCTCTTTTCTTCTATTTTTGGAGTTTGTTTCATAATATTTAGTATTCGAGCTTTGGATTCTAGGGTTTCACTGCTCCAAACAGGTCATGGTGGTATTTTTGCTATAACGTCATTTCTACGAAGGCTCGGAAATTGAAATGTTTAGAGTGTGAAGATGAAATCCTGAGGAACATCATCGAAAAATTTCAGAGCCTGGTTAGCAATATTTGTGGAGATATGGTTTGTGGCATTTAGGGCTTTTTCTGGCTCCCGGATTTCATCTCAAAGAGGTGATCGTGGGAAAATATTCATAACTTTATCTTTGAGCATCGGATTGGAATTTTGTAAAAAGTGGCTGCAAGTGAATGGAATATAGTTTGCAGTCTATAAATTTTGGAGCTGAAGGAGGAAACGATGACACATGGCAAGTCATACACCATTGCTCTACTCAACCATTCTATAATTAGGTCATTGTGGGATATTGGACATAACTTTTCCTTGAAGAATACAAATCAGGTCAAACCTGTGGCATTCAAAAGAGGATTTAGAGGGCTATGATAGGGCCAAATTTTAGTTATTGAGGATTTGAAATCACATAGATAATTCAATTTCAATATCAAGCTTCTCAAAAGAAAGAAAAGGGGTGTATTTGGTTTTTAAAATTGCATAACGTTTGTTTGAAAAAACAGTTTGAAGTGATTCCAAGGGAATATTTAAGAATTTTTATCAGTATTGGGCTATATAATGCCTCCAAAAAATAATTCCATACCCATTAATCCCTAAAAAATCTATACTATGGCGCACGAAGAGGAAGAATTGCAGTATGAGATATCGAAATTATTGTACTAAGTGAAACAAATTTCGATCTTACAAAGAGAAACCGAAGATGACGTAGATGGTTTAAAAGAAGAAATGGAGGCTAAGTTGGATGGTTTTAAGGATCAAATAATAGCTAATATGGATGATAAATTAGTGTAATATGACATCGAGCATCAACAACAATTTCTCCAACTCTCAAATGATAACCTAACTTTGGTGAAAAATTTAATGAAACAATAGGAAGATTAGCATCACATCAAAAGAAGTTCTGAAGCAGTCACAGAAATAAGAAATTGACAAGTACGATCAATTTCAGAGTATCTCAGCAAGTGGAAGAAATTTCCTGTAGAAGATGCCACATGGGAGGATGAAAATTATATACAGAAGCATCAAGAAATAATCAAGTGTTGAGGACAGCACTTGTTTGAAGGAGAGGGGCATGTTAAGTCCCTATATTACTATTGTAGTCCCTTATTATGTTAGTGTAGCCCCCCTTATTGTTATTATTGTACCCCTATAACCCCCATATTGTTATCATTGTGCCCTTACATTATTATTGTTATGTCGGCTAGGATTGCATTGTGGCCCCATGGACTCCTATATATAGAAAGGACGTTTTGTCATTTACATCATCCAAGAATTTTTCATTTATGTAATGTATTGGAAGTTCCCCCTCAAAGTGGCTGATTTCTAAGGCATTGATCTCTCTTTTCCTCTATTTTTGGAGCTGGTTTCATAAAAAACCTGAACCCTATTTCAGATTTTTTGATGGAACATCAAGATGGTCTCAAAGTTTAGCCACAGCTTCGTGGGTCATTTACCACCCTGACCGATCGCCATTATGCTCAAACAGGGTGTGCATCGGTTCAACAACAAACAATCAAGTAGAATATGATGTCGTCATCAGACTTATGTGCAATGCCCTTCATTAGGGTATATGCCATATGCATATCCATATCGATTCCCAGTCAGTAGTGTCGTAGCTAAACCAAACATTTGAGACAAGAGATACATATCTATTTAGAAAATATTTGCGTGCCAAAATATTAAGCAGAAAATTTGACTATATCACATTTACACATGTACCAAGGAGTCAAAACCAAACATCTGATCGCATAGCTAACAATATCCTAAACTGGAATGCATCTCGAATAAACCATCATACATAAAAAACAAAGAATATAGATATCCATCAGCATAACATCATACATAAACCGAAACAGGTGACACATCATGTAGAGTTGCAAAAAATATCTCTCATATATATATCACAGTGTGTATGTTTGAGTACAAAAAATAGTATTGCTAGCTCAACTGCCAGCCCAAAGATACAAAAGTCGTAAAAAAATAAGGGAAGCATCCTCATAATGGGTGATTTCCCTGTGTACAAAAATACTCTTAGGTGGTGCCCACTATGGAGGGGCACCTAGACCCACCACCACCCCCGGTGCCACGACTGGAGATTTCATCGCAACTATGATCGCCACTCGACAAAGAACGAGCCGATAGTCCCTCTCATGGGCCATCACAGTCTCCAACCATACCTCCTCGAAGTCATCCATGAAACCCCAAGAAGGAATCCCCTGGTTCAAGTAGTCAACTCGACCTCAGAAATCCTCAAGAACCGACACCTGAGATGTTAGTTCCACAATAATAGCATCTTCCGTATCTATGTGAGTCACTACCGCATCGGCATGAGCTCGCTCAGCCACAATCTCTCCAGCAGCCAAGAAGCTTCCCTCCCCTAAAGGGCCAGCACCACCACCTCGTCCCCTAGTGGTATCTCATCCCTTATCACCCCTAGGTCATCATGGAGGATCGTGGCTAACCAACCAAGCCATGGGGCGACCAAAATCACCAACATATGCAAGAGTAACCAAAATAATGTCAGTGTCACTAGAAAATCACATAAGAACATGTATACTAAAATAAATGCAGAAAACATACACAACATACCTGTGGGACCCCAAGCATAACCAAAAGGGAGACTCATGTCTGGATCCCCCTAGAAGTCCATCCCCACATATGGATATAGTAAGAACATCTGCGGGTTGGCCTCAAACTAGGCCTCTGTTGTGGCATTGTAGTAATGCCCCACCATGCCACCACCGCCTTGCGGC
The DNA here is from genome assembly GCA_034641835.2 of Pinus albicaulis. NCBI lineage: Eukaryota > Viridiplantae > Streptophyta > Pinopsida > Pinales > Pinaceae > Pinus > Pinus albicaulis. Next base: position 395,545,909 of record CM076578.1, read on the forward strand.
ATCACTGGAGCACATCTCCTTATCTGAGGCTCTCATGGTCCCCTAGGAGGCACCACCACTACTGGCCTCAGTAGCACTACTCTCTCATACATAATTCTACACAAGATACTGGCATACACAAATGAATTAGATCCATGCTGGACCTTTTTGAGTTGCGACACCATCCCGTCAAAACAAAAATGGGAAAAGTCAAAAAAATGCTTGGACCTTAACCGGTGCCGCACTCCAACCCGTGGGCCTGATGCTTGATGTAGAGCAACCGAACCTACTAGTCTCACAATCACTGCTAGAGCACATCTCTTTGCTAGATCTGTAACTGATGCAATGCTAATGCATCCCTCTATAAGAGGCGCCCCACCATAGTGGTGTCTCCTAAATCTCTCCAAGTCCACTCTCCCTGCAGCGAGTGGATACCTCAGTGCCTCACCCTGAGGTAGTAACCTGGTCAAAAATTAAACATCTATCTCATGACGGATAACCAAACGTGTCCCACCCAATATGAACATGTTGCGCCTCCTGCACCAATGACGAATCATGTAACATAGCATTTTCTCCTGTGACAGAAGAAGATTGTTCTCCACAAACTTCAGGAGTCCCCATAGCGCTAGCTAATAGCGCATCCTAGCATCAACAGCTAGCTCAGCATGGAGCTCAGGCTACTCCCACTCCCTCCACAATAACCTGTCATCAAAATAGGTACCCATCAGTATAGAAAAAACCCAAAATAGGTAAAAAATCCAAAAATATTTTCTGCCTCAACTTTGCGCTCCTGTATTTTGAACAGGCACACTTGAGGCACACTGAAATAGGGGAAATTAGTGCATTAGCACACTTGTCCCCCGAAAAAGTGCATAGGGGGCGGACCTTTTCCTTGATCGCCCACACAATCTAGGGAAAAAAACACCTACAATCCATACAAACGTAGTCTATATGGACCCCAGCACCATCAAACTGAAAAATTTCAAGTACAGGACATCATGAAGGTTACCTGGGCAGGATCTCGTGAATACATGGTGCTGAGGCTGGCCACTATGGCAAGAAATGCTACGTAGAGTACTCTTACCTCTCAAAAACTTAGAAAGTACAAATGAATTGAATTAGGGCCATATCCAGCTATATATTTCCCTTTTCAAAAAACTTTGGAGGACCATAATGAGATATCAGAAGGTCTATTCTCTGAACTGCAAGTTGTGCCACAATCAGCACTCCATGATGAACAGAGGCGATGCCACACATTCGCACTCCCAGAAAAATAAATTTTCAGCACCGGCAGGTATGCCCTCTCTCATATTTTTTTTTAAAGCCCATGAATTTCAATAATATTTGATAAAGAAGATGCTTTCACTTGAGGTATTTTTTTTGTAGGAAAGGCTCACAAACCATCCACAATGTTATCTCCTGAAAGTTCTAGAGAAGGTATCATTATACCTCTAGCATGATAGAGTCCCAGAATACTCTACATATCCTGACGTCATTTCTCCATTAGAAATAAACCATAGGGTCCTCATATCCGACCATGTTTATCATCACCTCAGCCTGCACATGATAAACATCTACGTTGGTCGGTAGAGCCTCCCCTCCATGGTGCCTGTCACCCACAGTAGAAAATATATCACAACATAGGTGGCACCATGGACATACCACTTCAGTCAGGGAAGCACCTCATGCCCATCCATTCACCATGCATAAGGTCAAGTTTACCATACAAGCTAAAACCCACTTCCCGGATGACCAGGTTGTACAAGAAGATCAAGAGTGCACCACCGCGCCTTGCATTTGGCCCACCATACCTCCACCAACATAATTCCATATGCGATACTTTCTCATCTAATTCATCAACCCCACACATGAGACTAACCAATGGGACCCCCATCCTCAGAAAAACACCTTCCTCACACCATCAATCAACAAAAAATTTCATGTTTTGGGGTTCCCGTCTCTCTATTTTGTACAAACCAAACCCCATTATTTTATTATTTTGGTAAGTGTACACAGACCCCGAACGATGCACTACATCCTTCACCCTCTCATTTCATCTTTTCTCCCACGGAAACAGTCCATGAACACCCTTGGTCGAAGTATTATACCTCCCCATGCACACACCATCATGAGATTCATAGCTGATTGATACCCGCCTTGGAAGTCCTACCGACTCTAGGGATTTCCCCATCAAAAATAACTATGACTTCTGCCAAGCTGCTTATGTATACTCTGAACTCGAGCCACTAAATCCCCATCATCAGTTTTCAATCACCCCTTGCCTACATGCCTATGTTAAACCCATCACATATAGGTCCTTGACTTGTTATGTCAACGAACCCTTGTTTGGTTGAGGCTTCCCTTTTTTCGACTTCAACACCTATATTCCAAAAAGGAAGTCGTACCTTGGATCACCCCTCCCCATAAAAGGGGCATCCTAGGGTGGAACTATGGGAAACATCATTGTACACAGATGTCATCGATTCTCCTGACATTCAACTTCAACAAAAGCTTTCATGTAAAGATGGTATCGTACCTTACATAAGACCCATGCCTTCATAAGCATCTCTGTCATAAATTCTTACATGGGAAGGTCCCAGCCAGCACCTATGCGTACAATGTGAAACTATATGCCATACCAAGTTTATGCATATGGGTACCATATTCCACCTATTTTCAAAGAAAAAACACCCCTGAGGGTGTTAGCAGTCGTCGTCAGCAACCGCCAACATCACTACCATATTAGTGATATAGACATAACACATATCTATCAATTAGATTTTTTTAACCACAACATCATGAGCATGGGACATGCCCACCTCGTTGAAAATTTCTATATGTATTGTAAATTATATTTTCCTATAGGGATCCCTTAGGCCATGGTCATTCCTGGAAACGGTGCAGGGTGTTTTCAATTCCAAGATTCACGCAGGATTCTGTCTCTCTCTACACACGAAACAAAAAATAAGCTATAATTTATTTTGGCTATATAGTTCTTCCTATACCTCACACATTAGGGGGGAACTGTTAACACTAGAAAATCGTAAATTAGAAGAAGACATTAATTAATGTCAGGCAAAAGGATTTATAGGGTTGGAAGACATTACAGAATCTGGAAAAGTATTTAAAAATCTCTAAGGCCTGAGGAAAATCAAATTTGAACTAGTCCTAAACGCTATTTGTGTGCATAATCCTTCGTGAAGACCGCCTTCCCGCACCTTTTTTCCTGATATGCGTGCAATCCTGGGAGTGGCGAAATGTCACTATCCGGGACCACACAAAGCAAAGGGAAAGTGATGCCTTACTTTTAGCTGCCTAAGGACAACCACCAACGCTTCCTTAGACACTGTGTGAGCACACAATGGAATATTTGGAGCACACAAAGGAATCATACCCCTCTCTTGGGTCACCATACTCCATGTACCAAGAGAGGGAAGGGAGGATTTTAAATCTCCTATATAAGGCCACCATGAGATGAAGAATGGGTGAACACATTGTTATGCTAGCCAGATTTACCCAAGAAATACTAGCAGTGTGTGAGCAGGAGTAGAATATAGAGGGGACTCAATTTTTGGGTATCCAACAAGCTCTGTCCAACATAATAGAGAGGGAGGGAGACTACACCAAGGAAATATTGAGATGAAAACATCCTTGCATTGGGACCTAGAACCATTGTCTAGGGGCCTTTTGGCAAGAGGGTAAAGTTTCAATCTTATTACTACCAGCACTCAATAAGATGGGGCCTAGAGCCACCATTCATATTATTGTTTTCGTTTGACTCTTTTCAGAGTTTGTGTTTATTTTTTTAGTTTTTAGTTTATATATGCATGTTATTTCTCTATATAGTATGCTTATCGATTCTAGCTTGTTCCACTAACTTTATTGACTCTAGTTATTTTTCTACCTGTTACCAATAACTTAAGTGGGTATACCACACCCCTTAAGTTGGTGTGATTTCATACATACATGCTCCAAACACACTACAACACCTAGCTTAAACAAAAAAAACGAAAAATGCAAATTCATATTTGAAGAAGAAAAATATGTCTTATTTCGACGCTCAATTTTTATACACCCAAGTATCGAAAGAAATCTAGAAATGAATAATCATTGAAATAAATCATTATTGGGCATGCATTAACAAAGATGGAAAACCCCTATTGTGATAAATCAAACATGGCATAACTATACTTTTAAAGGGGTCAATTATCATACATCTACAGTATCAAATGAAACCAAAAATTGAAAAACAGGTGATACAACTGATATATGGATGGTGATTGTTTCAATGATTATTTAGGTACGTCTAAGTATGTTTTATGTTATCAGCATTTATGTACACCAAATAAAACATGCTAGAAATAAAAAAATTAGGTTACTTCAATTACAATTTCACGTCTAATCAATGATGGAAAATATCTGTTTTATCTTATCAAAGATGGCATAAATCTATTTTTAAAGGGGTCAATTCTTAGACACCCAAATCAACGAAGGAAACCAAAAATTGAACAACTAGTACTGAACAACTAGTTGATCTGCTTGATATATGAATGGAAATTGTATTGATAAGTTTAATTATGTTTAAGGTTGTCATCATTCTTCTACACTAAATACCTATGTCTCTGTACTAATAAATATTGTTATTTTTTAGATCTACTACAAATACAATATTGATTATGAATGCCTATAGTACTACAATAATCTTTATACTATTGAAAATGTTGTGCTTTAGGTACAAAATCATAGAAAACATTATATTAACATCTAGAGATGGCCATAATAACCGAATTTTGAAAATTAAATCTAACTATACAATAAGCCTTACACACCTCAAAACTAGAGGGGTAGAAAGGAAAGTGGCCAAATGCAAGGAAATGATAAGAACCAGTTGATTCTCTAGGAGACTTTCCCTAAGTAGATGAAGCATGGGCTTGAAGTGCTTGAATCACGACAATAGTTTGTACCACTACAATTACAACCATAAAAGGTCATATGGGATTTTTTCTAAGAGCATGCATGGTGTTCCAAAATTAGAGGGAAACCATCAACAACCTATAATGAGGGTGATTATATTTGCAATCATTCCTACTTCTTTTCCCATTCAAATAATCCCTACAAGCCTCCCTGAATGTCACCCCAAGGCTAGGAAACAACACTCCAACATTGGCAGTAGGGATAAGTCCCAACATCATCCCCTAAGATACCAGGATAAATTCCTAGTTGCATCATCATCGTATTGCAGAAGCACATGTGAAAAACACCATAGACAAACCCCAAAGTCCCTCTTCTAGTCAGAACCCCCCCATTGCGACTAAATAAAACAAGAAATGAGATGCCAAGAATGGGTTGGTCATTGCATTCCATGTTGAAAGTGTAAGCATCATGCTTGGTCTGTCCCCCATTGAAAGTATGACTATATTTAGATATCTAATTGATAATAAGAAGCTTTACAGCATGGAATCCAGAAGGCTCCCAACAATTGCTTCTAACTTTACTCAAAATTGCCACCTTCGCCTCAACTCTGGGTGGCATAAGGATACCGAGTCTTGGCTCAACCATTGGGGAATTAAGGAGAAGATTGGTATGGGAAGAAAATATAGTGTCAAATATACTATTACCTCCAAGTTTAAGGACAAGTTGTGGGAGGATAAGGAGGTGGACGGTAAAAGGTAGCTAAGATACTATAAGGAGGTGATCAACCCCACCCTTGATAACTAGAATTATCTCTCCATGTTGACTAGCACTAAGAAAAAAATGAACATCGCTACTATTAAAACTAAGTCTAATGAGCTTCGAAGGGGGGTGGTCTATTCCCAAGACTCCCTGGATGACATAATCTGTCAAATTTATGATAATATGCAAGTGGAAGATGAAAAACACTTCCTTATAAGTAAAATGTTAATTATTATATTATTAATAAATACAACCTATAATCACAATGAAAAATGATTGAATTATATATTTATAGTGACAAATGATTATGTAAAACATCATTTTGATTATTCAATTATAAATATATATTTTATATTCTATATGAATTTCTTCATCCAGCCATGGTATTCATTAGTGTCTCCCACTAGATATCTCGGCATAGGTGGTGGACCCCTACACAATATTTTTATTGTGGTCTCCATTAATTCCTTTTCTGCAAATTGAGAAGAAACTATTAATATAAAAAAATAGATGTGAAATTCACTGCTACAATGAAACAAAAAAAATTACTCTCACATTACTCGGGGGTCACAGATTACCTTTCAGTGAATCATGGATGTCACAAGGATGGATGAGGGAGGTTTCATGTGGTTTGTCCCTCAAAATCGGATTGTAACATGTGAAAATCTTAGAAGAAGGGGATTTCAAGGCGTTGGTATTTGTGTTTAGGGAGCGTATGTTGTATTGACATATTTTTGGAACACAAACAGGTGAATATATAACTAAATTTTGTTATTTCAATGATTTTTATTTCAATGAAGTTACCCGGGTTTTTATTTTATGAAAAAAAATTAAACACAAACATTTCATATGAAATATTTTGATCTGAGATCCTCGAGGGACATATGATGATTTTAAAAAAAAACTGATTTGAATTTTCTAGTTGAAAGTTAATAGCATCATAAATATGGTGGCAACTAATTTGAATTTTACAGCTTGAGACATTGCATGTATGGTGACAACTTTTGAGTTTTAGACTATCAGTGACGTGGAAGATATGTGGAATTTCCTCTATTGTGATATAATTTAATATGGAATATTTTTTTCCCTATACTGCAAACTATGCTTCAAATTTTCCTAGAAAGTTATTGAGTCCCAATTTTTCTCAATTTTGACAACCTTCTAAGACCTTGATTCTCCCATTTTGAACTCTCCTTTATCCTTAATTACACTTATTTTGGTTATATTATCTAATTTTTGGTCAAAATGGTGTTATGTGCTTAAGGTATGCAAATTAACTTAAAAAGTGTCATTTTAACTTATTCTTGAGTATTCCTTAAGCTAACTGTTTCCTTATTTAATTATGAAGTCAACTTATCTAGAAGTCTTATGTATATTTGTCTTGATGTGAAACAGTTCCGGAATTTTCTGAAGACAGCTTGCAGTCGTGTTTTCTACAGACGCTCTGCAAATTCCTATAGGTGCAGATTTCCTACAACCACCTAGATTTTCTGTCGCAAAATTGATGGTTAGATATGTTCTACTTAATTCCAAAACAAACAAGAAAATGGGTTTTGTGGGGAAATCGACCTGCATGGACGTTGTCCTATTGACTGTTTCAGATTCCCCATCGAAACCACCTAGATCTTCAAACTTCTTCTTGTTGGATGTATGAGGGAAAGCTCCAAGCATGTAACGAAATTAGTCTAATACATGCTTTCAATCATGGATTAGACTCAGCAGAGCTATTTTTGCTATCTTTTTCTAGTATTGATAGAAAATAGCTCAATATAGTAGTTTTTCCTTACTCAGGCCAAGTATGGGCCTTCAAACCTGTATAAATTTCACTATATTTCTTTTTGTAAGGGGTTGGGTTGGTTTTTTGTTCAGACATATAATATTTGTACCCGAATGTAATATTTTCCAGATTAATACAATATTCTATGTTCTGCCTAATCTACTGAGAAAACCCTTTTAATATTGAAGGGGTTGTGAGTGAGGGAGGCCCCCCTTTTCTCACAACTGCATTAGTTGGTTTGTGTGTGTTTTTAATTATTTTTATGCTGTAATAATTCATTTGCATAGTTAGTGTTCTCTTTCTAAAGTTTTTGCAGCAAATGTTAAATGATAAAATGATTAAGTTTCTATGTTTAATTGTTAAATTAATTTAATCAGATTTTAATTTCGAAATGTCAGATTGATTATTTTATAGCTGTAAGTTTGATATTCCATATTTTATAATAAACATCATCAATACTAAGAGCTGCAGAGGGATGTTTGAATCCACTCCATAGCCTTTGTTGCCAAGTGTTGATGCATAATAGAGAGATTAGTTATGTGTATGCATGACTGATTTAATTAGGAAGCACTTAAAGTATTAAGACTGCATATACTTTGCACAACATCTCACAAGCTTACCTTTCCTGGGTTGAGAATTTATGTTGGAAAATTATGTCTATAATTTAACTCAACATTTTGGCGTCATTGTCGGGGAGGTGCTAAAGGATGATACTAAAAGTGTTTTAGTATGATTTTTGTTGTTTGATATTTTGCAGGACTGGGGGAGTCGAAGTTGTAAGACATAGGTTAAGGCCTATGCACCTGCAGAATTCAAAATTTGCCAAAGCCATGTCCTGATTTTTAGGTAAGTAGAGTTTTTTTTAATTTTTTTTCATAATAGATGAATGGGGTCCAATAATTTCACATATTTTTGGTGGTGTTGTGAGCACCACTTCATCTACTAATAAACTGGCAAGAATGAGGAAGCCTACAAGAAGCATGACAACAATAGAAGAAGAATCTGAACAGGAGGTCTGCACTCCTGAAAAAAGCCTGGTTGTTGACCCCAAGCAGATCATTACTTCTACAACATAATATTTTGTTTGTAAATCCTTTGTTGCTACCCATTTAGAAACTTCTCTTGCATGGAATTCAACATCTCTGCTTAGTGGTCAACCTAAAGAGGATATCCTCTTCAATCCTATTCAAGAACTAGAGTTTCAAACCATTGACTCTGAAGAATTTGTGTTTTAAAAAGTTCCTACTCTCTCTTGGTCTGATATGGCCCATCTAGAGGGTACTAGTAACACAGATGGGGACTATAAGGAAGAGGAGCTAGTCACATTTGAATTTCTTATCAGGGAGATTGATGGAGCTACTCAGATGAAAAAAATTCCTCCCTCTGCCTTGCCTAAATTTCTTGGTGTCTCTAGTGAAGATCCTGATGCATTCCTATTCAAAGTTGATGTCTTATGAAAAAGCTATGACTATTCTTCCAATTCTCAGAAGATGAATTTCTTTCCTTCCACTTTGAATAATGGAACTCTCATGTAGTTTATGGGTCTGAGTTCAAACTCCATTTCCACTTGGGATGAAATAAAGAAGGTATTCTTGAAGAAGTATCAAGATTATTGTAAGACCAAACACCTCAGGGAAGAAATATTTGGCATGACTTGGAAGGAAGGGGAGAGTCTTGAGGACTTGGTGGAGAGATTTCAATACAATTTGTAGATATCCAAGATGAATCAACAAAGCAAAGAAACCAAAAGGAAAAATTTTCTCAGGGCAATGAGACCAGAATTTCTGGAGGTTTTAAACTTAATGGGAGCAGGTGATGTATCAAAGCTGAGTTATGATGATGTGTGTGAACTATGTCAAGGATATTCAAGGGGAAATTCCAAAGTTGGAGGAGGATCAAGAGACAATTATTTCAGGCTTGTCAAATGAGTTTCCAGAGCTGGAGTAACGAGCACTGAAATGAGTAATTTATTGAAAAATTTTAATTTAATTTTAATTTTAAATTTAAATTTAACTTTTAAAATTAAAATAAAATAACATAAAATTAATAATTGTAATTAATAAGTAAACTGACCTAGGTCTATTTTAATTTAGAGGGATCAAATCTCTTGGGATGCAAACCTCTTTAATAGTTAAAAGATATTTGATCCCTCCCAGATCTTGGTAGATCAAGAGTTAACATGGATCTGGGTTGATTAAAAAATTTCATATGAACAAGTGTCATATAAAGTGACTTATATTATGATAAGCCATGGTATTGTAACAAATATTATTTACAAATTAATAGTTACCATGATAAAGTGGGCTTAAATATCCATGGTTGAATCTTGTTCCATGTTATTTTAAATGTAAATATGTTTAACTATCAATTCTTTTTATAAAAAGTAATAATAATATTTTATTATAATTTATACTTGATGCGGGATTTATCATCATATTATTTTTCATCTATCTTAATGATTTCATAGGGAAAAAAAGTGGATGAATCAACTCACATGACCGTTTTTACCAGTGGGGCCGAATTTGGAAAATTAGTGTCTGAGACTTTCCGAGAGACTTTTGAGGCGGAAAAAGACTTTTTATTGGGGGTAAAAAATTTTCTGTCTAAAATTTCAGCTTGTTTTCGTATTCTACAAACATATACCATTCCAAAAATGTAAAAATTACCTCAATCACAGTTCCTATGAAAAAATTATGCACATGGTGTTGGGAAAAATACTGAGAGGGGGGGGTGAAACAGTATTTAGGGCTGACTGAAAAACTTTTACTTTTAATTTCTCTAAAACCTATACACTAGTTTACTGAAGCCAACTCGTGTATACACACGGATATCCTTAATAAAACTTGCGTATTACCAGATATCTCATTATGCAGATAATTCTTTACATAGATCATTGCATCATTCATTCATCAGATGTTTAGTAAGCAGTAAAATTGTGCAGTAAGCATAGAATAAATCATCACACATAAGCAACACACATGAACACCAGGATTTAAGGTGGAAACCCAATTCGGGAGAAAACCACCACTGCCGTCGTATCTGTCTTCAATATTTATTATAAAGAAAACTTCTTACAACCATGTATTGGCGCAGACTCATACCAGCACGCAGGAACCCACCTGCAGAAGGCTACGACCTTCTCTTGTTTACCAGCCTCTCCTGGAAGGGAGCAACAACCCCTTGCTCTTGTTTACCAACCTCTCCTGGAAGGGAGCTACTACCCCCTGCTCTCGTTTACCAGCCTCTCCTGGAAGGGAGCTAAAACCCCCTGCTCTCGTTTACCAGCCTCTCCTGGAAGGGAGCTACTACCCCCTGCTCTCGTTTACCAGCCTCTCCTGGAAGGGAGCTACTACCCCCTGCTCTCGTTTACCAGCTACCACTGGAAGGGAGCTACAACCCCCTCACTGAAGGCTTCGACCCTCAGCACCATTGCGGACCAAGTTTCATCAATTTTCATATTGGATCCAACAACTTCCATACAACACATTGTGGTGTCACTTTTCATCGCATTTTCGCATTGGACCACCCATCAAACCTAAACTTATAACCCCATCAATTCATTTATTGAATCATCAACCAATCAACCAACAACTTGATCTTCAATTAACATAATCATCAAGATATTCAACATTCAAACAACCCATATCCGTATGAATACATCATTGATAGATAATGAAGAAACCACCAAAAAAGATCGTACATTTCATTCCACATACTTCAAAGAAACCCTAGATTCCATACGTGCTTTACTTTATTGAACCCGCGTATATACGCGCTTTTAATTCACTGAACCTGCGTATATACGCGCTTTCATAGAAACAAACCTGCGTATACATCTGCACATATTTCAGAACTAATCTCAAATTCCATACGTGCTTTTTCTGAAACTAACCTGCGTATGCACACGCATTTTATGAATCGAACCTGCGTATAGATATTCAAACTTTGTAGGGCTACGCAACTGTTCAGAACAGATAAATAGCTCAGATCTTACCCTTCACTTCAGAAAATATTCGCCTCATCTCAAATCTAAACATTCCATAAATAGATCTAGAAAATACATAGTCATTTCAGATCTAGAGATCCCTATTCATCATTTTATTCATAGGCGCATTATTAATTCAAATCAATAAACTGTTACCCTTCCATGCTGATATAATTCAAAGCGAAGTATTCATTAAAACCGAGACTTATGCACACACTTTCACTTATGAACTTCTTCTCCTTATATATAGATTCAGCCTTTGTCAATACCATGAGTCAAAACCACACAACTTCCAATGGTATTCCTGGACGGGATCAAATAGATAATCCAATGCTCAATACTGTGGGCCAATACCATGGTAATTTCCCCTGGTTTTATAAATTTAGAACGCAAATAGGCATACGCTACTTGGTATGTACTTTTCTGTGTACATACGCTACTTCGCCTTTACAAACCCGCGTATGCTTTGTGACATACCATTTTAATCATTGCTCTGGCCCTTACAGGAAATATTTTCTCCATTACCTCTGCACTGCTCTATAGATACATCAGATTTACATCATTAACAAATAAGACAAGTCAGTTTCCATCAAGGATAACTTCATTAAGTAGGTTGCCATCAACTTTATCAAGTAGGTTGCCATCAAGGACAACACTCTCAATCATATTGCCAACAATATCCCCCTATGGACTTGATGGAAACCATGATGGTGTTTGATCACAACAACAGATATATACATTGATTATAACCATTATTCAAACACCATGATACTCTCCCCCTTTGACATCAAGGGCAAAGGGCGGATCAAAACCAAAACAAGGTTTTTCGTCTCTTATAGAAAGAAGAGCTCTGTAGATCTGATGTGCACTGAAGTTACCATGCTCCGCCTGAGTTCATGCTGAAAACATATTTTTCAATGAAGTACATGACTCTATGACCTTTCCTATCACCAAGGATTCATACTTACATAAATGATCCAACCAGGTGGATTTACATATGTGACTCAAGTACCCAACCAAGTGGGTTTACACATTTTGACTCAACTACCCAACCAAGTGGGTTTATAAATTTGATCAAGTCCTTACATGATTGAATATTACAATTTTACATCATAGGTCTCAACATGACCTTTTCATCAAATTACAAATATGACTTTTTATGACCAACATCAAAAAGACCTCAAGAGAGAGACCATATTTCAGAACCATCATAATGCCAGCAATGCATCCTTTCCACATGACCAATGCTCCCCCTTAGCCTGTGCATCCTAGACACTTTCAACAGCAAATCATCAAGGCATATTTATCAAGAAACATCAGAGAATGAAACATAATTATGAGAACTGGAACACCACCAGAGATACCCAACAGCACTGCAGCTGTGCTGAAGAATGCTGACCCAGAAAAATTTTGCTAGCAAACACCCATACGCGGTTTTCTGTGTATAAACCCGCGTATATACGTGACTGTCTTTCAGGAAATCCGCGTATCCAATTTAATCTTCTGATTTTAAGCAGATATGATCTTTTGTATGGCAGAGACTAGTCCTAGCTTCTGTCTAAGATATTCAAATGCTTCCCTGGAATATATGAGAGAAGAAAGATATGAAAATGTAACTGTGCTTTCAAGTGTCATCCAATAGTTGTAGTATACATCAAGAACTAAGCCTATATACTCTTTAAAAGATCAACAATACTCTTCCCAAGAGGAATTATCATACCATAACAACTTCTTCAATAGACAAAATGTGTCAAGAAATCATCCATGTGATTCATAAAACTTCCATCTCATTCATGTGTGAAAATAAAAGATACTCTTCATCAAAAAGCAATCAGGGCTCATCCATAATCTCATCATAAGAAACCATGTATCATGTCATCATTATTTGAGCATGAGTATTATGAGAAATAAGTAATAATCAGATACAATGCCAACAATGCAATCATTAGTAGTTAGACTGATGATCCCCCTGAACCTGTTCTCCCGATCTTTAGCTGAATCACTGTTTTTCTTATCAGAAAAGCATACGATTCTGTCTCCAGCAGAACTTGCGTGTATACGTAGCTTTAGTTCATGAAACCCATGTATGGATAGTGAAATACTGAAATTTTCACAGCTCCATCTTCCCCTGAACTTATGCCACCTGTACCTGTCTTCTTCACATCAGATGCCCTGTCAGAAATAAACATAACCAGAATTACCAAACCAACCATGAGAATCACCATACATTGCTCCCCCTGTGATGATACATTACTAATCCCTAGAATGTATCTCACATCACTCCTTCAGTCATTATTAGAAGTAAGCTTTAGAAGCGGATGACTGTAGTAGGGTCAATATTCCCTACGTTTCTGACCGGTCCTCCTTCTTTTTCCATCTTTGCTTGAAGTTTTTTATTGTGTGCTGAAATTTATCCAATTTCTCAAATCTATTCATCCTGCATTCTTTTTCTACATGTCCCTATTTGTTACAAGCATAACATCTTGTGTGACTAGAAAAGTAAGCATAGTGATCATAACGTGTTTTTCTATTCTTTCTTCTATTGCAATCAGCTTCTTTATGACCAAACTTGTTGCATGAAAAACAATATCCCTTAAACAAACCTGAGTACCTTTCTGTGTAGAATCTATTTGTTTGTGACTGAAACAATCTGCTTCTGCAATTGGCTACAACATGCCCATAATGATGACATTTAAAGCATTCAACATTATTGATCAAAGGAGGGAATGATTTCTTGTGAGAGTTCATGATTTTCGGTTGACCTTCTGTTTATTTCAACACTTCAGATTTTGCATTGATATCCTTTGAATATTTAGCACTTCCTTGTGAACTAGATTCTCCTTTAACAATTTCATGAAAACCAAGACCAAATTTAACAGAAGGAGACCTTTGACTACTAAGAATATTGTCCAGAATCTTAGTACTCTCTTGAAACCTCAAGAGATTATCTTTTTCTTCTAATTTACCTTTCAAAATATTTACCTCAACCTCCAATATTTGGCATTGCTTCTTCATACTATCTTCAACCCTTCTTCCTTCTTCTACTTGATCATTCAATTTTAAAATTTCTTCTTTCAACCCATTTTCTTGTTCTTCAAAAGTTTGTAAAAGTTCTTCATTCTTCTTATTTGATTTTTCTAGATCTGTTTTGAGAGAGATGATCTCTGCTTCAAGTCTTTCACTTCGATTGGTTACTTTATCCCGTAGTCTTTGATATATTTCTATCTGTCCCTTCATTGTTTCTATCTTTCCATTCATTCTAGAGATCATATCTTTGTAGATAGATTCCTTCCTTTTAAATTGATCTTCAACATTAATATTGATATTTGCTTCTAGACCCATAACATTACTTTCACTATCTTCACCATTGCTTGCATAAGGAAGTGAATCACAAGAACAACAATCAATACTTGTTTCATCTTCTTCATTTTCTGTTGTACATGTTTTCTGAGAAATCTTCTTCTTCTGCTTCCTTCCCATTGTGACAGATCTCCTTCAAGTGATCAAGATTCTGCAGAAGGACTAGCTCTGATACCAATTGTTGGGAAAAATACTGAGAGGGGGGGGGGGGGGTGAATCAGTATTTAGGGCTGACTGAAATTTTTTTACTTTTTATTTCTCTATACCCATACGCTACTTTACTGAAGCCAACTCGCGTATACACATGGATATCCTTAATAAAACTTGCGTATTACCAGAGATCTCATTATGCAGATAATTCTTTACTTAGATCATTGCATCATTCATTCATTACATGTTTAGTAAGCAGTAAAATTATGCAGTAAGAATAGAATAAATCATCACACATAAGCAACACACATGAACACCAGGATTTAAGGTGGAAACCCAATTCAGGAGAAAACCACCGCTGTCGTCGTATCTGTCTTCAATATTTATTATAAAGAAAACTTCTTACAACCATGTACTGGCGCATGCCTCCACTGTGCACCCACCTCGCAAACCGCCACAACCTTCTCTCGCTACCAAACTCCTCCCCCCCCCGGAAGGGAGCTACGAGCAACCTCGCCTTGCCACGCCCTCCTAAAAGGGAGCTACTACCCCCTCTCGTTTACCACCCCCCCTCCCCGAAAGGCAGCCACAACCCCCTCTTCTCGTTTACCAGCCTCTCCTGGAAGGGAGCTACTACCCCCTGCTCTCGTTTACCAGCCTCTCCTAGAAGGGAGCTACTACCCCCTGCTCTCGTTTACCAGCTACCACTGGAAGGGAGCTACAACCCCCTCACTGAAGGCTTCGACCCTCAACACCATTGTGGACCACGTTTCATCAATTTTCATACTGGATCCATCAGCTTCCATACAAAATACCTTGTAGGCCACTTTTCATCAGATTTTCAGACTGGACCCACTCCATCAAACTGAAACTTATAACCCCATCAATTCATTTATTGAATCATCAACCAATCAACCAACAAATTAATCTTCAATTAACATAATCATCAGCATATTCAACATTCAAACAACCTAGATCTGTATGAATACATTATTGACAAATAACAGTAAACCAACAGAACAGATCAGACATTTCATTCCACATACTTCAACAAAACCCTAGATTCCATACACGCTTTTACTTTACTGAACCTGTGTATATACGCGCTTTCACAAAAACAAACCTGCATATACTTATGCACATATTTCAGAGCTGATCTCATATTCCATACGTGCTTTTGCTGAAGCCAACCTGTGTATGCATGTGCTTTTTATGAAGCGAACCTGCGTGTAGATCTTCAAACTTTGTAGGGATGTGCAACTCTTCAGAACAGATAAACAGCTCAGATCTTATCCTTCACTTTGGAAAATATTCGCCTCATCTCAGATCTAAAACATTCCATAAACAGATCTAGAGAATACATAGTCATTTCAAATCTAGAGATCCCTCTTCATCATTTTCTTCATAGGTGCATTATTAATTCAAATCAATAAACTGTTACCCTTCCATGCAGATATACTTCAAAGTGAAGTATTCATTAAAACCCAGACTTATGCATGCCTTTTCACTTATGAAATTCTTCTCCTTATATATATTTAGCCTTTGTCAATACCATGAGTCAAAACCACACAAATTCCAATGGTATTCCTGGACGGGATCAAATAGATAATCCAGTGCTCAATATTATGGGCCAATACCATGGTTATGTCCCCTGGTTTTATAAATTTAGAGCGCAAATAGGCATACGTGACTTCACACGTACATTTCCGTGTACATACGCTACTTATCCTTTACAAACCCGCGTATGCTTTGTGACATACCATTTTAATCATTGCTCTGGCCCTTACCAGAATTCCTTTCTCCATTACATCTGCACTGCTCTGTAGATACATCAGATTTACATCATTAACAAATAGGACAAGTCAGTTTCCATCAAGGACAACTTCATCTTGTAGGTTGCCATCAAGGACAACACTCTGCATCATATTTCCAACACATGGAAGTTAACCTTCCTGTTTTGGCCACCATAATTCAAGAGGATGCCACGTCAGCCCCCATTACAAAAGGAAAAGGGGCTAGACATGTAATAATGATGGAGAATACTCTAACAGAGTCCATATTGTTAATTTTCTTAAGAGTTGAAGGAATCAAACTTAACCATTGGTATGCTTTTGGGATGTGTTATAACCAAACTAGTAGGAGAAAAAGGAGTTACATTCTTTTCAAGTGCATTTTTTCCATAGATGAGAAGAGTAGCCAAGATGGATAAGGAGAGAGCACACAAAGAGGATGTATGCACTATAGAAGCTCATGGGCCACAAACCTTACTTCTTTGTACTCACAACCATTTTGTATTTAGAGAAAGAAAACAAAATGACCCCACCTTCTAGTTAGGTTCTCTCCCAAAAGGGTTCCAAAATTATATCTTGTGCCAATAATGGCTTGTGAGTTTTTAATTTTTTTCTCTCAATATTCTACATAATTAAAATTTGAATGGATATGAAATAAACGGTAATTTATAGATCCATAAATCTGAAGAGAAATAAACCCTCAATGTGAAGACACAATTAGCCTCCTAAGAAGACTAATTGTGTAATTCAAGGTGGCATAGTGGAACCCTCCACCTAGAAAGGGAATGAGATAAAAATGTGTGCACTTCACATAATCATTGAAATGGTGATCAAATAATCCCATGAGTTAGCATGATTATGTATGGCAATGACGCTTCACTCCATAGAGCATTACTATGCATGAGGGACATTTGATGGAAAATAAGCTGTGATGGAAACATGTCATATCATTTTGGAAATTGGATTGCATGGATAGGGGAAGTGTGAAAATCATGGCCTTTTCATAAATCCATGTTGTTACACACCTATGATTCACTTCGAGTTTGTGGATTTTTGTTTTTTTAAATTGTAAGTTTTTTTAGTTTGATCTCTTGTTTCTTAATCATATTTGTAAATCACATGCCATAATCATTAAATGGTTTAGGGACCTACTAGTCTCATCTCAAGGAATTTTTTCCTCTGATTTTCTTCTTGGTATCCTCGCACCCATCTTCAATCGCCTGTGGTTCAATCTCAACCCTTCTCCTACATATTGGTTTTGAATTGTCCTCTTTAAATGGCTCTATGTTTGTCACTAATATTTCTGGCATCTAGTTTATGTTGGTTTTGTTACCCTTTTTCTATAAACTTTGGTTTGTTGGGTCCAAAATAAATTTGGATAGAAAGGCCTTGGGTTCCTCCTCCTTATCTTCAATGGTAATTTTCAATATTAAAGAGACTCTAATCTGCACCAAAACTACTCTCAAGGGCCATTTCCCTTTCATGATATCACATTTTGTGAGAAGGAAATTTTCACTGAAAGTTTTTTCTTTACTTCAATCAATCTGGTGCTCTCTATTGAGACATATGGTATTACTTTAAGGGAATTATCGGGTTTAGGCTGAAGGGTTTCTCTACTAGTCCCTTCTTTCTAAACCTCTTCATCCCTTTCTCATTTTCGTTGTTCGATCATCTTGTCCTTGTTGGGAAGCTTATGTTCCCTAAGGCCCAGTGGTGGGTTTTCTAAGTTAGGGGAAATTAATTTTTTCTAGGAACACAAGCTCAATGAATCTTTGTGGAAAATTGAATTAAGTCCTCCCCTTTCCTAGGTTATCTATAATCCTTGCTTACTCCATTTTTTGGCTCTATTCTCATTGTTGGAGGAGATTCATGCCTTGAGGAAGGCACTCTTACAAAAGAGGTTTCCAAAACAATGTTAGTGCATATACCTCAATATCCTATATAATGGTTGACAACTTGGCTCTAGCTTATTACAGTAATACCCCTCTAATAATTCAACTAGAAACTGAGAATTCTAAGAGGGAAACTAGGATTGAACACTAGTTATAGAAAACAAAGAAGTCTTGGAGCAGGTTAGCAATTGGGTTCTATATACATGGAGTGCAAGAACAAGGCATACTAGATGGTGGATACATCCTAGAAAATCAATACCATAATGGGAAAGGTATTAGTGGAAAGATTAAAAGAATGGGAAAAAAATTACTATGCATGATGCTTGGATGAGGTATAAAAAAAATAAGAAATTTGGATACCAAGATAACAACAATGTTAAGACAGCTTGCCAATTTGTAATTTACAATCTCAGAAGAGAACACAGGTCCACCTGTCAAAATCTAGGTGGGCCCCCCTACTAAATAAAATCTATTATGGAAGTTTTTTTTTTATGTTTGCTTGTAATATTTTGAAGAGAAATGACAATAGAAAATACGCTCAAGCCTACAAAATAGGTCCTAGTATGTTTAGCAAGCAGTGGTTAATAGGGTTTTCAATTAGATTCAAACCTTTTACTTGGGAAAAAGAAATAATGCTATGTTTGTGGTCTAGTTTTCCTTTTGGAAGAATAGTAAACATGACATGACCATGTTATGTTATTAAATTTTGATATCATATAATACAAAATACCTGCCTACGTTAAACAACAACAAAAAGGAAATTGCAAATTCCTATTTAAAGATGAAAAATATGTTGTATGCCTAATAAAATGTTGTAAATATCAATTTTGAGAAGGGTCGATGCTCAAATTTTATACACCCAAGTATCGAAAAAAAAATCTAGAAAATGAATAATTAGTGAAATAAATCATGATTGGGCATGCTTGAAAGAAGATGGAAAACCCCTGTTGTGACTAATCAAATATGGCATAATTATACTATTAAAGGGGTCAATTATTGTACATATAAAGTATCAAATGAAACCAAAAACTGAAAAACAGGTCATATGAATGATATATGGATGGTGATTGTTTCAATGATGGTTTCAGTATGTCTAAGTATGTTTTATGTTATTACCATTCATGTACACCAAATAAAACATGCCAAAATTTAAAAATTTATGTTACTTCAATTAAAATTTCACATGTCTAACCAAGGATGGAAAATATAAGTTTTATCTTATCAAAGATGAAATGACTCTATTGTTAAAGATGTCAATTCTTAGACAACCAAATTAAGGAAGGAAATCAAAAACTAAATAACTAGTACTGAACAACTAATTGATTTGATTGATATATGAATGGAAATTGTATTGATAAGTTTAATTATGTTTAAGGTTTCCATCACTCTTCTACACTAAATAATTATGTCTATGTAATAATAAATGATGATATAAAAGACCCTCAAGCCTGCAAAATAGGTCCTAGTATGTTTAGAGAGCATTGGCTAATATTTTTTTCAATTAGATTCAAAGATTTTACTTGGGAAAAAGTAATAATGCTCTATTTGTGATCTAGTTTTCTTTTTGGAAGAATAGTAAACGTGACAAGACCATCTTATATTATTCAATTTTGACATCATATAATAAAAAATACATGCCTAGATTAAACAATAACAACAAAAAAAATTGCAAATTCCTATTTAAAGACAAAAAATATGTTGTATTCCTAATAAAAGGTTGCAAATATAAATTTTGAAAAGGGCCGAAGCTCAATTTTTATACACCCAAGTATCGAAAAAAAATCTAGAAAATGAATAATTAGTGAAACAAATCACAATTGGGCACGCCTAAACAAAGATGTAAAAACCCTTTTGTGCCTAGTCAAATATGGCATAATTATACTATTAAAGGGATCAATTATCGTACATCTAAAGTATAAAATGAAACCAAAAACTAAAAAATGGGTGATACAAATGATATATCAATGGTGATTGTTTCAGTGATGGTTTCAGTATGTCTTAGTATGTTTTATGTTATCACCATTCATGTACACCAAATAAAACATGCCATAAATTGAAAAATTTAGGTTACTTCAATTACAATTTCACATGTATAATCAAGGATGGAAAATATCTGTTTTATCTTATCAAATATGGCATAACTCTATTGTTAAATGGGTCAATTATTAGACACCAAAATTAAAGAAGGACACTAAAAATTGAATAGCTAGTACTGAAGAAATAGTTGATTTGATTGATATATGAATGGAAATTGTATTGATAAGTTTAATTATGTTTAAGGTTTTCATCACTCTTCTACACTAAATACCTATGTCTCTGTACTAATTGTTCACCATTTTTGGTCATCTAACCTATTATCATTAGATGGACCTAAGTACACCATGTAAGACCAATTTTACCCTAAGTAAAATTGCTTTCACTATGAAAATAACTTAGTAAACCACCTTTATTAAGTTTTTTATGGTCTAAACAAGAAACCCCATGAGGAAATATTAAATAAATCTACATTTGTTTGATTTTACTCAAGGAATAATTAGCTAAACATCATTTTAATTAATATTCCTGGTTATATTTAACCCAAAATAAGGAAATTAATTAGATAAATCATTATTTATCTTATTATTTTCTAATAATAATTATTTAAACCTTATTTAAATAATATTCTATGTTAAATATGACTAAATCACCCTTTAATAATTAAATAAATAATTATTTATTTGATTACTACTCAACTACATCCTTAAAATGATAAATAAATCATTTATTTATTTATTATTTACAAATAAAGGGATTTGACCCAAGTAAAATTTCTTTTCCCTCCAACAAATATAATAAAATATTCCATAAAAGTTGGATCTTGATTTGGTTAATAATATTTTAACTATGCACCAATATCTAGACTAACTCAATATTTCGTTATAAATAGAAGAGTTTTCCCATTCATTTACCACCTTTTGTTGCCTAAAGATCACTCTGGATCTATACTTTTGGTATGACTATTGATCCACCATCATATTCATATTTTGCTACTATTTTTGTCTGGGTTTTCTACACCATCAAGAGAGAGGAGTTTTATATCTGAAGTGTTGAGGACTTACAAGAACCCATCCCATTGAGGAGAACTGGTAACACCCTTCTATGTTTTCCTCCCAGGTGCCATTAATACAAAATTAATTCAACATATTCTTGTCTTGCCTATTGGATGCATGGATTAAACCTTGTTTTTTCTACTGTTTAATGTCTTCTAATGTGTAGGTCTATATTTTTACAGCATTGATCTTGATCACCTAACTACAGATCTGAAGATATTGACATCCATCTTGGTTGTTAGGGTTGTTTGTTATGCACAACTAAAGTGGTCTTCTTTCATACGCTTGGAATTAAGATTCATACTAACACTAATATATGATGATAGAAAATAATCACAAGCCTGCAAAATAGGTCCTAGTATGTCTAGCAAGCAATGGCTAGTAAGTTTTTCAATTACATTCAAAGCTTTTAGTTGGGAAAAAGCAATATTGTTATATTTGTGGTCTAGTTTTCCTTTTGGAAGAATAGTAAAATGACAAGACCATATTATGTTATTCAATTTTGATATCATATAATACAAACTACCTTCCGAGCTTAAACAAAAATAAATAAATAAAATTGTAAATTCCTATTTAGAGACGAAAATATGTTGTATGCCTAAGAAGAGGTTGCAAGTATCAATTTTGAAAAGGGTCGATGTTCAATTTTTATACACACAACTATTGAAAACAAACCTAGAAAATGAATAATTAGTGAAACAAATCATGATTGGGTATGCCTGAACAAAGATAGAAAACCCTTATTCTGACTAATTAAATATGACACAATTATACTATTAAAGGTGTCAATTATCGTACATCTAAAGTATCAAATGAAACCAAAAACTGAAAAATAGGTAATACTAATCATATATGGATGGTGATTGTTTCAGTGATGGTTTCAATATGTCTAAGTATGTTTTATGTTATAACCATTCATGTACACCAAATAAAACATGCCAGAAATCGTAAATTTAGGTTAATTCAATTACAATTTAACATGTCTAATCAAGGATGGAAGATATATTTTTTATCTTGTTAAAGATGGCATAAATCTATTTGTTAAATGGGTCAATGATTAGACATCCAAATTAACGAAGGAAACAAAAAATTGAACAACTAGTACTGAACAACTAGTTGATCTGATTGATATATGAATAGAAATTGTATTGATAAATTTAATTATGTTTAAGGTTGTCATCACTCTTCTACACTAAATACCTATGTATCTGTACTAATAACTACTACTATTTTTTAGATCTACAACAAATAAAATATTTATTATCAACGTTTATAGTACTACAATAATCTTTAGACTATTGAAACTCATGTGCTTCAGGTACAAAGTCATATACAACATTATATTAACATACAAGGATGGGCATAGTAACCGAATTTGGAATATTAAATCCAACTATACAATAATCCTTACACACCTCAAAACTAGAGGGGTAGAAAGGAAAGTGGTAAAATGCAAGGAAATGATAAGAACCAATTTATTCTCTAGGATACTATCCCTAAGTAGACTATGGATGGGATTGAGGTGCTTTCATCGTGATAATAGTGTGTACCACTGCAATTACAACCATAAAAGGGCCCATGGGATTTTTGCTAAGAGCACACATGGTGTTCCAAACTTACAACGAAACCATCAACTGCTTACAATGAAGGTTATTATATCTGCAACCGTTCCTACCACACTTCCCATTCAAATAATCCCTACAAGCCTCCCTGAATGTCACCCCAAGTCTAGGAAACACCACTCCACCATTGGAAGAAGGGATAATCCCCAACATTATCCCCCAAGATAGCAGGATAAATTACTAGCTGCATCATCATCGTATTGGGGAAGCACATGTGAAAAACCCCATATATGAACCCCAAAGTCCCTCCTCTAGTCATAACTCCCCCATTGCAACTGAAGAAAACAAGAAATGAGCTACCAAGAATGGGCTAGTCATTGCATTCCATGTTAACAGTGTAATCATCATGCGTGGTATGTCCCCCATAGAAAGTATAGCTATGTTTAGATATCGTATGTATAATAAGAAGCTTTACAACATGGAATCTAAAAGGCTCCCAAAAATTGCTTCTAAATTTAGTCAAAACCCCCACCTTCACCTCAAGCCCAGGTGGCATAAGGATACCGAGTCTTGGCTCAACCATAGGGGAATTAAGGAGGAGATCAGTATGGGAAGAAAATATAGTGTCAAATATACAATTACCTCCAAGTTTAAGGAGAAATTGTGGGAGGATAAGGAGCTAGAGGGTAAAAGGAAGCTAAGATAATATAAGGAGGTGATCAACCTCACCTTTGATAACCAAAAATATCTCTCTATGTTCACTAGCACAGGGATAAATTCCTAGCTACATCATCATCGTATTGGGGAAGCACATGTGAAAAACCCCATAGATGAACCCAAAGTCCCTCCTCTAGTCATAAATCCTCCATTGCGACTAAAGAAAATAAGAAATGAGCTGCTAAGAATGGGCTAGTCATTGAATTCCATGGTGACAGCATAATCATCATGCGTGGTATGTCCCCCATTGAAATTATGACTATGTTTATATATCTGATGTATAAGAAGAAGCCTTTCAACATGGAATCCAAAAGTCTCCCAAAAATTGCTTCTAACTTTAGTCAATACCCCCACTTTCGCCTCAAGTCCAGGTGGCATAAGGATACCGAGTCTTGGCTGAACCATAGGGGAATTAAGGAGGAGATCAGTATGGGAAGAAAATATAGTGTCAAATATACTATTACCTCCAAGTTTGAGGAGAAGTGGTGGGAGCATAAGGAGTTATAGGGTAAAAGGAAGCTAATATAATATAAGGAGGTGATCAACCCCAACTTTGATAACCATAAATATCTCTCTATGTTCAGTAGCACTAAGAAAAAAATGAACATCGCTAGAATTAGAACTATTTTTCATGAACTTCGAAGTGAGATTAGGCAGTGGTCTATTCCCCAAATTCTCTAGAATGATAGAATCTATCATATTTATGATACTATGTAGTTGGAAGATGAAAAACACTTTCTTTTAGAATTCTCGACTCTTACTCACTTTCGCTCTCAATTCCCTAACATATTCCACACTTCCAATCTTCTTTACTCATTAAGCCAACCTATCTATAGTGACCTTGGAGAGCTTCTTTCCCTTCTCTTTGATCATAGAAACAATATTTTGAAGAATCACACTTAGATGATTTTTTATTTTCTTTTCTTGAGGTCCAATAGGCCACATTGGTCTTAATGGACGTTAATCATCATCATCATCATATATATCAACTAATTTTAATATAAATTAAAAAAAATAAAAAAAGAGTCTCGTACATAACCTTTAATCCAAATTTCATATCAAATATTTTGATATGAGATCCTCTAGAGGGACATACGATGATTGAAAAGAAGAAAAACCTAATTTGAATTTTATAGTTGAAAGTTAATAGCATCATAAATATTTGTACTTGGTGGAAAATAACGATCATCATGAAGAGTAGCAGAAGAATAAGAAGAGGAAAGAATTCGGGCCGCTATTGTAACGTGGAAAGCGAATGAGATGAGAACAAATAAAGATACATAGAGAATTAAGACCATTATTATAATTCCAGAACACATCATTAACTTTGATGTGACTGCTCTATTATTAAAGCGACAATTTCTGCTATTGCTAATCGTTTAATAAGTATTGTCCCAAGAGACCAGAAGAAGAGAACAAACCCTACGAACTACTACTTATGGTCAATGCATAAATTAACGAGAACAAACCCTACGAATTGCTATTTAAAGTCAATGCGGAAATTAACACGTTGCAAGTGCGTCGGGTGACTTTTGAGTTTGAGACACTGCATGTATGGCGTCGACTTTTGAGTTTGAGACTATCAGTTGCCTGGAAGATCCGTGGAATGCCCTTGATTGTGATATAATTTAATGTTGCATTTTTTTAGCTTTATACTACAAACAATGCTAGAAAGTTTATGAGTCTTAATTTTACTCAATTTTGAGAGTATTCTAAAAATTTTCTTTTCAAATGACTTTGAAACATTGCATGTATGGTGGTGAATTTTGAGTTTGAGACTATCAGTGACCTCGAAGCATTAGGGGAATTTGGAGGTCTAAAATGGGCATCCTAAAGAAATAATAAAATAATAGCTAAACCAATAAAATAATATTTATGAATTTGAAATTCACTTTTTTCACCACAATCCATGTAACCATAGTTAATTTCAATTCAAAATTTGTACCAAAATAAAATTAATAAAAAAATTGTATTGATGTGACTACAAATAAGAATGAGATTTTCAAGAAAAAGTCATTATCATTGAACAACTAATGCATTTGTCCTTTGTACTTAAATAACTTAAAATAAAATATAAATATAAATTTATAAATTCTTAATTATATTATATGCTATTAATTAAAATTGATATTATTTAAATTGTATAATAACATGTAATTAATATACTACATAAAAATAATATAATATAATATAATATAATAAATGTATAGGGATATGCATTGTTTCTTTCAAGAAATATGAAATGACAATAATATAATTTATTTAAAAAGTGTGAAATGAAATTTATTATGAGTACTTTACCTTGAATTTAAAAGTACTTAGAGCACTACTATGGTTAACCATGAGTTTTTATCCACCATTGAGAATGTGACAAGTAAGTATCTTTAACTCAAACAATGCCACCTCAACCAATAGGGATGATGTCATCCCCTAAAATGTGATTGGTTCTCATAAAGTGAATTTTTATTGTACAATTTCCTTGGGAGACCCATTTTAGACCTCAAAATTCCCCTAACGGATACATGGAATGCCCTCGATTGTGATATAATTTAATATGGAATTTTTTTAGCCCTATACAACAAACTATGCTTGAAATTTGCCTAAAAAGTTGTTGAGTCTCAATTTTGTCCAATTTTGAAAGTCTTCTAAGACTTTTCTTCTCTCATTTTGAACTCTCCTTGACCCTTAATTACACTTATTTCGGCTATATTGTCTAATTTTTTGTCAAAAGGGTGTTATGTGCTTAAGGTATGAAAATTAACTTAAAAAGTGTCTTTTTACGTTGTTCTTGAGTATTCCTTAAGCTAGCTGTTTCCTTATTGAATTATCAAGTCAACTCATCTAGAATTCTTATGCATATTTGTCTTCATGCGAAACAGTTACAGAATTTGATGAAGACATCTTGTGGTCGTGTTTCTTGCAGACGCTCCACGAATTCCTACAGGTGCGGATTTCCTACAACGGCCTAGAAGACTAATTGTCTAATTCAAGGTGGCATAGTGACACCCTCCACCTTGAAGGGGAATGAGGTGAAAACGTGTGAATTTCACATAACCATTGAAAGGGTGACCAAAGAATCCCATGAGTTAGCATGATTATGTATGGAAATGGCACTTTACTTCATAGAGCATTATTATGAATGAGGGAGATTTGATGGAAAATCAATTGTGATGGAAACATGGCATATCATTCTATAAATTGGATTGCAAGGATAAGGAGAACATGAAACTGATGACCTTTTCATAAAACGATGTTGTTACACAACTATGATTAACTTGGATTTTGTGGAAAAAATTTCTTTTAAATTGTAAGTTTTTTTAGTTTGATGTGTTGTTTCTTAATCCCATTTGTAAATCCCATGCCACAATTATTAAATGGTTTGGGGACCTACTATTCTCATCCTGAGCAATTTTTTCCTATGATTTTCTTCTTGGTCTCCTCCCACCCATATTCAACCACCTTTGGTTCAGTCTCAAGCCTTCTCTAGCATATTATTTTGGATTGTCCTCTTTAAATGGCTCTATGATTGCCACTAATATTTCTGGCCTCTAGATTATTTTGGTATGGTTACCCTCTTCAATAAACTTTGGTTTATTGGGGACAAACTATTTTGGATAGAAAGGCCTTGGGTTTTGTTGTAGCTACTACAACACCACCCAAATTTTGGGTGTATTCAAAAATTTGGGTCCCCCTCTACTCGCTTAAGCCATTAGAGTTCTCACCCCACATGTAATCAGTGTCATCCCCATGGCCTATTCCCAGCCAATCGCAAACCTTCTCACCTTTTCGTGAGAAGATAATTTTGCCACAGTCGTGCCATGTGTGGGGGGGAATCACGATGCATACACTCAAATAGGAACTTTTTTGTGTATTAAGGATGTACATTAGAAGCCCTCTCACCATAGATCATTAGGCATTTTGTTTGGGTACTTCAATTAAGTTCATAGTCTCATGTAAAATTATGTGGGGGAAATCATTCTCTAAAAGGTAACTTGAACTAATAAATATTATAATGTTGCATGTTGGTCGACCCCACAGGTGGGACACCAAACAATATTACCATTGCGCTGGGAGAAGGAAATTGGAATTAAAATAACAAAAACGCATTAGTTGGGGAATTGTCAATCACGGTTGAGCCACACCTTTCCGGATGGGCAGGGTTATCTGATTCAAATAGGTATATATCTATTAACGAAGGTGGTGGTTTGAAGCAACCAAAGGCATTCGTTTGCAATATAGTAGCTACGACAGGGATTTTGAAAGCAACCCTTGGCTTTCTAAATTCTCATCTTTTGCATCACTTGGCGGGACCCTAGTAAGTTCAAGGATATATATGAAAAATATCACCTTATTGATTTTCTTAACCATGATATCCATCATCTTCCAAACTAGTTTAAAATGGTGTTGCACATTTACATGAAACCTTTATTAATAATTCACGTGGAGCCTATGGTTATTAAACATGCATATGTTAATACTGTGGGTATCATTTTATAATGGTGGGTTAAATATACGTTGGCAAAGTTTATTGATGGTGGCATTACAATGGTTTTTAAAACCATAGTTTAAAATGGTGTTGCACATTTAACAACGCTAGAGCTTTGCTCGGGGGGATATTTAATGCCAACTCACATAGGATTGACCTATCCTTTGGCTCATACATCTAAGTCACATAGAGTTGCTTACTCTTCGACTCCTCCCACTATAATGTTTCTTTGTTGAAAGGGGGTCCCAACATCCATATTGTGGTGTTGCTTTTCCTACATGGCAATAGATAATTTAAAAGGGAATTAGTCTCGGGAGAAGACTCTTTTGTTTTTGTTGCACCATAAAGAGATACAAGGTGTTTGAAGATGAGCATGCACCTTTGTTTAAAAGAGTATCGTTCAAGACCATTTCTAAATTTACATGGTTTGCAACTCCTTATCTACTGGTGTGATTTAACACCTAAGTGAACTAGACGTAGCTGAGCATGAGGAGAGCGAAGTGCTTCCTCATGCCAAGCATAGCTTCAGCTTGATAGAGTCCGAGCAAATGTTGGGGATAAAGTACAGTGATTAAAGGTGCATAGGGAAAGCCTACACAAGTCATTCTCTTTGATGACTTAATGACACAACACTTGACCACACAGGGGTCTAAAGTTATCATTTTCACTTGTGCAATTAATTAAATATGCCCCTAACATTATTATTCGATCAATGAAGACATGTAACCTAAGCTATGTGACTGTAGGTGGAAGCTGTTGGTTGCACAATGAGCCAGAGTTTTTCCCAGCAAGCAAGAGGGCCCTTTTTCCAAAGCAAGGGATGTGGGATAAGGAATATTTCTATGATATCCATAGATCACCAAAAGAAGGTCGCAAGTCGCAGATTTTCTTAAGGTCACAGGTCACAGATTTTCTTAAGGTCGTAGTTCACAGATTGCTCGAGGTCGCAAGTCACAAAATCCATTGAGGTCGCAGGTTGCAACTATGCCCGAGGTCGTAGGTCACAAAAGCTACTAAGTCGCAAGGCAGCCCAACGGTCAGGAAGACAAAAGCTTAGGGAAACCAAAAGGGCGAGTTTGTTTTATAAATACTTCCTTCGGAAGATTGTACAAGGACCTTTTTTTTTGGGACTCAAAGAGAGATAGAGCAATGTATATAAGCACTACACATTTTTTAGTATGAATACAAGAATTTATTAACTCCATTTTTGGATCTGATGTTGGTAAATGTGTGAACACTATGAGTATTTTGTTTTCAGTTTCTAACATCTTTTGATTAATGAAACTGTGTTTCCAATGACATCATTTATGCATTATAGTTTTCTAAACATGTGTTAATGGTGCTAAGTTTATTTTTCTTTCTCAATGAATGTTAATAACTTTGTTTACTGACATTTATGTTATCACCAAAACCATTTAAGGAAGTGAATGGTATTTTTCCATAAATAATTGTTTCTTTTGTGGTTAGAATAGCGTACAAGCATGACCCTAATGATATGCTATTGACAACATTTCCTTTGGCCCCATGCTTTATTATTCAGCTTTCTACGCATAGTGTTATATGTTCATTTAATTCATCAATCATGTGTCTTGTATCATCCGAATAAGCGTGCGTTTGCAGGTTCATTGAGACCCAAGGAAAGGAGAATTAAGTGGTAGCCGGACCCACACCCCGGACAGGATCCCTATTCCAAATGGTTTAGAGTCTAGTTGGGATTTTTTACCGGGGAGATCCCCTGTTGTTGGCCAGACAGATTTTCTTGTCAACAGAATTGGCGCTAGAAGGAGGGCCAAATGACAAGCTGAGCCGTTAGAGCCTATATTTAATCTCATATCTGTAATGGCTTGGCCCCAAGTCATTATCCCGAGATGTTTGCCAGATTTTTATGAGTCTCGATGCTTAATCCCCAATGAACTTATGTATCACTTGTCCCAGTTAAAATTTGACGGTCAAAATGGAGTTTCCATAACCGAACACCTTTCATATTTCTGTGACTTTTGTGAGTGCTACGAAATTGACCATGAAGGGTTGACTTGTGTGCTTTTCTTCCTCACTCTTGAAGGCTGCATTAAGCAATGGTGCCACACATTTCCGGAAGCTTCTATCCATTCGTATGAGCAACTTGCCACTGAATTACAGCAAGCTTTTCACAGGTATGATTTTCAGAATGTATTAATAAAGTTAAATGCCATCAGAATGGAACCTCAGGAACCTCCAGATGAATTCTCTATCAGATTTGTTCATTGTTTTTTTGAGTTCCCTGAAAAATATGTTGATTGAAAATTTTGAAGTGAACAGTTCAGGTATGAGATTCTCATTTCCCTTGAACAATTTCAATTAGCAGCCGAGCCTGATCCTAGTGTTTCCTATGATGACCCACAAGTTGCCATTTGTTCAAACTCCGTCCCTAATGTTTCCTTGTCCATATCCCTGAGTCCAGACCACATTCAGGCCTCCAAGGACAATATTACTATTTGTGATGTTCTTGTTCCTCCTCCTGACTTGCCGTGTAGTGGAGTTGTGACCTCGGAAGTTCGAAGCAATGATAGATGTGTGCAAGAAGATAAAACCAGTTATGACACCTCTGTATCTTTCATGCACCGTGTCGATTCAGAGCTTGAAAACCATAGTGGCCCATTATCCCTCCCAGTTCATGAAACCTATCTCGAGTCCACTAAATGTTTCCCTGGACACAGTCCTAAATCTTATTCACCTGCTAATAATAAATTGACCCTTATCCCGGATAAAGTGGACTTTACAAAATCAGTGGATCATCCTAGGTATACAAGACCATTGTTCACTCCGGATGACATTGATGTGCGAAATGAAAGTCCTTGCATGGTTGATACCCCTGCTTCTGAATCGTTTCATCCATCATCCTAGGTCCCTATATTACCAGTATAGTCCCTTATTGTTATTAGTGTAACCTATTTATTATTATTATTGTACCCTTGTAACCCATATTTTGTTATTATTGTGCCCTTAAATTATTATTGTTAGGTCGGCTAGGATTACATTGTGGCCCACTAGGATTACATTATGGCCACATGGACTCCTATATATAGAAAGGAGGTTTTGTAAATTGTATCATCCAAGAATTGTTCATTTATGTAATATATTGGAGGTTTCCCCCTTGAAGTGGCTTATTTCTAAGGTGTTGATATCTCTTTTGTTCTATTTTTGGAGCTGGTTACACAACATTTGGTATCAGAGGTTTGGATTCTAGGGTTTCGCTACTCCAAACAGGTCATCATGGCATTGTCGCTATAACTTTTTTTCTACGAAGTTTAAGAAGATAAAATTCTTAGGGTGCAAAGCCGAAATCCTGAGGAAGATTGTCTAAAAATTTCAGAGCTTGTTTTGCAATATTTTCGGAGATATGAGTTGTGGAAGTTAGGTCTTGTTTCAGGCTCCTAAACAAGTCATCGTGGAATTTGCGCTATAACGTTTTTTCTACGAAATTTCAGAATCTGAAATTTGTGTGGTGTGAAGCTGAAATCCTGATAAAATTTTTCAAAAAATTTCACAGCTTGGTTCGCAACATTTTTGGAGATATGATCTATGGAAGGTAGTGCTTTTTCAGGCTCCTAAATTTCATCTCAAAGAGGTGATCGTGGGAAAAGTTCAATAACTCTCTCTCTGGGCATCGGATTGGAGTGCCATAAAAAGTGGTCACAAGTACACAGACTTTAGTTTCTTGGATATCAATTTCAGAGATAAAGGACGAAACAGTGACACGTGGCAAGTCATACAAGTTTGCTCTACTGAACCAGTCCATAATTAGGTCATTGTGGGAGATTGGACACAAGTTTTTCTTGGAGAATCCAAATCAGGTCGGACCTGTGGCATTGGAAAGATAATTCAGAGGGCTACGTCTGTACCAAAATTAAGATATTGAAGTGTTGCAATCACAGAGATAATCCAATTTCAATATCGAGCTCCTGAAAAGCAAGAAAAAGGTGTATATTTTTTTTCCGAATTGCATAAGTCATGTTTGAAGAATCAATTTGAATTGATTCCAAGGGCATATTGTAGAATAGATATCAGTATTGGGTTCTAAAAGATGCCCCGTAAAAATAATTCAACACCCATTAAGCCTTCAGAAGGCTCTACTATGACTCATGAAGATGAAGAATTGCAACATGATCTATCAAAATTACAGGAGCAAGTGCAACAAATTTCACTCTCAAAAAGAACAACAAAAAATGAAAAGGAAGTTTTGAAGAAAGGCATGGAAGAAGATGGATGGTTTTGAAGAAGGCGTGGAAGCTAAGATGGATGGCATGGGCGGCATGGAAGCTAAGATGGATGACATATGAAAGACAACATGGAAAGCCTTTCCTGAAAAACATGAAAGAGTGATCAAACGGTGTATGTCAGAGGTTTTGACTGATTGTTGTAGTATTTCCTAATTAGTGAAAGATAGTGAGAAACTCATGATGAGAACAAAATAAATGTTAATCGTGATTTCATAAACTCTAATGTTGGATTAAATAACCACCATATTCCAAAGATGGATATGAGGAAGTTTGATGGCAAGGATCCCATAACATAGATACTATAGATGAAGCAATATTTTGATCTCAATAATGTGCAAAACACACAAAAGGTACGTATTGCAACTTTACATTTAGAATAAAATACATTTGTATGGTATCGATGGCTTTGCTCCCGTAAAAAAATTGTCACTTGGTCAATTTTTACGGATTAAATGATAGCACATTATGAGGATACAAAGAGAAACACCTTCTTTAACCAATTGATCAATCTCAAAAAAAAGGGTTTAGTGGCGGAGCACATTGAGGACTTTCAAAAATTGAATATAAGGGTAACTGATATTCCAGAGGAACACATGTTTTTAGTTTCTCGAGGCACTTTAAATGGCATTATCATCCAACATGAGACCAGTTGCAGGAACACGGATTCATTGGAGAAGGCATTCGAGTTGGCAAGAAAAGTTGAATGTAAAATAATGGCGACAAGGAAGCCTACCACTCAATTCTATAAAGAAGGAAGTGTTGCTACGCCTAGATTTCCACAACCTACAAGGTTGACACCACAAAAATTGGAAGAAAAAAGAGCAAAAGGGCTTTGCTACAGTTCTGATAGAAAATACACTAAAGGTCATAAGTGTGTTGAGAAGAAATTATTTTACATAGATTGTGAAGAGGAAGAAGAAAATGAACAAGAAGAGGATATACCCCAGGAACCAACCCTAAAAGAGGAATAAATGAATCTGACCATATCGTGTAATGCACTGGCAGGAATTACCACTCCTCAAACTCTCAAGATAGAAGGAAAAATCAAGAAGAAAAAGCTAATAGTGTTGATTGATTCGGGTAGCACCCATAATTTTATTCATTGTAAGGTAGCCAAGGAATTAAATTGCTTCCTATACCCAGCACCAGAATGTCAAGTGATGGTTGCAAATGGAGGAAATATAAATTGCTTTGGAAAATTCCATAATATCAAGCTAACCATTGGGGAATATGTATTGACTAGTCCAATGCTTTCCATTCCTATCGGAGGTGCTGATGTTGTACTAGGAGTACAATGGTTACAATCTTTGGGACGATAGCTTTTAATTTTCAAGAACTTTTCTTGAAATTTTTTTCAGAAGGAAAGGAAGTTGAATTATGGGGTATTGAAGGGAAACCAGGAAGGATAATAAGCTCTAATGTCATGACAAAGCTTCTAAAGAAAGAAAAACGAGGCATAATTGCACAATTATGCTCACTAGAAGCTTTGAAATCAAAATCATCTATTTCTCCAGATCTCCAACAAGTCTTGGACAATCATTCCAAGGTTTCTGAAACTCCCAAATGACTCCCACCTATTCGTGATCATGATCATGCTATTCATTTGATTCTAGGAAGTGTTCCTCCAAACATCAAGCTTTATAGATATCCTTACTTCCAAAAGAGAGAAATTGAACGTATGATTGCAGAAATGTTAGAGGCGGGTATAATTCAACCTAGTCAAAGTTCTTTCTCTGCTCCTGTAGTATTGGTACAAAAGAAGGATAGATCATGGCGAATGTGTCCGGATTATAGGGAGCTCAATAAGCTCACCATTAAAGACAAATTTCCCATTCTTGTGATTGATAAATTATTGGATGAAATACATGGAGCAATTTATTTTACCAAGTTGGATCTTTGTTCAGGATATCATCAATTTAGAATGAAGACTAAAGATATTCCAAAAACAACATTTTGAACTCATGAGGGTCATTATGAATTTTTGGTCATGCCTTTTGGCCTTACCAATGCACCTTCTACATTTCAAGGGTTGATAATTTCCATTTTCAAACCCTTAGAAAATTTGTGCTAGTATTTTTTGATGATATACTAATCTATAGTAGGTCTTGGAAGGATCATGTTGAACATGTTGACAGGGTGCTCAAACTATTGCGGGAGAAACAATTATATGCAAAAACATCCAAATGTTTCTTTGGAGTACAAGAGGTGGAATATCTGGGTCATATTGTATCTCACGAGGGTGTTAAAGTAGACCCTAACAAAATTAGAGCCATTAAGGAATGGAAAGTCCCCACAACCATAAAGCAGTTGCGAGGATTTCTCAGGTTAACAGGGTATTATCGCAAGTTTGTTAAGAATTATGGGAGAATAACAGCACCTCTAACAACATTATTGAAGAAAGATGCATTTCATGGACTCTTGAAGCAACTAAGGGCTTTGAACATCTTAAAGAGGCAATGTGCCTAGCACCGGTCTTAGCTACGCCAGACTTCACAAAAGCCTTTATTGTGGAATGTGATGCCTCAGGAAATGGAATTGGTGCAGTTTTAATGCAGGAAGGAAGACCCATTGCTTTTGAAAGTCGTCCAATCAAAGAAAAGTATTTACAGAAACCTATTTATGAGAAGGAAATGTTAGCAATACTGCATGCACTAAAGAAATGGAGAACTTACCTAATGGGAAAACACTTCAAGGTAAAAACTGATCATGATAGTCTTAAACACTTTTTGGAACAAAGACTATCTTCAGAAGAGCAGCAAAAATGGGTCACAAAGATGTTGGGTTATGACTTTGAAATAATCTACAAAAAAGGAAAGCTTAATGTTGTTGCAGATGCACTCTTAAGAAAGAATGAAGAAGTGGAAGCATTGCTTTGTGCCATTTCTATTATCCAACCAGATTGGATAACCAAAGCAAGAGATGAATGGAAGAAGGACAAAGATGTATGGACACTCATTCAAAAGTTGTAGCAAGATCCTAGTACATCTGATACATTTAGTTGGAAAAATGATTCCTTATGGTACAAAGATCGCTTATATCTTTGTAAGAATTCCCAACTAAAACAAAAGATTCTTTCGGAATTGCACACTTCTCCTTTAGGAGGACACTCAGGATTTTTAAAAACTTACCACAGGGTGAAGAAAGAATTTTTTTGGGATGGCATTAAATCTGATATTCAAAAGTTTGTGGCGGAATGTTTGGTTTGCCAGCAGAATAAAGTGGAAACAATTAAGACCCCGGGACTTCTACAACCTTTATCCATTCCAAGTCAACGTTGGGAGGAGATTTCAATGGATTTTATCACGGGTTTACCTAAGTCTGAAGGAAAGAGTGTCATCATGGTGGTAGTTGATAGACTTACCAAGTATGCACACTTTTGTGCATTATCTCATCCATTTAAAGCAAGTATAGTTGCTACTACATTTATGGATAGAATTCAAAAGCTACATGGAAGCCCAAGGGCTATTGTGAGCGACAGAGATCCCATTTTTACTGGAAATTTTTGGACGGAGTTATTTTCTTGTTTGGGTACTCAATTAGCTCATAGCTCATCTTATCATCCTCAATCTGATGGTCAAACTGAGATAGTAAATGAATGTTTGGAAGGATATCTTCGTTGTTTTGTATCTGATAAACAAACACAATGGGTCAAGTGGTTACCTCTCGCTGAATGGTGGTATAACACTTCCTTCCATACTGCAGCAAAAATGACCCATTTATGGCACTTTATGGATATCATCCACCATCCATCACATCATATTTAAGAGAAAATTCGAAGGTTCAAGCAGTGGAAGATCACATCGAGCATCAGCAAGAAGTTCTCCAACTCTTAAAGGATAACCTGACTTTGGCACAAAATCGAATGAAACAACAGGCAGATCAACATTGCAGCGAGAGAAGTTTTGATGTAAGAGATTGGGTATTTTTACGGCTACAACCATACAAACAAATGTCCCTCAAGCAAGCTAAGAAGGATAATAAATTATCACCAAAGTACTATGGTCCTTACAAGGTGTTGCAAAAGATTGGTACTATGGCATACAAATTAGAGCTTCCTGCTTCTTCACGAGTGTATCCAGTTTTCCATGTTTCATGCTTAAAAAAGGTTATAGGTGAAAATCTTCCAGTTCAAACAATATTGCCAGAACTTGATGAGGAAGAAAAAGTCATATTGGAACCTGAAGCAGTCACGGAAACAAGAACTCGATAGCTACGGAATCGATCAATTTCAGAGTATCTCATCAAGTGGAAGAACTTACCCACTAAAGATTGTACATGGAAGGATGAGAAGTTTATACAGAAGCACCCAGAGCTACTCAAGTGTTGAGGACAACACTTTTTTGAAGGAGAGGGGCATGTTAGGTCCCTATATTACCAGTATAGTCCCTTATTTTTATTAGTGTAACCCCTTTATTGTTATTATTGTACCCTTGTAACCCCCATTTTGTTATTAATGTGCCCTTAAATTATTATTGTTAGGTCGGATAGGATTACATTGTGGCCCACTAGGATTACATTATGGCCACATGGAATCCTATATATAGAAAGGAGGTTTTGTAAATTGTATCATCCAAGAATTGTTCATTTATGTAATATATTGGAGGTTGCCCCCTCGAAGTGGCTTATTTCTAAGGCACTGATATCTCTTTTCTTCTATTTTTGGAGCTGGTTACACAATAGCAGCTGAGCCTGATCCTAGTGTTTCCTATGATGACCCACAAGTTTCCAGTTGTTCAAACTTCGTCCCTAATGTTTCCTTGTCCATCTCCCCGAGTCCATACCACATTCAGGCCTCCAAGGACAATATTACTATTTGTGATGTTCTTGTTCCTCCTCCTGACTTGCCATGTAGTGGAGTTGTGACCTCGGAAGTTCGAAGCAATGATAGATGTGTGCAAGAAGATAAAACCAGTTATGCCACCTCTGGATCTTTCACGCACTGTGTCGATTTAGAGCTTGAAAACCATAGCGGCCCATTATCCCTCCCAGCTCATGAAACCTATGTCGAGTGCACTAAATGTTTCCCTAGACACAGTCCTAAATCTTATTCACCTGCTAATAATAAATTGAACCTTGTCCCAGATAAAGTGGACTTTACAAAATCATTGGACCGTCCTAGGTATACAAGACCATTGTTCACTTCGTATGACACTGATGTGCGAAATGAATGTCCTTGCATGGTTGATACCCATGCTTCTGAATTGTTTCATCCATCATCCTCTGATTTTTTTCATGAGCTTCTCGCACCAGTAATTTCTTCAAGTCATTAAAAATTTTCTTGTACTGGTACCGGCGACAAACATAAGCATGCGGGTGGTGGTTCACAATCACATGACAAAATCGATGAATCTCTTATACCTGATCTTTTTCATCCGAAATCCTTAAACATCCAAATGAGTGAATTCCTGTCTTGAAAACTTCAAGATGTCTCTTTTATTGACACATCCCAATATTTAACCCCCAGGGAGCCTAACGTGTCGAGTACCCAACATGATCAAATTAATGGCTCCAGTAATCACTGCTTATCTGAAAACATATTCACTCACACCGCTGAGGACTATCACTCGTATCCCTTTACCGACCATATGAAGCCACCAAAATTCGATAATCTGCTTTGTGAAGATTCAAATACCCATAAGGAAATCAAAGCAATTCAGCTTCTGCGGACTGTTACCCCAAGTTCTTCTGATCCTGATGAGACCCCTCAAACAAATCCAACCAGGGTTTCTCGAATTAGGGTTTCTGAAATTACGATTCCCATGCAACACACTCCTCTCAGCATAACCACATCATATATCAGCTCATCCAAGAGGGTCTTCCATTCGAGTGATGTTTCCCTGAGCACATATTCCTATCCCCTAAAAAATGGTATGCAACAACTGATATACCCTAATTTATTCACTGGAAGGAAAACACCGGCCATTGTCTCCAATATTTTCAGTTGTTGCCTAGCCAGTACCAGTTGCAATTAGGCATAGACGTGTGATTTTTAGCAAATATCTCAACTGCCCGAAAACCTTCTGGTAAATTCACCCCATCCTTACAAATCTAAAGAATCTGATGCATTGGATTATCAATCTATTAGTGCACAAACATTTGGCCAAATTGATACAAAGCTGACTGACATTTTTCAAATCACCACAATTCATGATCACAAAAATTCACTTGTTGATCTCGCCAAACCATCAAAGTTGGGAAGCCCCTCGGTCGAAGGTCCGGAGTTTGTTCAAGACGGTGAGGAATTTCAACCTCCACTAAACATGGATTCGGATCCTCATACCCTTGACAAAACCCAGGAGCAACTCCGAACTAGGGTTTTAAAAATTAGGGTTTCTACACTTGGATGCACAAGCGTCTATAATTCGCCTAGGACATGCTTATTGTTTCCATCCCATAAAATTGATCATCCTCAACACCATGATGGGGTTTTTGTTTGGTTCGACAGGTCCTATCCGATGAATCTACCTGCAAATAGGCAGTGGCTTACCCCCCTCCTATCGGACCTAGGGTTGCGCATGAATGGATGTTTGTTATTTATAAATAATTTTAAGTTTCAAAAACATATTTCTGTGTATCAGGATGAGAGTGGAATTCAGCTTGCACAATCCACTCTGGCATGTTCTCTGGTAAGTATCCATGATCTTTTTGCTGCTGCACATGCTCTTGAGGTAAGTTTTGTTGTTGATGCACATTTTTGTATGCTAGCTCTGATTCTGAACATTGTTTTTCTTGCAGGACGAGAACTAATGCGGTGGTTGCACTGGAAAGCTGATTTCACATAACCAACAGCCTCATTGGTTAAACTAGGGTTTTAGGTTTAGGCTAGCTAGGATCTGTTAATAAAAACTTGTTAGTTCAAAGTTTTTAATTAGGTTTACTTGCGGAATTTTTTACTTTATAGTTTAAAAGTGTGTCTGCTATTTTTTCTTATGATTAATATCCTTCATGTTACATTTGTTTTGCACTCATTTCTCTTTCAGTTTTCTTATTGTTGCATAAATAATCACTGCTTGTGTCTCGCCAAGAACTGGTTGATCATTCTCGCACATGGCATTGCATTGCGTCACGAGCCCCGTCCATTGCATCCCGTTCTACACTTTCTTCCTCACATCATTTGTGCAGGTTGTTGACATAGCTTTGAAAGCATCGATATATCGCATACCATGGCACAATTCCTCATTGAAACCCTACCACCTTGCGGACTTGTTTTGCCCCGATTGCTGAAACAATAACCCCATTGTTTGCGTGAGGTTGTGGTGGCTACCTCAAGGGGCAGTTTCTCTTAGGACAGGTCATCAAAGTCGCGTTCTAAACAAAATGCCTATGAGTCTAAATTCATTAGCCGGGGAGATACGAGCCAGTTTTTT
The DNA here is from genome assembly GCA_034641835.2 of Pinus albicaulis. Classification (NCBI taxonomy): domain Eukaryota; kingdom Viridiplantae; phylum Streptophyta; class Pinopsida; order Pinales; family Pinaceae; genus Pinus; species Pinus albicaulis. The sequence goes on from CM076578.1 coordinate 395,585,995, forward strand.
GTGGGGAACTGTAGTCAGTGTGGATGGCCCATAATCGTGACCTAAGCCTTGTGCCCAGCATAGTCTCGAAAATCTTAATGATATATTTTTCATGCTTTTCCTGTGGGTGGTAGATGGGATGTGAAGGCTTGGCATGAGGGAAAACCCAAATCATGATATCTTTCAGTTTCTATCAAACAAGAAACAACCTCTCTTGCTCGTAAAATAAGTCAGGATCCCTCATCCACCCATGCGAAATAAGTGCCACGAGCACATGAAACAAATCATGGTAAAGGATTGAGAGATGCTTCCTGCGAAGAGAGGTAATGCAACGACTTCACCGAGGTACTGACCAGGCTCGCTGGCAGTGGAGCAATAGCTACGATTTCTTGAAGTGACTCCGTCGGGGTACTGTCCAGGCCTGCTGGCAGTGGAGCAACACCGAAAGCTTACTTTAAAACATTATGAATATAATAAACCTGCTTCCTTGCTCTTCACATCATCAACAAGCTACTGGTGTCCATGAGCTTCTGCTTTGATGTGTTATGATTAAAATACCTAGCTAAGGCACACGGAGTGGTCATATCGGTAAAGGCCAAAGTAATAAAAAGGGGTACCCATAGGACTTGTTCAATATTCCCTTGCATCACTATCTGGACTCAGACTATTGTTGTAATGTTGACAGAGATGTTGGATTCTATTAGTGGTTTGCCATTTTTTGTAGCTGCTACAACACCACCCAGATTTTGGGTGTATTCAAAAATTTGGGTCCCCCTCTACTCATTTAAGCCATTAGAGTTCTCACCCTGCCTGTAATCAGTGACATCCCCATGGCCTATTCCCAGCCCCTCTCAAACCTTCTCACCTTCGTGACAAGATACCTTTTCCGTAGTCACGCCATGTGTGGGGGGGAATCACCATGCATACACTCAAATAGGAATTTTCTTTTGTATTAAGGATGTACATTAGGAGCCCTCTCACCATAGATCATTAGGCATTTTGTTTGGGTACTTCAATTAAGTTCATAGTCTCATGTAAAATTATGTGGGGGAAATCATTCTCTAAAATGTAACTTGAACTAATAAATATTATAATGTTGCATGCAGGTCGACCCCATAGGTGGGACACCAAACAATATTACCATTGCGCTGGGAGAAGGAAATTGGAATTAAAATAACAAGAATGCATTAGTTGGGGAGTTTTCAATCACGGTTGAGCCACACCTTTCCGGATGGGTAGGGTTATCTGATTCAAACATGTATATATCTATTAACGAATTTGGTGGTTTGAAGTAGCCAAAGGCATTCGTTTGCAATATAGTAGCTGCGACAGGGCTTTTGAAAGCAACCCTTGGCTTTCTAAATTCTCATCTTTCGCATCACTTGGCAGGACCCTAATAAGTTCAAGGATATATATGACGAAGATCACCTTGTTGATTTGATTAACCATTATATCCATCATATTCCAAACCAGTTTAAAATGGTGTTGCACATTTACATGAAACCTTTATTAATAATTCACGTGGAGCCTATGGTTATTCAACAGGCGTATGTTAATACGGTGGGCATAATTTTATAATGGTGGGTTAAATATACATTGGCGAAGTTTATTGATGGTGGCATTACAATGTTTTTTAAAACCATAGCTTAAAATGGTGTTGCACATTTAACAATGCTAGAGCTTGGCTTAGGGGCATATTGAATGCCAACTCGCATAGGATTGACCTATCCTTTGGCTCATACATCTAAGTCGCATAGATTTGCTTACTCTTCGACTCCTCCCACTATATTTTTTCTTCGTTGAAAGGGGGTCCCTACGTCCGTATTGTGGTGTTGGTTTGTCTACATGGCAATAGAGAATTTACCAGGGAATCAGTCTCGGGAGAAGACTTTTTTTCGTTGCACCATCAAAGAGATACAAGGTGTTTGAATATGAGCATGCGCCTTTTTTTAAAAGAGTATCATTCAAGACCATTGCTAAATTTACATGGTTTGCAACTCCTTACCTACTGGTGTGCTTTAACACCTAAGTGAAATAGATGCAGCTGAGCATGAGGAGAGTGAAGCGCTTCCTCATGCCAAGCATAGCTTCAACTTGATAGAGTCTGAGCAAATGTTGGGGATAAAGTATAGTGATTAAAGGGGCATAGGGAAATCCTACACAAGATGTTCTTTTTGATGACTTAATGACACAAAACTTGACCACACAGGGGTCTAAAGTTATCATTTTCACTTGTGCAATTAATTAAATACGCCCCTAATACTATTATTCGATCAATGAAGACATGTAACCTAAGCTATGTGACTGTAGGTGGAAGTTGTTGGTTGCACGATGAGCCGGAGTTTTTCCCAGCAAGCAAGAGGGCCCTTTTTCCAAAGCAAGGGATGCGAGATAAGGAATATTGCTATGAAATCTAGAGATCACCAAAAGAAGGTCACAAGTTGAAAATTTGCTTAAGGTCATAGGTCACAGATTTGCTTAAGGTCGTAGGTCAGAGATTGCTCAAGGTCGCAAGTCGCAAAATCTAGTGAGGTCGCAGGTCGCAACTATGCCCGAGGTCGTAGGTCGCAAAAGCTACTAAGTCACAAGGCAGCCCAATGGTCAAGAAGACAAAAGGTCAAGGAAACCAAAAGGGCGAGTTTGTTCTATAAATACTTCCTTTGAAAGATTGTACAAGGACCTTTTTGTTTGGGACTCAAAAAGAGATAGAGCATTGTATAGAAGGACTACACATTTTTTAGTATGAATATAAGCATTTGTTAACTCCATTTTTGAATCTGATGTTGGTAAATGTGTGAACACTATGAGTATTATGTTTTCAGTTTCTAACATCTTTTGATTAATGAAACTGTATTTCCAATGACATCATTTATGCATTATAGTTTTCTAAACATGTGTTAATGGTGCTAATTTTATTTCACTTTCTCAATGAACGTGAATAACTTTGTTTACTGACATTTATATTATCACCAAAACCATTTAAGGAAGTGAAGGGTATTCTGCCATAAAGAATTGTTTCTTCTGTGGTTAGAACAGCGTACAAGCATGACCCTAAAGATATGCTGTTGACAACATTTCCTTTAGCCCCATGCTTTATTATTCAGCTTGATACACATAGTGTTATATGTTCATTTAATTCATCATTCATGTGTCTTGTATCACCCGAATAACCGTGTGTCCACAGGTTCATTGAGTCCTATTGATACCCAAGGAAAGGATAATTAAGCGGTAGTTGGACCCACACCCCGAACGGGATCCCTATTCCAGACGGTTTAGAGTCTAGTTGGGACTTTTTACCAGGGAGATCCCCTGCTGTTGGCCGGACAGATTTTCTCATCAATAGGTTCCTTCTCCTTATCTTCAACGCTAATTTTCAATATCACAGAGCCTCTAATATGCACCAGAACTACTCTCAAGGGTCGTTTCCCTGTCATGATATCACATTTGTTAGAAGGTAATTTTCACTTGAATTGTTCTCTTTACTTCAGTCAATCTTTTGTTCTCTATTGAGATAGTTGGTCTTATTTTAAGGGCATTACTGGGGTCAAGCCGAATGGATTCTCTACCTGCCCCTTCTTTCTAAACCTCTTCATCCCTTTCTCATTTTCGTTTTTCAACCATCTTGTCCTTGTTGGGAAGCTTATGTTTCCTAACAGCCAGTGGTGGGTATTATCTAAGTTAGGGGAAATTAATTGGTTCTAGGAACACAAGCTCAATGAATCTTTGTGGAAAATTTACTTAAGTCCTACCCTTTTCCAGGCTATCTATAATCCTCGCTTACTCTATTTTTTGGCTCTATTCTCATTGTTGGAGGAAACTCATGCCTTGAGGAAGGCACTCCTACAAAAGAGGTTGTCGTAACAATGTTAGTCCATCTACCTCAATAGCGTAGATAAAATTTGAGAAGTTGGCTTGAGTTTATTACAGTAATACACCTCTAATAATTCAACTACAAATTGAGAATGCTAGGAGGGAAACTAAGATTGAACACTGATTATGAAAGCAAAGAAGTCTTGGAGCAGGTCAGCAATTAGGTTATAGATACATGCAATGTAAGAATAAGGCATACCAAATATATGTAGATGGTGGTTATTTCTTGGAAAATCAAGACCCTAATGGGAAAGGTATTAGTGGAAAGATAATAGGAAAAAAATTACTATGCATGATGCCTGGATGAGGTATAAAAAAAATTAGAAATTTGGATACCAAGATGACAACAATGTTAAGAAAACTTGCCAATTTGGAATTTACAGACTCAGAAGTGAACATATGTCCACCCGTCATAATGTATGTGGGCTTCCCTCCTAAATAAAATCTATTATGGAAGTTGTTGCTATGTTCTCTTGTAATATTTTGAAGATAAATGATGATAGAAAAGACCCTCAAGCCTGCAAAATAGGTCCTAGTATGTTTAACAAGGGGTGGCTAATAGTTTTTTCATTTATATTCAAATTTTTTACGTGGGAAAATCAATAATGCTATGTTTGTGGTTTAGGTTTCCTTTTGGAAGACTAGTAAACATGACAAGACAATTTTATGCTATTCAATTTTGTTATCATATTGTAGAAATGTTACAATATGCATGTATATCTTGGATTTAGCCAATCTAACTATGTACTAAAGTGTAATAATGAATCGCTTCTACAAATATTTTTAGAATTAAAAACACAATCTGCAATTACATAAGCATGAAGAAAGAAGAATAGATCAAAACCACAACACAAGATATTCCCAGGGAAAGATTACCACTCAAAACCCCTCTATCATATATTGTATATTCCACAAGGAATCATGAAACAGTTACACACAAAGCTTTTCTCACAAGAGCCCTCAGTACATTAGCTAATTATCTCACACTATCATACAAAAATTGGGAAATCCCTTAGCCAATTTACTGCCTCCAAATAGCCTAGCTTGCTCACGCAGTTCCTGATGAATGCAATGCTTAATCACAAAGAATTTCAACCTTCCTCAACTACACTGAGTATCATGGGAATCCTGTGGTGTTTTAACTACACCTGGGTAGCCTGCTAATATCACAAATGATAGTTACACTTCCCTTTACATCTCAACTGGGCCTCCATTGGAACTGACATGCATGCAGTTAATAATAGTAAAAACATCTGTTTCATGTGCGATCACTACATGTGAATTAATTAATATTTAATTCATTTGATCTCTCACTAGTGTATCTACTGTTACAACTAGCACAACTGACTTTAACTCACTTAACTGAGTTAAACTGATTTACAACTTGCATTAACTAATGCACCACTGCACTTCCAACTTTGTTACAACTCAATTCAACCTGCATGTCCCACCAACCAACCAATAAACTCTAAATTCCTTTAGCTAACTGATTTTCCACTTTAGTTAACTATTTCCAAGTGCTCATTGAGAATAGAACATAGTTTATTTTCCAAATAATATCAAGGGATAATAATAGTCAACATGCATCTATAAATAGACATGCAATCTATAAATAGAACTTCCACATACATCTATAAATAGACCTCATCTATAAATATAATTTTCTCGTGCATCTATAAATAGACATCTAACTAAAAATAACATGTGTGGGCCCCACCTAGTCTAGGTGCTTATTTTTCACTAGGATCAAGGATGTTGTTTCTGAATGCCAATTTCACTGTTTCTTGTTGCAACCTTCAACACTCACTCTCAACAAGAAAGGAATGTCTTTGCAGGCGACATGAAAATCCATGCATGTGACATGCAACTCATGCATGTGCCATGCAACCTTTGCATGCAACACTTCTCTAGCATTTCTTTCACATGCAACCTTTGCATGCAACACTTTCGAAATTGAATAGCCTCCAAACAATTGAATCAGTATAATGCATCTGTCATCAAAGTTTTTTGACTTCTACTTAGCTACTGTACATGTCTTCAGGAACCACTGCGTTGCTGACACCTGCATCCATGCACTCTGCACTTGCTTCCAACACTGATCTATGCTCTAGTATCCAAAACTGTCACTTTGATTTCATGTCCTCACGATATCTGACTGCATCAATCCAATTGATCCTTCTACTGCTGGTTTGTGGGCTCTTCGTAGGCAGGTTCAATTCATGAGATACATACCATCTCAATGAATCCTGCCCAAAATTTCTTCTTACGCTTATTCATGAATTTTACCCCACCTCTCACCTAGTGGTATAGTTGCATGCACTCCCTCTTCCCATCTAACTCGAAATTTCTCTGCATGAGTGGTTTCTCCCACTCCGTGATCCTCCGCGTGTGGCTTCTCCACATCTTGAGGTTCATTCTCACCTGAATGCAAATCCAGCTCCCTCTCAAGGGTCAATTGCATGGATTTCTCACACTTCCCAATGGTTCGAAGCTCTATAGAAATCACATCTACATCAAATATATAAATATTCTTGCATCTCCAGTTGTGGTTGCTCCACGACCTTCTGAGACTGCTTCTCAGGCTGCGTGCTGAGAGGCCCCCTCGATCCTCAACCACCAAGTCACTAAACTCTAATTTACTCCTCAAAGCTTTGCATGCATCTTGTACCTCAGTGCATGTAGGTTCTTCGCTTGCGTACATTGTAATTGTCTCGCTATCGCAAAAGTTTCTAACAAAAGTGTTGATTTTAAATCGATGATATCTCCCTCATCCGAGCTCTAGCTCGTTCGATTTTTTTTTCAATTTCGGTATTTTTCCACAAGGAATCCAAATATGCTATTTTTTTCTGAAAATTTTTCATCAAATGTTTTAGATATTATTTTCAAACTAGCGCACCCAAATAATTCTTGCTCTCATACCATGTAGAAAATTTATAACAAAACTCCGATACTATGTAGAAAATTTATAATGAAGCTCGGATACCATGTAGAAATTATACAATATGCATTTATATCTTGGATTCACCCGATCTAACAATGTACTAAATTTAAATACTGAATCGCTTCTACAAATATTTTTTGGAATTAAAAACACAATCACCAATTACATAAGAATGAAGAAAGAAGAATAGATCAAAACCACAACACCAGAGATTCCCAGAGATATCTTACTGCTCAAAACCCCTCTATCATATATTTTATATTCCAAAAGGAATCATGAAACAATTACATACAAAACACTTCTCACAAGAGCCCTCAGTACATCAGATAATTGTCTCACACTGTCATACAAAAATTGGCAAATCCCTTAGCCAATTTACTGCCTCTAGATAGCCTACGTTACTCACGCAGTTCCTGATGAATGAAATCCTTAATCACAAAGAATTTCAGCCTTCCTCAACTGCATTGAGTATCATGGGCATCCTGTGGTGTTTTAACTACACCTCGATAGCTTGCTAATATCACAACTGATAGTTACACTTCCCTTTCACCTAGATCTCAACTGGGTCTCCACAGGAACTGACATGCATGCAGTTAATAATAGTAAAAACATCAGTTACATGTGATATTACTACATGTGAATTAATTAATATTTAATTCACTCGATCTCTCACTAGTGTATCTAAAGTTACAAATAGCACAACCGACTTTAGCTCACTTAATTGAGTTAAACTGATTTACAACTTGCATTAAATAATGCACCACTGCACTTCCAACTTTGGTACAACTAGAATAACTCTGTTACAACTCAAGTCAACCAACATGTCCCACCAACCAACCACTTAACTTGAAATTCCTTTAGCTAACTGATTTTCCACTTCAGTTAACTATTTCCAAGTGGTCATTGAGAATAGAATATAGTTTAATGTACAACTAATAGTAAGGGATAATAATAGTCGACATGCATCTATAAATAGACCTCATCTATAAATAGAATTTGCTCATGCAACTATAAATAGACATCCACCTAAAAATAGCTTGTGTGGGCCCCACCTAGTGTAGGTGCTTATTTTTAACTAGGATCAAGGATGTTGTTTCCAGATGCCAATTTCATTGTTTCTTGTTACAACCTTCAACACATATAATACAAATTACCTGCCTATCTTAAACAACAACAACAAAAAAATTGCAAATTCATATTTAAAGATGAAAAATATGTCTTATTCCTAATAAAAGGTTGCAAATATAAATTTTGAAAAGGGTCGAAGCTCAATTTTTATACAACCAATTATCAAAAAAAATCTAGAAAATGAATAATTATTGAAATAAATCATTATTGGGCATGCATGAACAAAGATGGAAAACCCCTATTGTGACAAATCAAATATGGCATAACTATACTATTAAAGGGGTCAATTATCATACACCTAAATAGGTGATACGAATGATCTATGGATGTTGATTGTTTCAATGATGGTTTTGGTACGTTTAAGTATGCTTTATGTTATGATCATTTTTGTACACCAAATAAAACATGCGAGAAATCGAAAAATTAGGTTAATTTAAGTACAATTTCATATGTCTAATAAAGGATGGAAAATATCTGTTTTATCTTATCAAAGATGGCATAAACCTATTTTTAAAGGCGTCAATTATTAGACACCCAAATTAACGAAGGAAACCAAAAATTGAACAACTAGTACTGAACAACTAGTTGATCTGATTGATATATGAATGGAAATTGTATTGATAAGTTTAACTATGTTTAAGGTTTTCATCACTCTTCTACACTAAATACCTATGTCTCTGTACTAATAACTACTACTATTTTTTAGATCTGCTGCAAATAGAATATTGATTATCAATGTCTATAGTACTACAATAATATTTACACTATTGAAACTGATGTGCTTCAGGTACAAAGTCATAGAAAACATTATATTAACATCTAGAGATGGCTATAATAACCGAATTTGGAAAATTAAACTAACTATACAATAAGCCTTACACACCTAAAAACTAGAGGGGTAGAAAGGAAAGTGGCCAAATGCAAGGAAATGATAAGAACCAATTGATTCTCTAGGAGATTGTCCCTATGTAGACGAAGCATGGGATTGAAGTGCTTTCATTGTGCCAATAGTTTGTACCATTTCAATTACAACCATAAAAGGTCTTATGGGATTTTTGCTAAGAGCACCCATGGTGTTTCCAACTTAGAGGTAAACCATCAACAACCTATAATGAGGGTGATTATGTCTACAATAATTCCTACCGCACTTCCCATTCCAATAATCCCTACAAGCCTCCTTGAATGTCACCACAAGGCTAGGAAACACCACTCCACCATTGGCAGCAGGGAGAAGTCCCAACATCATCCCCCAATATACCAGGATAAATTCCTAGTTGCATCATCATCGTATTGAGGAATCACATGTGAAAAAGCCAATAGACGAACCCCAAAGTCCCTCCTCTAGCCAGAACCCCCCCCATTGCAACTAAAGAAAATAAGAAATGAGATGCGAAGAATGGGTTGGTCATTGCATTCCTTGTTAACAGTGTAATCATCATGCTTGGTTTGTCCCCCATTGAAAGTACAACTATGTCTAGATATGTGATGTATAAGAAGAAGCTTTATAGCATGGAATCCAAAAGGCTCCCAAAAAATTTCTTCTAACTTTGGTCAAAACCCCCACCTGCGCCTCAAGTCTGGGTGGCATAAGGTTATCGAGTCTTGGCTCAACCATTGCGGAATTAAGGAGGAGATCAGTATGGGAAGAAAATATAGTGTCAAATTTACTATTACCTCCAAGTTTAAGGACAAGTTGTGGGAGGATAAGGAGCTGGAGTGTAAAAGGAAGGTAAGATACTATAAGGAGGTGATCAACCCCAACCTCAATAACCAGAATTATCTCTCTCTGTTGACTAGGACTAGGAAAAAAATGAACATTATTAGTATTAGAACTAATTCTGATGAGCTTCGAAAGGGGGTGGTCTATTCCGAAGACTTTCTAGATGATATAATCTGTAAAATTTACGATGCTATGCAAGTGAAAAATGAAAAACACTTCCTGATAAATAAAATGTTACTTATTATATTATTAAAAAATACAACCTATAATCACAATGAAAAATGAATGAATTATATATTTATAGTGACAAATGATAAATATTACTTATTATATTCTTAAGAAATACAACCTATAATCACAATGAAAAATGAATGAATTATATATTTATAAGGACAAATGAATGAATTATATATTTATGGTGACAAATGATCGTGTAAAACATCATTCTTATTATTCAATTATAAATATATATTTTCTATTCTATATGAATTTCTTTACTTTATTTTATTTTATATGTTATAAATATTTAATTAACAAAAAGTAACCATTACATTAATTAAAACAACTCTTCCATTTTTATTTCAATATAAATTAGAATATATTATAATTTTTATTATGTTAATAGTCTCATGATTGCAAAGTAAATATACTTTAACTTGAACTTAAAAAAATATACTCTGTTTATAGAATTAAAAAATATATATCTTTAACAATACTCTTTTCACATACTTCCATTACTAAAGTGGATATACTTCACATCCTGAAACTGGTTTTTTATAAAGAAAATTATTAATTCAATCAAAAAATTTAGATTAATTGAACATATTAGATCTAAGTTCTAATAGGCCTGCTTTGCACATATCATTTTACGAGGAGACGTGTCCATTGTGTAAATCAGATAGGGTTAAAACACTGGTCTATATATCTACTGGTGGAGGCGGACAAATCAGATGTTTTACAGAGGTGTAAGACAATGGCCTCTATTTCTATTGGTGGACGCTCCTGACATACTATTTATTCGGTACTCATCGAAAAATATGTCGTATACTTTTACTTGTGGAGGCGGGGCATGCTTCATCCAGCGATGGTATTGATTAGTGTCTCCCACTGGAGATCTCGGCGCAGGTGGTGGTGCTTTATATTTTTATTGTGGTCTCCATTAATCCCTTTTCTGCAAATTGAAAAGAAACTATTAATATAAAAAAATAGATGCGAAATCCACTGGTGCATTGAAACAAAAACATTTACTCCCACATTACTCGGGGGTTCGCAAATTACATTTCAGTGGATCATGGATGTCACAAGCATGGAGGAGGGAGGTTTCATGTGGTTGGTCCCTCAAAATCGGATTGAAACATGGAAAAATCTCAGAAGAAGGGGATTTGAAGATCATGGTATTTGTGTTTAGAGAGAGTATGTTGTATTGACACATTTTTTGAAACACAGACAGGCGAATATATAACTAACTTTTGTTATTTCAATGAAAGATACCCGGATTTTTCTTTTCTGAAAAAAAGTTAAACACTAACATTTCATATCAAAGATTTTGATCCAAGATCCTCTAGAGGGACATATGATGATTAAAAAAAAGAAAAAACTAATTTGAATTTTCCAGTTTAAAGTTAATAGCATCATAAATACCTGTCCCTGGTGGAAAATAACGATAATCATGAAGAGGAGCAGAAGAATAAGAGGCAACCGTTCGGGCCGCTGTTGTAACGGGGAAAGCGAAGGAGATGAGAACAAATAAAGAGATGCAGAGAAGTAAGACCATTATAATTCCTGAACGCATCGTTAACTTTGCTGCGACTGCTATATTGTTAAAGCGGCAGCCGCTGCTGCTGCTAATCGATTAATAAGTATTGTCCCCAGTGACCCAAGTCACCAGAAGAAGAGAACAAACCCTACGAATTGCTACTTAAAGTCAACGTGGAAATTAACGAGAACAAACCCTACGAATTGCTATTTAAAGTCAACGCGGAAAATAACGCGGCTACTTTTTGACTTTGACACATTGCATGTATGGCGGCGACTTTTGAGTTTGAGACGTTCAATGCCCTCGTTTGTTTGTGATATAATTTAATATGGCATTTTTTTTTTAGGCCTTTTACTGCAAACCATGCTTCAAATTAGTCTAGAAAGTTGTTTAGTCCCAATTTTGCCCAATTTTGATAACTTTCTAAGACTTTGCTTTTCAGAAGACTTCGAGACATTGCATGTATGGCAGAGACTTTTGAGTTTGAGACTATCAGTAGTGACCTCAAAGATACGTGGAATGCCTTCGATTGTGATATAATTTAATATGGTTTTTTAGCCCTATACGGCAAACTATGGTTCAAATATTCCTAGAAAGTTGTTGAGTCCCAATTTTGTCGAATTTTGAGAATTTTTTAAGACTTTGTTTCTCCCTTTTTGAAGTCCCTTTGACCTTTAATTACACTTATTTCGGTTATATTATTTAAGTTTTGCTCAAAAGGGGGTTATGAATTTAAATTATGCAAATTAACTTAAAAAGTGTCATTTTACCTTGTTCTTGAGTATTCCTTAAGCTAATTGTTTCCTTATTGAATTATCAAGTCAACTCATTTAGAAGTCTTATGCAGATTTGTCTTGATGCGAAACAGTTCCATAATTTCTTAAAGACAGCTTGCGGTTGTGTTTTCTGCAGATGCTCCGCGAATTCCTATAGGTGTGGATTTCCTACAGTCGCCCAGATTTCCTGAAGTAAAATCAACGGTTAGCTATGTTCCACTCAATTCCAAAACAAACGACAACATGGGTTTTGTGGGGAAATCGACCTACATGGACGTTGTCCTATTGGTTGTTTTAGATTCCCTATCGAAACCACCCAGATTTGCAAACTTCTTCTAGTTGGCCGTATGAGGGAAAGCTCCAGCCATGTAACAAGATTAGTCTAATTGATGTTTTAAGTCATGGATTATACTCAAAAGAGCTATTTTTGCTATTTTGTTCCACTATTGAAAGCTAATAGCTCAATACAATAGTTTTTCCTTACTCAGGCCAACTATGGGCCTTCAAACCTCTATAAATTCCACTATATTTCATATTTTACGAGGTTGGGTTGGTTTGCTGTTCAGACATATCATGTTTGTAATCGACTATAATATTTTCCATATTAATACAATATTGTATGTTCTGTCCATTCTACTAAGCAAACCCTTTTAAACTCGAACCACTTCATTTACTAATAAACTTGAAAGACCAAAGAAGTCTGCAAGAAGCACATCAACAAGGGAAGAAAAATCTGAACAGGAGGTATGCAGTCCTGAAAAGAGCTTGGTTTTTGACCCCAAGCAGATCATTACTTCTACAACATAATCTTTTGTCGGTAAATCCTTTATTTCTTTCCATTTAGAACCTTCTCTTGTAAGGAAGTGAACATCTCTGCTCAGTGGTCAGCTTGAAGAGGAGTTCCTCATCAATTGTACTCAAGAACCAGAGTTTCAGAGCATTGACTCGAAAGAATCTGTGTTTTACAAAGGTCCTACTCTCTCCTGGTTAGATATGACCCATCTAGAGGGTACTCGTAACAAATATGGAGACTATAAGGAAGAGGAACTGGTCACATTTGAATTTCCTATCAGGGAGACTGATGGAGCTATTTATATGAAAAAAATTCCTCCTTCTACCTTGGCTAATTTTTGTGGTGTCTCTAGTGAAGATCCTAATGCCTTCTTATTTGAATATGATGTCTTATGCATGAGCTATGACTATTCTTCCAATGCTCAGAAGATGAAGTTGTTTCCTGCCACATTGAAGGATGGAACTCTCAAGTGGTTTATGGGTCTCGGTTCAAACTCCATTTCCAGTTGGGATGAAATGAAGAAGGTATTCCTGAAGAAGTATCAAGATTATTGTAACACTAGAGACCTCAGGGAAGAAATCTTTGGCATGACTTGGAAGGACGGGGAGTGTCTTGAGGACTTGGTGGAGAGATTTCAATACAATCTGCAGAGATCCAAGATGAATAAACTGACCAAATGAACCAAAAGGAAAATTTTTCTCAGGGCAATCAAACCATAATTTTTTGAGGTTTTAAATTTAATGGGAGTAGGTGATGTATGGAGGCTAAGTTATGATGATGTGTGTGAACTGTGTCAAAGATATTCAAGGGAAAATTCTAAAGTTGGAGGAGGATCAAGAGACAATTCTTTTAGGGTTGTAAAATTAGTTGCCGGAGTTGGAGTAACCAACGCTGAAATGAGTAATTTATTTGAAAATTTTAAATCTAATATTCTTAGAATTTTGTCTTCACAATTGGATGTTTTACAGACTAAAAATAAATAGGAGGAATTGGAGAAAGGCCTAGCTATGTTCTGTTCCAAATGTAGGAAGAAACATGCGCTAAGGGAATGCCCTACAGACAGCATAAAGGTATGCTGAATTGGTGAAGCTAAGAATTCTACTGATCAATGTCCTTCTCTTCTTGAGATTAAAGAAACATATATAGTGAGTCAGTGAGTTGTCAATGCAATATATGCAATGGCACCTCAAAGACCATGGCAACCACATCCTACAGGTATGTCACAATCACATTTTCAAATTCCTTATGCTCAGAATCAGATGTGAAATATTCCAATGCCCTCGCAACCCTGGCCCCCACAAAAACCTTGGAAGGGGAACCTTTCTTACCCTGCTGCTCATAATTTTCCTTCTCAAAATTTTTATCTACCACAACCCATGCCACAACAAATGGTACATCCACGATAGAAACAAATTTAGTTTCCTGCCCCACTAAATCAACCTTGTCCCACACAACTTCCTTCTCAGCGAGTATCTAACCCCAATAATAAAACCATCCAATCTACTCACAATATTGGATTGGTCACTTATCCCACTTTTCCCACTCACTGTATTACACTACAGCCTCTACAGGAAATTTATGTTCTTGTACTGCAGGAATTTCTTGTGTCACTACTGAAAATCAAACTCAGATCAGGAAAAGTGGTGACTCAGCTCAAAAGCATGGAAAATTTTAAGGATGGAAATTTATCTTAAAATTTAGAAACCTTGGCGAATCTTACTAGCTTCTAATATGAAAATAATAAAAATTTTGGCAATATTTCTATAAAAGTATTTAGCTTTATAATGATTTTATATTTCTCTATATAACTTTTTGGTGATTCTTAAGCTAAAATAATTTTATAATATAAAATTTGGGCGAATAATTTTTGGAAACAATGGAAATTGGAAAATCATTTTTTTGGTAAAAACATGGAAAATTAGCCCACTTGCAAATATTAGCCCCTAAAATTTTCTATGCCAGAAAGGATTGAAGAGATTATAGAGGAAGACACTCTGGAAATACTTGATGTTGAAAACACACCTGAAACAGGAGAAAAAATCACTTCAAGATCACAAGAACCTTCCTCATCCCATACTGTCTAGCCTCCTTTATAGAGAGATTGGAAATGAAAATAAAATAACCCAAGTTTGATCTTGTGTCTGAACTGAGAAATGTGTGCATCAAGATCCCATTATTTCAAGCACTTAAGTATATCCCTATCTATGCCAAAATAGCGAGGGAGCTATGTACCAAGAAACCAAATAGACAAAGGAAATAACCCTTTACAATTGAAGTAGGTGGAAAGATTCCAAGCCTAATGTCCACTCGATTTGTTAATGAAAAATATGCAGACCCTGGAATTCTTGTGTTTACCACATTTATCAATGGTTATCCCATAAGGAACATTTTAATTTATTTAGGTGCACCCATCAATCTGATGAACATGGAGACTTTATCTCATATAGGATCCTTTGACTTACTTCCTACTCCTACCATGCTAGAATTATTAGATAAGTATAAGGTAAAGCCAAAGGGGGTGTTAGAAGACATTATCATCTCATTGGATTCTTGGGAGTACCTTGTAGAATTTTATGTTCTTCAACCTAAAAATAATTTGGGAGGACATCCTTTGATTTTGGGGAGGACTTGGTTAGCCACGGAAGATGCTTACATAAGGTGTAGGTCTGGAAACATGACCATGACTCATGGAGATGATACAAAACATATCAATTTGTATCCCCTTGCTAAAACCCTCCTAAGATCATAAAATACTCATTGGTTTGAAGAAGAAGATCATGATTCAGAATGTACTCAATCAGTTTTAACAATTCCCCAAGCCATGAGCCTTAAGGAAAACATAGAATAAAATCTAATAAATTGTTGTATTTCTAATTCGGATTTTCCGTAGAATTTAGAAGGACAGTCTAGTCATAATTTAGATATCATTACTAATATGTAGGATTTTTATGAACATAGTACAACATTTGAACTACATTCAGCCATCTTATATGCATTTCCTGCATATTCAATGATTGAATGGAGGGGTAAGGTAGTTGAAAATTTTCATGGAGAAACTTTAAATATCAATTCTGCCTTAACTCCTGGACCAAAAAAAAAAATATTTCGAGCATTGAAAAAAAATTCAGATATATTTCTTTGGAACATATAAACATGAGGGGCATTCACTCAGAAGAAAATGCTAGGACTGTGAGACAACCACAAAGGAGGATGAACCCCACTTTAAGAGAAATTGTAAAAGATAAATTGCGGAAATTGTTAAATGTAGGGTTCATTTATCCCATCTCAGATAGCCAGTGGATATATCCCCTTGTTATTGTCCCTTAAAATAATGGTAAATGGAAATTCTGTGTATATTATAGGGAATTAAACAAAGCCACATCAAAATATCACTATCCCTTGCCTTTTATAGACCATGTACTGGAAACTCTAGCAGGAAAGAAGTATTTTTCCCTCCTAGATGGGTTCAATGGGTACAATCAAATTAGGATAGCTCTAGAGGACCAGGAGAAGGAAACATTCACATGTCCCTGGGGTACCTATGCATACAAGGTACTACCATTTGTTCTATGCAACGCACTAGCCACATTTCAACGAGTGGTCGTTGGTATTTTCTCTAACCTTTTTGCATGATTGTGTAGAGGTCTATATGGATGAATTTATAGTAAGGTGATACTTTTGAAGAAGCTTTACATGATCGTAAAAAAATTTGTATAAATGTAGAAAAACTAATATTTCATTAAGAAATGAAAAATATTTTATGATTAAGACTCAGGGCATTGTTTTGGGTCATCATGTTTCTGATGTAGGAATTAAAGTTGATACGATAAAGATTGAAGTTATTGTAAAGCTACCCCCAGCAACCAGTCCAAAAGGAGTTCGAAGTTTTCTTGAACATGCACACTACTACAAAAGGTTTGCTGAAATTTTTACAAAGGTAGCCTCTCCCTTGTTTAAATTATTGACTAAATAATCTTAATTTCATTGGAATGATGAGTGTTAAGCTAGATTTGATACACTCAAGGAAAAAATTTCTTCAGCACTTGTCTTGAGAGGTCCATATTGGAAATTTCATTTTCACATTTCTACTCATGCTTCTGATTCAACCATAGGAGAAGTATTGGGTCAAAAGGAAGATCCCATAACCGATGCTTTTATTTTGTTGATAAAAATTTAACTCCTACAGAACTGAATTGCACGGTAGCTAAAAAATAACTCCTTGTTGTGATGTATGCTATTAACAAGTTTAGAAACTACATTAGAGACTGTGAAGTTTTTGTACACATTTATTATTCTTCTATTTTTTATCTCATGAACAAACCAGTCACTAGTCGCACAATCACTATGTGTCTTTTGTTGTTGTAGGAATTTGACATCATAGTGTTGGACAAACTGTGAAAATAAAATCAAGTAGTTGATTTCCTACCTAGGCTCAACCAGACAGGTGAGGATGCCCCTATTAATGATAACTTTCTCGATGAGAATCTATTTTCCATTTCTATCAAAACACCTTTGTTTACAGACATGGACAACTACCTTGCTACAAGAAAGTTGCCACCCTACTTTTCATCTAATTAGAAAAAGAGAATTGTTAGGAAAAGTGTTGAGTACTCTTGGATTATGGGAGACCTATTTTTCACTGGATTTAATTTCATTATTCGCAGGTGTGTCAGAGAAGATGAGATCTATGATATCTTGAGAGCTTGTCACAATGAACCTTGTGGAGGAAACTTTGCAGATAAGCAAACAAACTACAAGATCCTCCACTAATATTACTATTAGTGAAGTATTTTCAAATATGCAAAGGAGCATGTCTAGAAAGGTGATAGCTTCCATAGAATAGGGTGTAATGTTCAATCGGATGAAATGCCTTTGCAGCCACAAGTTCTCATAGAATCAATGGAGAGGTGGGCTCTTGATTTTGTAGCTCCCATCAATACTATGTCCAAAGGTAAGAAGTATATTTTTCTTTGCATTGATTATGTTAGAAAGCGGGTGGAATCAAGAGCACTACTTAGAGAAATGAAGAAAGAAGTGGTAATTTTTTTCTGATATTTTTGTAATATTTGGGGTACCAAGGGAGATATTTACTGATCAGGGTACCCAGTTTGTGTCAAATATTATGCATGGAATTATATAGAAATATTAGATTACTCCTCAGAAGTCCATCTCTTAGCATCCATGGGCCAATGGGCAGGTGGAATCAATAAATAAGGTGTTGGATACAATCCTTGCAAAGACAATACAATTACATAAGAAGGATTGGTCCGATCAACTTCTTGAGGCATTATGGGCTTACAAGATCACAGGGAGAAATATCATTGGCTTCTCCCCATATGAATTAGTGTATGGGAAACATGTTTTACTGCCTATTGAGTTTCATATTAGACTTTGAAGATGGAATCAGATTTGGTTATAAGCCTTGATGAGGTACATCAATAGAGAATCTTGCTGCTCAATGAGTTGAATGAGATTAGGCAAGATTACTTTTAGCATACTAGTATAATCCAAAAAAAACAGGCTAAATGGAACACGAGATACATTAGAAATTAACAGTTCAAAGAGGGAGACTGGGTTCTGTTGTAGATTTAAAATTTAAGAACTTCAAAGGGAAATTCAGCACACATTGGTTGGATCCCTATGAAATTAACAATTTTTTTGATAATGGATATGTCTACGTTAAAATTATTGATGATGGGAATGTTACCTTCTTAGTGAATGGTAATAGACTCAAGTTATATCATAAACCCCAATCTAAGGAGGAATTTGTGGAAGAAATTGTAAAGAAAAAGGAGTTGGAAATGGTGGGATAATGATTCATTTCTCTCACTACCTCTTGTTGATTTTCTAGTGACTCATTGAGCTCACTTTGTTCCTTCTCATACTCTTTAAACCATGAGAGGAATGCTTATTGGGTACAGGCTTATTACTTTTTCCAGACCCAATGGACTAGTTACGGAGAAGAAGCCCCCTTGGAGTATTCTTTTTCGGTATTTCAGACTCTCTAAAATTGAAATCTGGCGAGCATGGACTGCCTTGGGCTCATTAGAAACATAGGACAGTAGATCCTTCGGGATCCTCCTAATAAAATATGATTTTTAGTTCATTTTTGGATTGCTCATGTTGGACAGATGTGGGATTACTTGAGGCCCTATTTCTAACAATATTGGCCCATCGACATGAAAAAATTATTTGGATGCAAGATGAGAGCCTTGTGATGCCTTGAAGCTTGTATTCCCTAATGACAGGCTATCTCGCCAGTAGAGAAGGGGAATTGGCTGCTTGATTGTTGGATCCTATAGGGTGTTCAACAAAAGCTCATAAATTCACACCTGATTAGATGGGTCAGGGTGCCTTGGTCCTCACTCTCATTAAGGGTGATGGGAATTGCATTGATTAATAGTTGACCTCAATGGATGGTAATCATTAAGGGAATTTTGAGGTCTAAAATGGGCCTCCTACGAAAAATGTACAATAAAAATAAACTTTATAAGAACCAATACGATTCAAGATGATGATCTCAACCATGGGGAGTGATTCACCATTTTTTAATTAAAAGGGTAAAATGATTAAAAAATAATAAAATAATTTTTCAACTCGTATTTTCAAATTATCTCCAAATTCTTTTACTCAAATTTCAAGCGGGAGTACATGTTGGATGAAAAATTTAATTCCTCATCCAATGAGTACCCATGTTGCATACTTTCGATGGGTCCTTCTACACGAAAAATGAGAAATACATGAAAAACATGATTGCAATGTTTTTCATGTACTTCTCATTTTTTGTGTAGTAGGACCTGTCAAAATTATGCAACATGGGTACTCCATGGATGAGAAATTAAATTTTGAATCCAATAAATACTCCTGCTCAAATTTGAGTCAAAACTTTGGGAGATAAGTTGAAAATATGAGTTGAAAGTGTAGTTTTTTCCTTTTTCCCTCTAAAATTTGATGATGTAATCAAATTTTATTTTATTATTTCCACTATTATTTTATAATTTCCTTAGAAGGCTCATTTTAGACCTCAAAATTCCCCTAATGATAATGAGATCATTTCACATTCGACATCAGCACCTTCATTCATGTGCAATGAACTGAACACAAAGAGGAAGAATTAATTTTTCCTACAGAAGGACTTCATGCAGATTTTCAATAGCTTTGGTTCCAGTTCTTACAACAGCACCACCAGTTTCCTGAAGAAATAAATTGCAGACGGAACATTAGCTTAAATGAATCTAATAAAGTATTGGAATTTTTATTATTGGTTAAGATAATGAACTATATAATTATACATCTGGTGTAATTTCAAAGTGGGTTATCATTTCAAGACAAAGGAAACCATCATCTAAGGACTGGACTGTTGGATGGTAAGATCAACAAGGTATATTTTGTGGTAAGACGCTTAAGGTGAAAAGTAATGATGCTTTAGTTTTTAAAATTTTCATGAATGTAAGTCATGGTAACCCTTGTGGAAAAACGCAACTGTGAGTCGTTACGTCAGAAACCGATTTCCATGCCTGACCATCATAACTCTGACACGTCCTTTGGTTGTATTTATGATATCCATTCTGCAAGTCGGATCATGATGATAATCATGATCATGACCTGCATTTTCAAAATTTCCATATTCTCTGATATTTCCAATTTAAACTACTGCTGCCAATATTTTCGTTGCAGTCTTGGAAGCATTTCTATGATATGAATTAAGTCTATCTCTCCTGTCCCTAGCCATGTCGAGGTTGTGTTCCCATTAGGGAAAATTTTAGGAGCTAATATTCATAGGTGGGCTAATTTTCCATGTTTTTTTCAAAAAAAAAAATCATGAATTTCCATTTTTTCAGAATATGATTCGAGCAAATTTTATAGAATAACAATATTTTACCTTAGGAATCGCCAAAATTTTACTGAGACTATATAAAATCATTAAAATATAAATATTTTTACAAAATTATCACCAAGACTTTTACATTTTCATATTAGAGACTAGTAATATTCGCCAATATTTATAAAGTTTAAGATAAATTTCTATCCTTAAAATATTCCTTGGCTCCCATGTTCGATTTTAACTGCAAGGCTCTGCACTCTTAGAATTTGATCCTCACAGTAAGGTGAGACTGGAAAAGCCAGGGTTTCTACCATTGTTTCATAAATTCTGTGGGTACAATTTGGAGGTTACAAAGTCCTTCACTCTATATTTAAATGGTGACAAAGCACAAGTTGGTGATGTCCAATTTCAATTGACAAAGGATCTGGTCACTTGAGCATGCGGCATCCCACAGGATGGGGAGTGTTGATTCAAGAATCAACGGTTCAATAAGGGAGTCTGTGCATCCTTTCTCTAGAAAGAACATGCAAACCCTGATTAGAGTAAAGGGATCCCACAGGAGTTCCTACAAAGTAAGTGCCGACACCTATTTTTTTCCTACAGAAATATATAACATGCAAAGGGCGCTTTGGGATTACATTTTTATTCTACATTCACCTTCTCAGCCACTTTCGAGACATGCCTTTGAATTTAACTTACTATTTGAGAATGTCCTTAATGAAAATGTCAGCGAACGCTAAGGAACGAGTAGCCCATTTATAGGATAACATCTATCACCATGGGTTGATAAAAATCATCCTAACAGAGGTTCTACATGTTAGGGTCCTATAATAATAGGATTCATAACTTTGAATTGACTTTGATTAGTCTTGTAATATGTACAAACTTTCCTTTTTGCAAAATTGTTTTCCCATATATATATATATATATATATATATATATATATATATATTTAAAGAGGGTAAAAATCCTAAAACAAAAACCCAAGGAATGAAATAAAAAAGATCAAAAGGAAAATAAAATATGAACCCAAACAAAAAGAGATAAACACAATACATGAAAGTGATGAAAATCCAAATGCCACTACTATTTATTTTTTCTGCAAAATAAAGATTGTGTGTAGTTTGTTACAATACCACAATCCATGAAGGTTAACTAGCTTAATCTTAACCTCTCATGCTTTAAATTTCATGTTATTAGATAGAGAATAAATATCTAGCCCAAGAGTTTAATCTTGGCAGATTAGTAGTTAGGTAGAGAATAATAAGGAGCTCAACAGCTTAATCTGGGCCCTTGGAAGAAATAAGGATAGAATTAGTTAGTTTTATGTTTTAAAAGAAAAATGAACAGGGTTTGCAAGCTCAAAAGCACCCAGGTAAATGAAGAAAAAATGTTAGGGTAGCATATGGGTAGGTAGAAAATTTTTTTACAATCATGGATAGGTAGAAAATTGGTCATTTCAGTCACTAACTTCCTTCGAAAAAATCATCCCCTTGTAAAAATACTTCATCCACTCCATTTTCACTCTTTTCCCTTCATTTTTCCTTTTTCCCATTATCATTCAATTTGCTTTGCAAAAATCCCCTTTTCTAAGTTTAAAACCCATTATACTTAAGGAAAGTAGAACCCTTTAACTAATTCCTCTTTTACCTTAAAAAATATTCGAAAAACCTAAAAAATACTTTATCCTAAGTGTAAAAACATTATATCGGGATCCACAACAAAGGATTTTATACCTATATCATGTTTTACACTAGGCTTAGTGTATTTTACCTTCCTCATCTCATTTCATTAATAACACATTAATTTATATATTAACTCCTACATTTCACCTTTTAGCCCATATTATATTAATTTCTTTAAATATTATTCCTACCCATATTTTAATTAAAACCTAATATCTATTTCCCTATGTGATATACATTCCCGCTCATCCCATAGGTTAAAACTATTAACATTATAAATAACCGTGCCAATGCTAATGTTACATCAGCCCACATTACATTTGTTAAAACATTTAAACTTCCTCCTATCACATTTCACTCCAAACTATGTATCAAACCTTTGTTTTAATACATATTCGACTGCCTGCTGTATTAAAATCCCGCGCCTGATCCCTTGTCACCCCGCAACTTTGTCACACGATCCATTTCATTAAATCTACATCCGTGAGATCCAGCGGTGACAAACCCTCATCACACATTTCATTGCGCAAATGTTAAACAAACCCAAAGCTTGCAATAAATGCAGCTTTCAGGCTTTCTCTCACCTCCACGTGTCTTAATTCCATTGGAATGCAATGATCATTCCAACTCTGCTTACCACCTATGGACGTTGCGAAAACTGCTTGGCGGTAATTCCCTCCCTCATGCCCAAACTGCTTATCTGTTTGAATTGACCCTGCATTTAATATATTCACTATTCAATAATTTTTTTTATATAATGCCTGAATGAACTTATTCGAACCCTTTTGTTATTGTTTTCCACGTAAAAGAAATATTGCAAACCAAAAAGACTATTGCCACCTCTATTTTCTAGCTTGAATGAAATAGAACTCATGAATTTGAATGCTACAACCACTGCAGATGTGATCCAAGTGCTTGCAAAGACCAAAAAAAACTTTTGAAAGCTTTCCAACCACAAAAACCCTTCTACACAATGAAATTTCAAATTTCCCAAGTATTATTCAGAGGAAAAAGTCTCATTTCTCAATCTAAAAGAGTAATACAGTTAAAAAAATCATTTAGGAGCATGTTTACTTAAAGAAAACCCTTTTGCTTCATATGTCCTTTGATTCTGTAAACCTTGAGAAACCCTTTCCCAAATTTTGAAATGCTAGAATATTACGAATCACAAATTAATCGATTAAATTGAATAAATTTGACGATCTAGAGACCTAAGAAAGCCCTCTGAGACCTTAAAAACCTTTCCTACAATACTTAGACATCCTTCTGCATAAAAATTGATGTCCTAAGATTTTTTTTATCACAGAAAATGTGGAAAATTACTATGTCAGCCTAAATATCATTTTTTCAAACATGTCAAAATCCCAAAACTATTGTCTTAATGTGTTTGATAAAATAGTATTAGAACCCTTTTAGACAAAGATAAATACATATGTCTCGTCATAAAAACTCTTTGTTTGAAAAAGGTGTTCGTAAGAATCCTAATCAACATGTTTTAAAAATCAAAAGTATTCATTGATAAGTCAAGAGCATGTCTGTGGCTTTGAAAGCATATTAATAATCATCCTCTATGACCTGTGGCACGATGTGAGCGCATTCCCCCGTGGAAGATGTGGTTTAAAGAATTTACGATCTTTGACGGTAGCATCTTCTCCTTCTTCGAGCTCCTTTGTTGGAGCCATGAAAAATCTAGATCGGGCATTGAGTATTTGTTGGGAATAAAACTTGCCCTAAATACGTATATTATTACCTGCAAAACACATCCCCGAAAGCAAAAAGAGAATGAACTCTGCCAGTCTTCTTTCTACTCTCTGATAAAAGCATTTCAGCCATGAAAAAAGGAGACCATTTTTACTCGTACGGTGAGTCCCAGTAAACAGACAGCTTGGTTACAACTGGCAATAATTATTTTCATTTATCTATTGAATGTTACCTAAGTTCTCTTGGAATCCAGATTTTCAAAAATTAAGGATATATTATTCATGTATACTAATTAACATAATCCTGTTACTCCTCTGCTAAATTCTAAGAAAGGAATAGATATATTATTTCCATGATGTATTTCATCCTTGGCTATTTCACAGATGAACATGATGATGTAGCAGTTCTTGGTTTCTTGTCCACTTTTACACCTGGTCAGCCTCCTGCTATTATCTTTAACTTTTCCCAATATATTTCTGACACTATCCATGAGAAACTAGTCAAAATGCCTTCTAAAGGTGTTTTTATGTATTCTTCATTCCTATTCCACATGTTCTTATATTTTCAGTCTGAAAAGTTTCCTGTAAGCCTTCATAAGCTTGATGTGGAAGTAAATCCACAATCTATCATAATTTGGACTTCCTTGATAAGGAAGGATTCAAATGAGTTTACCTATTCATAGTTCATAGATTCTTTTATCCATCCCTTGGTAAATTTTCTAAACAACATAGTATGTTCCAAATTAGCAGCTAAGAGAATCGAAAGTTTTACATTATTAATATATGAAAAATGATTATTACTTGTGCCAAATCTTTAAATAAAGATCTATGGATATAAAACTACTCCTTTCTGTTTTCATCCCCTCCCTATGAAATTTTCTACAGATATCTAAGACATATTTATTGAGATACTCTCATTCTTAATGCAGAAAACTTTGACTTCATTGAAGTTAAGAACACAAGTTGTGCATTAACAATAATGACAGTCCAAAAAAACCCAAAGAAAAACAATTCGAGTTCATCAGTCTCTTTTCCCAGTATTATGATCTATAATTGCTATTAGAAAAATAAAGTTAGTGCAATCATACAGCATAACATTGAAAAAACAGAAGATGAGAAATTCTCAAACCAATATAAATGGTTAAATACATTATTGAAGACTGAAATAATAGTGATACTAGGCTAAACTTTCAATAACAAAATAAAATTATTACCAATGACAGGAGAAGGATCTTATATATTAGAACTACTACGAACAAAATTAAACACAAGATACAACAAAAGCTAAATAATAATCACACCAGCAAAAAAGGCGGTGGAGGTTATTACTTTAATTGCAAAAAAAGACACTGTACCTCCTACAGTAATTGAAGAGGAACAACAAGAAACCACTTCTAATACATAGCTAATTCATAAAAACCACTGTATAGAAGTGTCTTCATCCAAGAAAGTAGTTGTAAAAGGCATGGACATAAAGGAACGATACAAGTAAATTAAGAACAAAAATGAAGAAATAAAAAATGAAATATATTCTTAGAACCTAAAGAAAACTCCTAGCATTCAAAAACAGCCTAGTTTCAGACTTTGACCACAGGAACAAAAATATGTTGATGACAGTTCTTCAACCCACAGTTCCAACTTGTTGTGAAACCAACTCCAAAAATAGAAGAAAAGAGATATCAACGCCTTAGCAATAAGCCACTTCGAGGGGGAAACCTCCAACACATTACATGAATGAACAATTCTTGGATGATACAAATGATAAAACCTCCTTTCTATATATAGGAGTCCATGGTGCCACAATGTAATCCTACTGGGGCCATAATGTAATTCTAGCCGACCTAACAATAATAATTTAAGGGCACAATAATAACAATATTGTGGTTATAGTGGTACAACAATAACAATAAGGGGGGCTACACTAACATAATAAGGTACTACACTATTAATATAGGGACTTAACATGTCCCTCTCCTTCAAACAAGTGTTGTCCTCAACGCTTGATTATTTCTTGATGCTTCTGCATAAAATTCTCATTAGGGGAATTTTAAGGTCTAAAATGGGCCTCCTAAGGAAATAATAAAATAATAGCTAAACCAATAAAATAATATTTATGAATTTGCAATTCAATTTTTGCACCACAATCCATGTAACCATAGTTAAATTCAATTTAAAATTTGTATCAAAATAAAAATAGTAAAAAAATTGTATTGATGTGACTATAAATAAGAATGAATTTTTCAAGAAAAAGTCATTATAATTGAACAACTAATGCATTTGTCCTTTGTAATTAAATAACTTAAAATAAAATATAAATATAAATTTATAAATTCTTAATTATTATATGCTATTAATTAAAATTTATATTATTTAAATTGTATAATATCATGTAATTAATATACTATCTAAAAATAATATAATGTAGTATAACATAATAAATGTATAGGGATATGCATTATTTCTTTCAATAAATATGAAATGACAATAATATATTTTTATTCAAAAAGTGTGAAATGACATTTATTATGAGTACTTTACTTTGACTTTAAAAGTACTTAGAGCACTACCATGGTTAACCATGAGTTTTTATCCACCATTGAGAATGTGACAAGTAAGTACCTTTCACTCAATCAATTACACCTCAACCATTAGGGATGATGTCCTCCCCTAAAATGTGATTGGTTCTAATAAAGATAATTTTGATTGTACATTTTCCTTAGGAGGCCCATTTTAGACCTCAAAATTCCCCTAATGCATCCTCCCATGTGGAATCTTCTACAGGAAAGTTCTTCCACTTTTTGAGATACTCTAAAATTGATCATACTTGTCGAGTTCTTGTTTCTGTGACTGCATCAGAACTTCCTTCGATGTGATGTTGATCTTCCAATTGATTCATTAGATTCTGCACCAAAGTTAGGTTATCCTTTAAGAGTTGGAGAACTTGTTGTTGATGCTCGATGTGATCTTCCAATAATTTATCATCCATATTAGCTATTATTTGATCCTTCAAGCCATCCAACTTAGCCTCCATTTTTGCTTTTAAACCATCTATGTCATCTTCGGTTGCTCTTCATAAGATCGAAATTTTTTGCACTTGGTACCGTAATTTTGATATCTCATACTGCAATTCTTCCTCTTCATGCATCATAGTATATATTTTTGAGGGCTTAATGGGCATGGAATTATATTTTTGAGGCATTATAGAACCCAATATTGATAAAAATTCTAAAATATGCCCTTGGAATCACTTCAAACTACTTTTTCAAACAACATTATGGAATTTTAAAAACCAAGTGCATACCTTTTTCTTTCTTTTAAGAAGCTCGATATTGAAACTGAATTATCTATGTGATTTTAGATCCTCAATAACTAAAATTTGGTCTTGAAGTAGCCCTCTGAATATTTTTTCGAATGCCACAGGTCTAACTTGATTTGGACTCTTCAAGACAAAGTTATTTCCAATCTCCCACAATGACCTAATTATGGACTGGTTCAGTAGATCGAAATTGTACGACTTGCCACATATCACTTTTTCCTCCTTTGGCTCTAAAATTAATAGACATAAAACTAAACTTTGTGTACTTGCAGCCACTTTTTACAACATTCCAATCCGATGCTCAGAGAGAGAGAGCTATGAAGATTTTCCCATGATCAACCCTTTGGGATGAAATTTAGAAGCCTCGAAAAGCCCTAACTTCCACGAATCATATCTATGAAAATATTGCTAACCAATATCTGCAATTTTGTGATGATGTTCCTCAAGATTACAGCTTTGCACTCTAAAAATTTCATCTTTTGAACCTTCTTAGAAAAAAATTTATTACAAAAATACCATGATGACCTGTTTAGGTTAAATTCATGAGCCTACAAAATGACCTAACTTGCACAGATCATATCTCCTAAAATATTGTGAACCAAGATCTGAAATTTTGTGACGATGTTCCTCAGGATTCTGGCTTCGCACTCTAGAAATTTCAGATTATCAACCTTTGTAGAAAAAACATTATACCGAAAATTCCATGATGACCTGTTTGGAGCAGCGAAACCCTAGAATCTCAAAGCTCCGATGCCAAATGTTGTGAAACCAGCTCCAAAAATAGAAGAAAAGAGATATCAACACCTTAAAAATAAGAAAATTCAAGGGGGCAACCTCCAATACATTACATGAATGAAATTTTTTTGGATGATACAAATGATAAAACCTCCTTTCTATATATAGGAGTCCATGGTGCCACAATGTAATTCTAGCCGACCTAACAATAATAATTTAAGGGAACAATAATAACAATATGGGGGTTACAGGGCTACAAAAATAACAATAAGGGGGGCTACACTAACATAATAAGGTACCACACTGTTAATATAGGGACTTAACACAACTCCTAAATCGTCCTTCGATTATAAAAATATTGATTTTGAAGTTCTAGTTCAGGATATTCATCCTCTGGATCAAATTGAATTTCATAAGAAGGCAGGAGAGGTTTTTTATTCCACCATGACAGCTAAGGCCATGAGTTCACAGAAACTTCAAAACACTTTGATAAATGTAGGAAATCAGCTCAAATTGGAGAATGCATCTTCATATGCAAAGGATACCAGAATCAAATCCTTAGAAGAGCTAATTATTGAAGTAGGATATGATCCTCAGAATATAAAAGACGTAGAGGAATTGATAAAAAATAATAATGCTGACATTTCTGCACTTAAAAAAAATTTGAAGTTTCCCCCTACTGAGCATCCTCAAGTTAAGGAGGTTTTACAGGATTCCAATAAAAAATATGAAATGATCAGTCTCATTTTACAGTTGACAGCCAAGATTAAAGAAATGGAAATTGAAATGGACAAATTGGTTGAAGAGAAAGAAGCCAACAAAACAAAGGAAGTTCCTACCACTATGATTCCTATAGTTCAACAATAGTACCATCTACTTTGGCAGAAACACTGACTCCTAAAGTTCGAATGGCCACAACAGTTCCAGTTACTTCATCTACAACTTCAGCCACTGAATCGCCAACAGCAACAACACAACAATCAGATGAATCAAGTAAATTAGTAAAGGCAATGCAAGAAATGTATATCCAGACAAATGAGACAAACAGGTTAAAAAAACAGATTAAAAATCTTGAAGATGCTAAGAAACTTGCACAAATAAATGCCAAGAATGAAGAACAAAAAGCTAATAGGTTGAATGAACAACTGAAGAAGTTGGAAAAAGAATTAACTTTGAAGGAACATATAGCACATGTTAAGCAACAATTATGGTCCAATATCATTGAAGAAGTCAATGATATATGGTCATCCATACAAGTCATCTATGAGCATAAATATTTATTCAACCCAGCAAGAGAAGAAATACAAGAGATAAAAGAAGAGCTAGATAAAAAACCTGAAGAGGCTATAGAAATTATCGAATTCTCAATTCAAAAAATAAATAAGAGCTAGAAGAAATTGTAATTACAAACAGAACTGAAACCATCTTGGAAGTTATGAAGGTAATATCCAAGAATAATTTGATGACACAATTAGAGGAAAAGTGCCAGAACATGGAAATTGCAATTACAATATTCATGGTTAAGCTTGATGTTCTGAGGAAAAAGGGCCTTCCCGATCCTCTAGTGATTAATGACAGATTAATGAAGCAGGAGGATTATGAAAAAAAGATAAGAGAGTTTTCCAAAGATCAGGTGAACAAATCAGCCTTGCAGGGAATCCCAACAGGGAAAGTATTATATAATAATTTTGAAAAATTGGTTTACTTACAGCATGAAGTAAAACACCTATTTGTAAACAAACCAACATTTTCAAAATATATTGAATCTGATAAAAACTTTAGAAGGCTTATGAGGATAAAATTTCTAGAAGCTGAGTTCTAGAAAAAGTTGACTGATCTATTGTAAAGTCAGATTACAGTGAGCACAGAGCAGTAAAAGTAAAAAACAGAGTTTGTTGTTTCTACATCAGCAGTGACAATTTTTGCAGTTAAAGAGTATCAGTAAAAGAGTATTAGGATGAAAGTATATCAGATGAAAGGTTAAAAACAAAAATCAGGGAAAAAATTAATCTTCCAGTGTGAAGGACACCTCATTGTCGAGTTGCAACTTTCATTAAACAACAAAGATAGAAAGAAGTGATTAAATGAAGACAACAAGGCATTTTATTTCAATAAAAAAAGGGACATCTAGAATTAGTTAGAAAGTTGTCACTATCTTCTTGCATGGAGATATTTCCTTTCCATAAAAAATACCTAAGTTTATTCTAGGATATCTTGTATAATTTTTTGTATAAATACTTCTCATTAGGAATTATTGAGTGTGGATGAATTGTTGAACATTTATTTAGTTATACTATTATGAACATAAGGGTTTTTGTATCAATTTCAAGTCAGCAGACTAGATCACAAGAATTAAAGCATCATATTATAGGATTCATGTGTTGGGCCACTCCAGTGAAGTATTTTCTCTTGTTATATTTTCAATTTTCTTATGTTTTCCATTTATTATTGCATGTTTCCTAAATCTAAATGATAAATCAGGAATTCTTATTTCAGAATATGTTAAAAGCACTCTGTTTTTACTGAATATCATTTATATGATTTCAACTAATATCCAGATTAGGGAACCCTTAATTTCTCCCTGATTTCATTTGACCTCTATCTCTTCACTCATAATCCGTATTTAAGAACCCTTAATTGCTCTTTTATCCCGATAAAAATAATTTCACCATCAACCTTGAAGATCTGAAGTTACTTAGCTATATTGATCTATAAATATTTACTTTAGACCTTGATCCTGATATGACTACTTGACACATTGACTCCATTTTCCCAATGGGATACAAACCTATAGTTATCCATCTAAGTAAGTGATTTCACCACTAAATCAAATCAAAACCCGAAACCAATTTTCCCTATATAACTAGCCTAAAATCAAGTACAAATCAACAAACTTAAATCAAATAGAGAGAGCCCTCTCTGAGCATTGGGAAGGCTAGATCCTAAAGCTTAAAGCTAGTTTGTGGCTACCTCTGATATTCTTTAATACTAAAATAAAAAATCTCACAACTTTTGAGAATTATTGGAGTGATAACATACTAGCAACCATATTGGGGAAGTAACCAATCCTTGGCTGCAAAATAGATCTTAAAGGAAATATTTTCATTTATCTTTTCACCTTAATATTGTTTTAATAAGTTGTGAGTATATTTTCATAAAAATTGTAATCATGGCTTCCAGAAGATTCTACTATACTAGCTCAAATCCAGATCTACTACCTACTGTCATAGTAGATAATCTTGACAGAATTGGAAAGAAAAACAAAAGAGTAGAAGATTTAGGTAATAAGATTTCATTAGTCAAAGAAAATTCCCTTCCAAAACAAATATCAAGTCTACAAGACATGGAATTTAATTTAAATTTTTAACAATATTTATTCAGAACTAAATCAGAAAGTGACTTACATAATACTATAACAAATCCTGATTTCATTTCATTCATTGAAACTAAGATGGAAACTCTTTTAGTTGATTCTGATCAAAATATTTTTGAATTTTATGATAAATTTGATGCCATAGTTGCAACTTTGATTAAAGAAATTGATGAAGCTTATTTAAAACATTAATTTGAATTGGCCGCTTGATCAGCCTATACCCCTAAGCCTTCTACCATTCATTTAGATAACAATATTTTAGAATGTGTAGGATCATCCCAATTCACTACCACTTAATCCATTATTTCCACCACACTTCATTCCATAGATTCATTTTTTCCTAAGTAACCATTTCAACCTAGAATTTTATTTCCATCTTCCACCACCTCAAGTTCATCCCCTAGTATTTCTACTACATTTTCCAATACATCATTCTCATTCCTGAGAACCTCTTCAAGCATCCCAACTTCATCTTCTAGTATCTCAACCACATTTGCAAGTACATCTTCATATATTCCAATCTCATTTGTAAGTTCTTTAACTACATCAACAATTACTTCTTGTTCTTCACCAAGTACTGTAAAATTACCTCCTGGCCAATCTAGAATCCAAGCCATCACTACCAGATATGCTCCCCTAGTGCTACCAGCTCAGTTACATAACATGCCCCATGATTATCAAAGAAAAATCCCTCAATTTGATGAAACCACTCATTACACTACTCAACAACATGTCAATAAAATGACATATTATTTTGAACTACATGAAATTGATGATGATGATGTCCAAATGAGATTTTTTTCTCAAAATTTAACTGGTGAGGTAAAAAAATGGTTTAAAAGTTTGAATGCTGGTATTATTACTGATTTAGCAGTTTTTCATAGAATTTTTCTTAACAGATGGGAAAATAAGAAAAATCCACTACAAATCTTATCTGGATTTCAAAGAATAAAAAGAGCACAAAATGAAACAATCCAAGATTATTATACTAGATATAACAGTATTTATAATGAAATTACTGCTAATCTTAAACCTCCTCCAGACTCTGTCCTTATCAAATTCCCTATCGGATCTGATACAGATATAGCCTATCAATTAAGAGAGAGAAATCCAGAAACCTTAGAGGGGATGCAAAGTAATGTTGTTAGTGTAGAGGAAAATTGGTTGCAAAGAAAGCTAGATTAAGAAATGAAAGGAGAGTGACAATAAAGAGGAAACATCCACTTCAGATTTGAAAATAGATCAATTGGAAAAAAATTAGAGAGAATTATGGATAGGTTAGATGATATGGAAAGGAAGCCACAGTGGGATAACCGACAACAAGGACCTCAAATTAGAAATCCCAATTTCAGGAAAAACACCAACACTAGAAAATCCAAAAAATCAGCACCTAACTAAACAATAAGACCACCTTTCCAAGAGACCTATGCTGAAAGTTCTCATCAAAATGAAGATGATGAAGACACCATTAGTCTAATGGGTATTAATGATGATAACATCATTTTTCGTACACAAGAAGAACATGATTTATATGAATTACAACAACTACAATTAGATTCTGGTGAGTCTTTTGATTACAAGCAAGGTTATGAGTTTGCAATTAATGAAGTTCATAAGAAATATAACCTTAGGAGCAAGAAAAATGTAGAGCCTTCTTTTAATAAATCTTCTCAAAATCAAACAAAGAAAATAGTAGAGGCTCCTACCACTAAAATTCTGTAGATTCTCCCTAGGGAAACCAAGCAAAACTCTAATTCAACTCAGAAAATTTCCAGTCCCAAAATTTTACCTAGTGCTAAAATTGTTGACACACAGATGATTTCATCCAAACATCAACAGATCCTCAAAAATCTGCTACTACCAAGATAAAAATTTCTTGTAAAAAAACAATTTCAAACCCAAAAACAACTACTTCTGATCCAAAATTAGCTGATCCTAAAACAACTAATGCTAAAACAACTGTTGATACCACAAAATCTGCAAAGACTTCCACTACATCTCAAATTGTCCCTAAAAAGAAAATTAAAAGCCATAAAAAAGTGGAAATATAAACATAGAATGAGAAACCAACTGTAGAAAAAAAAAACAAACCCACCCAAACTACAGTTACAAAAGAAGAAATAATTCAGCTAGGAAAATCACAAGCACCATTTAACATCCAAGCTGAAATTGCTAAATTGAAGATACCAATTCCTTTAACAGAGTTGGTAAAACATGACCTATACAAAACACATATCACTGGGACTTTAAATATGAATGATGGAGAAGATTTTGTAAATTTGAGTGATGATCAACTAGAACTAATCTTTGGTCCTGATGTTAATGGGAAACACCAAGATGGTGTAGTTCAACCTTTCTACATTAGCTTAACTGCTCATGATCATATTTTACATAATGCAATGCTAGATTCAGGGGCCTCACACAATTTGATGCCAAAAGAAATAATGAAAACCCTGAATCTAGACATCACTAAACCTTACAAAGATCTCTTCTCATTTGACTCAAGTAAAGTGAAATTTTTAGGCTTGATAAAAGGTTTATGTGTTACCTTAGTTCAATACCCTGGTAAAAGCATATTCATGGATATTTTAGTAGCTAACATCCCTCCTAAGTATGGAATGTTGTTATCTCACTCATGGGGAGCTAAACTATAGGGATCTCTACAACTTGATATGTCTTATGCAACAATATCAATTTTTTTCCACTCAAGAATATTTACAGAGAGACATTAATGAAGTACATGGTTAGTAGTGTAGAAAGACCTCGAAACTATCCTATTTACTCTATACTTACTGATATGGAATCATTTATTTTATGTAATTCTGAAATTGGTATTGAGAACAATACTGAACTAAAACGGAAAAATAAAGCACCAGACATTGACAACATTTTTCATGAATCAATGTGGCACCTAGATTTTGATGGATCAATTAATAAATTAGGAGCAGGAGAAGGAGTTTGGATACACAATATGGAAAAAAATAATGTAGGAGGTCATGCTTTTAGATTAAATTTCAAATGTACAAACAACATGGATGAATATGAAGCTCTTATTTTAGGACTCTAGATTGTTAGGAATTTAGGAGCCAAAAGAGTGTCAATCATCGGAGACTATGAGTTAATTGTGAAACAGATAATAGGAGAATATTTTGTATATAATCCGAGATTAAGCCAATATAGAGATATTGTTTTATATCTGATTAAGGAACTTCTCGAATGTGATTTTGCTACAATTCGTAGAAAACAGAACATACAAGCACATAGCTTAGCAACTTTTTCTAGTACCTGTAATCTTCCATTTCAACCAAATCATAGATATACAACAGAAGTTAAACAGAGGCCTACAATACCAGATAATCTTAAATATTGGCGAACATTTTCACAGGATGAACAGATTTATGATTTCATGAATAATGAAGGAGAATTTCAAAATTGTAATATGGACACAGCTTGTACAGTAGATCAAAACATAGATAATGAGATTGACATAAACAATGTAGATGTAAATAATTTGTATTTCTCTAAACCTACTAAATTTACTCGAGTATAAATAGATAATTTAGAGAAAGTAGAGATTGAAGACTTAGCAGAAGATGATTTTGGCATTTTAAACCCTAAGAACAAATTTTTACCTAAGGGATTAGCCCCTTTAGAATATCTTTTTGATTCCAATAATGTTGCAAGGAAACCTAAGATGGAACCACTAAGATCTAATATTGAAGAGTTCAATATTGGAACATAATTAAAGCCTAATATGATAAAACTTTCAAAAGTATTACCTCAGCAAGAAAAAGTAAAACAAATAGCTCTGTTTAAGGAATTTTAGGATGTATTTTAATGGAGTTACGAGGACTTAAAATCCTATCACACTAGCATAATACAACACAAAATACCCATAAAATAAGATAAAAAACCTTTCAAACAGAAGCTTAGAAGGATCAATCTAGTTTTTATGCCTTTAATTGAGAAAGGGGTCAAGAAAATGTATGAAGCCCAAATAATTGCACCAATCAGATATTCTGATTGGGTTTTAAATATAGTTCCCACTAGGAAAAACACAAGGGAGGTTAGACTGTGTGTTGATTTCTGAAATTTAAATAAAGTGTCCTTAAAAGACAACTACCCTCTCCCCAAGATGGATCACATTTTACAAAGGGTGGTTGGTTCTTCCCGAATTTGATTACTTGATGGATTCTCTGGATATAACTAGATTTTAGTTCAACCAGAAGACCAACCTAAAACTGATTTTACTACTCCTTGGGGCACTTTCATGTATGTGAAAATGCCTTTTGGATTAATGAATGCAGGAGCCACTTTTCAAAGAGTTATGGATATAACTTTTATAAAGAAATTCATGAATTCCTTGTGATTTATCTAGATGATATTATTATATTTTCAAATACCCACAATTAACATCTAGATAACCTCAGACAAGTCTTTATCAAATGCAGGAAATTGGGCATCTCTCTAAATCCAAAAAAGACTCTATTTATACTACAAGAAGGTAAATTATTAAGACATATCATATCTAAAGAGGCAATTAGGATACACCTAGCTATAATAGACACCATTCTAAACATTAGTCATCCTAGGAATATTAAATACTTGCAAGCTTTCTTAGGTTAAATTAATTTTCTCAGAAGATTCATCTCAAACCTAGCTGAAATAATTAGAGAACTTAATAATATGTTGAAAATAGACTCAGTACTTAAATGGACTATAGAGGCCAAGAAATAATTTGAATCAATTAAACAAGCCTTGACAAAAACACCAATCCTTATTTCAAAAAATAATTCATTATTTTTTCCTTTGCTTCATAACACACTATTGTTGTAGTTTCACTGCAGAAAAAATATCAGGGTTATGAGCAACCCATTGCTTTTTTCAGCAAAACACTTAGAGATTCCACTTTAAAGTATAACATAATTGAAAATCATGCACTAGCTTTATTGAAAGCTATGAAATACTTTAGAGTGTACATCCTTTATTCACATATCATTGCTTATGTTCCAAATGTAGTTGTAAATGAAATTCTAACACAGAATGGGCCTAATGGTAGAAGAGGCAAGTGGATTTCCACCATTGTTGAATATGACATAGAAATTAAGCACATCAAACTCATAAAAGGTCAAGGTTTAGCCAAAATCATGGCTGAATAAAATTGTCATGCTTTAGATATTAGTTTTATTGCCCAAATAGATGAGTAGGAAGAGATGGTGACCCTAGAGATCAATGAAGCCATTTCAGACTCACCATGGTATGCAAATATTATATTTCTATTACTAAATTTACAAGCTCCTCTTGGATTATCAAGAAATAAAGCTATATTTTTAAAGTTAAAGACAATAAGATTTTGTATCATAGACAATGCATTGTTTTGGAAAGATCATGGTGGAATTTTATAGAAAAGTTTGCTTAAAGAAGAAGCTGATAAAGTTTTGGAAGAATTTCATCTAGGTGATTATGGAGGACATATTTACTAGAAGACTACTACATATAAAATCTTGAGAGCTGGTTTTTATTGGCTTACCTTATTTTCATATGTAAAAAAGTATGTGACTTCCTGTCACAAGTGGAAAACCTTTGAAGGAAAGAAAAAGCTACTACCTTTACCCCTTAAACCCATCTCCATATAAATTCCTTTTCAACAATGGGGTCTTGACTTCATTGGTGAAATTCACCCTCCATCCTCAGCCCAACAAAAGTGGATTTTGACAGCCACAGACTATTTCACTAAGTGGATAGAAGCCATACCTTCTCGGAAAGCCACTGACACTATCATAACCTCATTTTTAGAAAGCAACATACTCTCAAGATTTGGATGCCCCCAAAATATCATCATTGATAATGCAGCAACATTCAAGTCCAAAAATATGATTAACTTTTGTAATAAATACCACATTACCCTTGGCCATTCTACTGCTTATTACACTCAAGGTAATGGCCTTGTTGTGTCCTCCAATAAAAGCCTTATGAACATCATCAAGAAACTACTAGAAGACAATAAGAAAACATGGAACAAAATTTTAGTGAATGCCTTATGTGAAGATAGACTTACCACAAAGAAATCTATTGGTACATCCCTTTAGCAGCTTGTTCATGGGATGGATGTTGTTTTTCCATCTTCTTTAGGAGTACCAGTAATGAAGATAATTCAATAAATAAAAGTTGAAACCAATGATATCCAAATAAGAATAAACCAAACCATACAGTTGCAGCAAACCAGGGAAGAGGTCTATATTAAGTCTCAAGTTGTTCAAGAAAAGATCAAAAAGATATTTTACAAGAAGACTAAGGAAGATCATTTTTATATAGGTGACAAAGTTCTAAAGTTGGATTCAAGGAGAGAAGGGAAAGGTAAACATGGGAAATTTGATCTCTTTTGGAAAGACCCTTATGTCATCTATGGTTACAGAGGTAACAATGCTTTATTTTTGAAGGAGTTCGATGGATCAGATCTGTGAGGTGGACCTGTCAATGGTAGAATGTTGAAGCATTACTATTCCTTAGAATAACAAAAATTTCACTTTGTTTACTTTACTCATTGTACATAACATTGTATATTTTATATTGGAGTGGATGTTTGTCTAGCAAAGTTGAAGCCCAGAGAGAAGGCCCTAATGTTTGAAGGATAAAATATCATAAGTAAGAATAATGCAGAGCTCAGAAAATAGTTCCAAGGTCAATACAGTCAAAATTCAAAAGCTACTAGCCTTAAGCTTCTTGACATTTCACCGGGAAATGTCATCCCCATGTGGAGCCACTGTTAAGGTCCTATAACAATAGGCATCATAATTTTGAATTGAATTTGATTAGTCTTGTAATATGTACAAACTTTTCTTTCTGCAAAATTGTTTTCCCATATTAAAAATAATAATAAAAAAATGTAAAGAGGGTAAAATTCCTAGGAAAAAAATCAAAGGACTGAAAGAAAAAGGATAAAAAACAAAATAAAATATGAACCCCAACAAAAAGAGATAAAAATAAAACATGAAAGTTATGCAAATCAAAATGCCACTACTATTTACTTTTTCTGCAAAATAAAGATTGTATGCAGTTTTTTACAATGCCACAATCCATGAAGGTTAAACGTCTTAATCTTAACCTCTCATGCTTTAAATTTCATATTATTAGATAGAGAATAAAGAAATAACCAAACAGTTTAATCTTGGAAGATCAATAGTTAGGTAGAGAATAATAAGGAGCTCAACAACTTAATCTCAGCGCTTGGAAGAAATAAGGATAGAATTAGTTAGTTTGTTGTTTTAAAAGAAAAATGAACAGAGTTTGCAAGCTCAAAAGCACCCAAGTAAATGAAGAAATTCTTTTAGGGTAGCATATGGGTAGGTAGAAGCAGTTTTTACAATCATGGATAAGCAGAAAGTTGGTCATTTCAGTCACTAACTTCCTGAAAAAAAAATCATCCCCTTGAAAAAATACTTCATCCCCTCCATTTTCATTCTTTCCCCTTCATTTTTCCTTTTTCCCATTATCATTTAGTTTCCTTTGCAAAAATCCATTTTTCCTAAGTTGAAAACCCACTATACTTAAGGAAAGTAAAACCCTTTAACTAATTCCCCTTTTACCCAAACAAATATCCAAAAAACCTAAAAAATACTTTATCCTAAGTCTAAAAACATTATATCGGGACCCACAACAAAGGATTTTATCTCTATATCATGTTTTACACTAGGCTTAGTGTATTTTACCTTCCTCATCTCATTTCATTACTAACACATTAATTTATATATTAACTCCTATATTTCACCTTTTAGCCCGTATTAGATTAATTCCTTTAAATATTATTCCTACCCATTTTTTAATTTAAACCTATGATCTATTTTCCCATGTGATATAAATTCCCACTCATCCCATAGGTTAAAACTATTAACATTATAAATAACCTTGACAATGCTAATGTTACATCTTCCTGCATTGCATTTGTTAAAACATTTAAACTTCTGCCTATCACATTTCACTACAAACTATGTATTAAATCTTTGTTTTAATACATATTCCACCTCCCGCTATATTAAAATCCCCAGCCTCAAACCATCGCACCCCACAACTTTATTGCATGATTCGCTCCATTAGATCTACATCTGCCAGATCCAATGGTGACAGACCCTCATCGCACATTTCATTGCGCAAACGTTAAAAAAACCCGAAGCTTGTGATAAACACAGTTTTCGGGGTTTCTCTCACCTTCACGCATCTTAATTCCATTGGATCGCAATGATCATTACAATTCCGCTTAGTAGCTATGAATGTTGTGAAAATTTCTTGGGGATTATTCCCTCCCCCACGCCCAAACTACTTATCTATTTGAATTGACCCTGTATTTAATACATTCATTGTTCAATCAAATTATATAAAACACCTAAATGCATTCATTCGAGCCCTTTTGTTACCGTTTTCCGCATAAGAGAAATATTGTAGACCAAAAATACCATTGCCACCTCTATTTTCTAGCCTGAAAGAAATAAAACTCATCAATTCGATTGCTACAACCAGTGCAGATTTCATCCAAGTGCTTATAAGGAACAAAAAAAGCTTCTGAAAGCTTTCCAACCCCAGAAACCCTTCTACATAATGAAATTCCAAATTTCCCAGCTATTTTTCAGAGGAAAAAGACTCATTCCTCAATATAAAAGAGTAATACAGTTAAAAGAGTCATTTAGGAGCTTCTGTACTTAAATAAAACCATTTTACTTCATAAATCATTTGATCTTTAAACCTTGAGCAACCCTTTCCCAAATTCTGAAACGCTGGAATATTAAGAATCATAGATTGATTAAATTGAAGAAATTTGACCA
Organism: Pinus albicaulis; assembly: GCA_034641835.2. NCBI lineage: Eukaryota > Viridiplantae > Streptophyta > Pinopsida > Pinales > Pinaceae > Pinus > Pinus albicaulis. The sequence continues at coordinate 395,626,408 of CM076578.1, forward strand.
TCCGCAGACCTAAGAAAGCCCTATGAAACCTTCAAAACCTTTCCTACAATACTTAGACATCCTTATTCATAAAAATTGATGTCTTAAGATTTTTTTTATCACAGAAAGTCCACCGTAAACCCTAGATATCATTTGTTGAGGCTATAAGGCCATGAAGTTGCTCTTTTCATAAAGAAATTATAGTTTGAGTTAAATTGATAATAATTTCCCTTTTGCAGACAAAAGATAGAACCCCTATCATATCTAAAATCCTTTTGCAAACTACTTAAACTTACAGAAGTGTTGTATAGGCCTAAATCATTGTTTTAAAGGTCAAAAGTATTGAAATTGATAAATCAAACATATCTATGGCTTCCAAAAGCACTCTTGTGATCGACCCTCTACAACCCCCTATTTTATATGTAGAGCATATTCCCCTGGTAGATTTAGACTTCAAATTTACTGATAATGTGACTGAGTTCAATATTCTTGAGCTCCATTTTTGGAGCGAAGAAAAATCCCTAGACCAAGCTGATGAAGTATATATTTGGGAATCAAAATTGTCTAAATATGTCGTTCCTCATACTTACCAATGCCCAGAATTAATAATACTATGCCAGTGGTGCTACTCTCCTGATCAAAGAGCCATTGTCAACCATGAAAAGGAAGTTTTTTTTTACCATTACAGTTGAGTCAATCAACCAGATGCTTCAGTTACAACCTATGAAAAATGAATTTCCTTTATCTATTGAAGCCCTCTCTAAGTTCTACTTGGATCTTTATTTTCCCAAGAGATTCCAGAATTTTCAAACCTTCATGCCATCCTATGTGGAAATTCCCAATCTCAATCCTCCAAACTCCTCTGCTAAATTCTCAGAAAGGACTAGACATATTATTTCCATGTTGTCTTTCATCCTTGTCAATTTCATAGATGAACATGTTGATGTAGCAGTACTTGGTTTCTTCTCCACTTTTGCACCTGGTCAGCCTCAAGTTGTCATCTTTAACTTTGCCCAATATATTGCTGCCAGTATCCATGAGAAACTAGTGAAAATGCCTTTTGAAGTTGTTGTTAGGTATTCTTCATTCTTATTCCACATGTTCTTATATTTTCATTCTAAAAATTTTTCTATAAGCCTTCAGAAGCTTGAGGTGGAAGGAAATCCAAAATCTCTCATATTCTGGACTTCCTTGATAAGGAAGGTTTCAAATTAGTTTACCTATTCAGAGCTCACGGATTATTTTATCCATCCCTTGGTTAATTTGCTAAACAACAGTGTGCAGCCCAGAATTAGCAATGAAATCAAGAAAGTTTTGCAATTTTCTGAATAGAACAGGACAAGTGATTGATACTTGTACCAAAATCACAGTGAAATCAGAGTATATGGGTCAAGCCTTATCCCTTACAAATTGCCAAGATCCCTTCCTATGAGGTTATTTTCTCTGAAGTATAGAAGATAGATTTTAAATTCAGATGCTGTCAATTTATTAATTGCAAAGAAGAAACCACAATTTAAGTTAAGGAACTAGGTTAGCCCATTCATTTTAAATAATAGAGAAATAGGTTCGAAGACAGAAAAAGGGTTGCAGGAGTTAAAATTCAGTCCTAGTTTTCTTTGGTATTATGATCCCCTTGGTATTATTAGAAAAATCAGAGTTAAGTGCAAATTAACTCCATACATACATGAAAAGAAGCCACAAATTGAGAAATTATCAAACTAATCTGAAAGGTTAGAGAATACATTGGTAGAGGCTGAGAAGAAAAGTGATACTAGTGAAACTTTGAAACTCCAGCCCAAGAAGACAGGAGTGTGAAAGAAATAGGGAGGAAGGATCTTATATAGCTGAAACTACTACAAAGACAAAATTCAAACTAAGATATAATAAAAAGCCAAAGATTAATCCTGCCAGTAAAGAAAAGGAGATAGTAGAGGTTATTGACAAAGAAATTGCAGAAAAAGACACTGTACCTCGTACACTAATTGAAGAGGAACAACAACCAACCACTTCTAATACATAGTTAATTCAGGACCAACATAGTATAGAAGTGTCTTCATCCAAGAAAACACATGAAAAAGATATGGACATAAAGGAAAGATACAAGGAAATTAAGGCCAAAAATGAAGGAACAAAAAATGAAATATATTCTCAGTACCTAAAGCAAACTTCTAGCATTCAGAACGGGCTGCTTTCAACCTTTGACTACAATAACAAAAATATGTTGATGACATTTTTTTAGCCCATAGTTCCAACTTCTAAATCATCCTTTGATTATATAATTATTGATTTTGAAGTTCCAGTTCAAGATATTCATCCTCTGGATCAAATTTAATTTCATATGCAGGTAGGAGAGATGATTTATTTCACCATGAACACTAAGTCCATGAGTGTACAGAAACTTAAAAACACTTTGATACATGTAAGAGATCAGCTCAAATTGGAGAAGACATCTTCATATGCAAAGGAAACCAGAATCAAATATTTAGAAGAGCTAGTGACTGAAGTAGGATATGATCCTCGAAATATAAAAGTTGCAGAGGAATTGATAAAAAAGAAGAATGTTCACATTTCTCCACTTAAAAAAGAATTGAAGTTGCCCCCTACTGAGCATCCTCAACTTAAGGAGGTTTTACAGGATTCCAATAAAAAAGATGAGATGATGAGTCTCATTTTACAGTTGACAGCCAAGGTTAAAGAAATGGAAATTTAAATGGACCAATTGGTCTAAGAGAAAGAAGCCAACAAAACACAGGAAGTTCCTGCCACTGTGATTTCTATAGCTACAACAACAGTACGATCTACTTTTGCAGAAACGCTGGCTCCTAAAGTTCAAATGGCCATAGCAATTCCAGTTACTTCATCTACAACTTTAGCCACTGAATCTTCAACAACAACAACACCACAATCAGATGAAGCAAGTAACATAGTAAAGACAATGAAAGACATGTCTATCAATACAAATGAGATAAACAGGTTGAAATAACATATTTAAAATCTTTAATATGCTAAGAGACTTGCACAAATAAATGCCAAGAATGAAGAACAAAAAGCCAACAGGTTGAATGAACAACTGAAGAAGTTGTAAAAATAATTAACTTTGAAGGAACCTATGGCACATGTTAGGCAGAAATTATGGTCCAATATCATTGAAGTAGTCAATGGTATATGGCCATCCATATAGGTCATCTATGAGCAGAAAGATTTATTGAAATAAAAAAGAGAAGAAATACATAAGACAAAAGAAGAGCTAGATAAAAAACCAGAAGAGGCTCTAGAAATTATCAAATTTCTCAATTTCAAAAATAAATAAGAGCTAGAATAAATTGAAATTACAGACAGAACTAGAACCATCCTAGAAGTTAGGAAGGTAATATCCAAGAAGAATTTGATGACACAATTAGAGGAAAAGTGCCAGAACATGGAAATTGCAATTATGAGATTCATGATTAAGTTTGATGTTCTAAGGAAAAAGGGCCTTCCCAATCCTCTAGTGATTAATTATATATTAATGAAGTAGGAGGATTACGACAAAAAGATAAGAGTGTTTTCCAAATAGCAGGTGAAAAAATCAGCCTTGCAGGGAATCCCAACAGGGAAAGTATTACATAATAATTTTGAAAATTTGTCTTACTTACAACATGAAGTAAAACACCTATTTGTAAACAAACCAACATTTTCAAAATATACTGAAGCTGATGAAAACTTCAAAAGGCTTATGAAGATAAAATTGCCAGAAGCTGAGTTATGGAAAAAGTCGACTAATCTATTGTAAATTCAGATTACAGTGAACACAGAGCAGTAAAAGTAAAAAACAAAGCTTTTTGATTTTACATCAATAGTGACCATTTTTTCAGTTAAAGAGTATCAGTAAAAGAGTATCAGGATGAAAGTGTATCAGATGAAAGGTTAAAACAAAAATCAAAGAAAAAATGAATCTGCTAGCATGAAGGACACCTCATTGTCCAGCTGCAACCTTCATTAAATAACAAAGAGAGAAAGGAGTGATAAAATCAAGACAACAAGCCATTTTATTTCAATTTTAAAGGGACATCTCGCATTAGTTAGAAAGTTGTCACTATCTTCTTTCATGAAGATATTTCTTTTCCATAAAAATTTCCTAAGTCTATTTTAGGATATTTTGTATAAGTTTTTGTAAAAATACATTTCATTAGGAAGTATTGAGTGTGGATGAATTGCTGAACATTTCTGTAGTTATACTATTCTGAACCTAAGGGCTTTTGTATCAATTTAAAATCAGTAGACTATATCATAGTAAATAAAGCATCATATTACATGATTCATGTGTTGGGTCACTGTAGTGAATTATTTTCACTTGTTATCTTGTCAATTTTCTTATGTTTTCCATCTATTCTTGCATGTGTTGTAAATATAAATGATAAATCAGGATTTGTTATTTCAGAATATGTTAAAAGCACTATGTTTTGACTGAATATCATTTATATGTTTTCAACTGATATCTAGATTAGGGAACCCTTATTTTCTCCCTGATTTCGATTGACCTCTACCTCTTCACTCATAATCCGGATTTAACAATGCTTAATTTCTCTTTTATCCCGATAAAAAACATTTCACTATCAACCTTGAAGATCTGAAGTTACTTAGCTATCTTCACATGTACACATTTACTTTAGACCTTGATCCTAAACAGACTACTTGACACATTGACTCCATTTTCCCAAAGGGATACAAACCTATAGCTATCCATCAAAGTAAGTGATTTCACCACCAAATCAATTCAAAACCAAAAACCAAATTTCTCTGTATAACTAGCCTAACATAAAGTACAAATCAACAAAGTTAAATCTAATAGAGAGAGCCCTCTCTGAGCATTGGGAAGGCTAGATACTAAAGCTTAAAATTTGGTTTGTGGAACTACCTTTGATACTCTTTAAAACTAAAATAAAAAATATCACAACTTTTGAGAATTATTGGAGTGATAACACTACAAGAGAAAAAGAAAAAATTGGAATATTTCATGTCTAAAACCTATTTCATGGAGGATTAGGTGGACTCTGCTCCTTCAGAATACAATGAGGAAAACTCAGTAGGGAAACCAAGGAAGAAGCCACAAAACCGTGGTCCACCGATAGAGGAAGACATAAAATATGAAGAGATTGTGGTGACTGGGGAAACCACAGGGAAAAGTCCCAAACTAAAGGGCACGTCCACCCCTGATAAGATATTTACAAGTAGCCACGTTGCAAAGCTAGCAACAAAAGAAATTTCAGAAGGGGGGCTACCACCAAGAAAACGTGATAAGAAGAAAGAAAAACCCCATGACTTGTCCAAAGAAAAATGGAAGGTGGAGACAATAGAATTCATTGACAGAGAAATAATGTGCCTCCAAGATCTACCGTTGCAGGAAAGTGATAATAAGACCGCAAAAGACCAACAAGGGCAGGAGGAGCCTAGTTTTCCCTAGTCATCCTAGGGATAACATGAGGGGGAGGGAAATCCACAAGAAAAGTGGTATCAACAGGAATTGGAGGAGATTATCAATGAGCTTACCATTTCAAACAATATTTTCTAAAGGAGAATGAAACCATGAGAGAAGAAAACTTATGCATGCAAAAAGAGCATCATGAATGGCATCAAAAGGTGGTCTAAATTATGAAGAAGAGGCAGGCCCAGATTGATCATGTTCACAAGAAGACTGAGACATACAGGAGTCATTTTTAGGTAGAGTCCTGTATGGCCCAATTATACCATTCGGTTGTAGTGGTATTAGGTAAGGGCAAGGACTTATTTTTCTTCTAAGGGTGCAACATTTTTGCTTGCATAAGGGATATGCAAGAAGCTAGGTGTGGGGGAGATGTTGATTCCCAATTTTGCCCAATTTTGACAGCCTTCTAAGACCTTTCTTCACCCATTTTGAACTCTTCTTGACCCCTATTTACAATTTTTTTGGTTATATTATCTATGTTTTGCCCAAAAGGCTGCAATGTGCTTAAGGTATGCAAATTAACATAAAAAATCTCATTTTACCTTGTTCTTAAGTATTCCTTAAGCTAATTTTTTCCTTATGTTAATTCCCTATATTAATAGTGTAGTCCCTTATTATGTTAGTTTAACCCCCTTATTTTTATTGTTGTACCCTATAACCCCCATATTGTTATTATTGTGCCCTTAAATTACTAGTGTTAGGTTGGCTATGATTACATTGTGGCCCTATGGACTCCTATATATAGAAAGGAGGTTTTTTCATTTGTATCATCCAAGAATTTTTCATTCATGTAATGTATTGGAGGTTTCCCCCTAAAAGTGGATTATTTATAAGATGTTGATATCTCTTTTATTTTATTTTTGGAGCTTGTTTCATAACATTTGGGATCAGAGCTTTGGATTATAGGGTTTCGCTGCTCTAAACAGGTCATCGTGGAAATTTAGCTATGAAGTTTTTTCTACGAGGGTTTAGAAGCTAAAATTTTTAGAGTACGAAGAGGAAATCCTGAGGAACATCATCACAAAATTTCAGATCTTGGTTCACAATATTTTCGGAGATATGACTTGTGGAATTTAGGTCTTTTTGCAGGCTCCTCAATTTAACCTAAATAGGTCATCGCAACATTTTCGCTATAAATTTTTTTTCTACGAAGGCTTAGAATCAAAAAAATTTAGAGTGCGAAGCCAAACTCCTGATGAACATTGTCGCAAAATTTCAAATCTTCGTTCGCAATATTTTCAGAGATATGGTCTGTGGAAGTTAAGACTTTTTTAGGCTCCAAAATTTCATCTCAAAGAGGTGATCGTGGGAAAACATTCATAACTCTCTCTCTGAGCATCGGATTGGAATTTTTAAAAAGTAGATGCAAGTACATGGACTGTAGTTTTTTTTCTAACAATTTCAAAGCCAAAGGAGGAAAAAGTGACACGTGGAAAATCATACAAGTTAGCTCTATTAGATCAGTTCATAATTGAGTCATTCTATGAGATTTGACATAAATTTTCCTTGAATAATCCAAATCAAGTTAGAGATGTGGAATTTGAAAGAAGCTTCAAAGGACTAATACAGAGCCAAATTTGATATATTGAGGATCTGCAAGTATAGAGATAAGACAATTTCAATATCGAGTTCCTCAAAATCAAGAAAAAAGTGTGTATTTGGGTTTTAAAATTGCATAAAGTTTGTTTGAAAAAACAGTTTGAAGTGATTCCAAGGGCATATTTTAGAATTTTTATCAGTATTAGGTTTTATAATGCCTCAAAAAATTAATTCCATACCCATTAAGCCCTCAGAAATCTATACTATGATGCATGAAGAGGAAGAATTGTAGTATGAGATATCAAAATTACGGTACCAAGTGCAACAAATTTCAATCTTATGAAGAGCAACCAAAGATAACATAGATGGTTTAAAATCAGAAATGGAGGCTAAGTTGTATGGTTTTAAGGATCAAATGAAATCTAATATCGATGATAAATTAGTGGAATATCACATCGAGCATCAACAACAAGTTCTCTAACTCTCAAAGGATAACCTAACTTTGGTGTAGAATCTAATGAAACGACAGGAAGATCAACACCACATCGAAAGAAGTTTTGAAGCAGTCACAGAAACAATAACTCAAAAAGTATGATCAATTTCAAAGTATCTCAGCAAGTGGAAGAACTTTCCTGTAGAGTGTTCCACATGGGAGGATGAGAATTTTATACAGAAGCATCAAGAAATAATCAAGCGTTGAGGAAAACACTTGTTTAAAGGACAGGGGCATGTTAAGTCCCTATATTAATAGTGTAGTCCCTTATGATGTTAGTTTATCCCCCTTATTTTTATTGTTGTACCCCTGTAACCGCCATAATGTTATTTTTGTGCCCTTAAATTATTATTGTTAGGTCAGCTATGATTACATTGTGGCCCCATGGACTCTTATATATATAAAGGAAGTTTTTTCATTTGTATCATCCAAGAATTGTTCATTCATGTAATGTATTTGAGGTTGCCCCCTTGAAGTGGCTTATTTTTAAGGCGTTGATATCTCTTGTCTTCTATTTCTGGAGCTAGTTCCACAACACCTGATTGAATTATCTAGCCAACTGATCTAAAAGTCTTATGCAGATTTGTCTTGATCTAAATTAGGTCCAAAATTTCCTGAAGACATCTCACAACTATGTTTCCCATAGATGCTCCGCAAATTCCTGTAGGTTCTGATTTCCTGCAACCACCTAGATTTCCTGTAGCAGAATCCGTGGTTAGCTATGTCCCACTTAATTAAAAACAAACAAGAACATGGGTTTTGTGTGGAAATCCACCTACATGGATGCTATTCTATTGGTTGTTTCGGATTCCCCATAAAAACCACCCAAATTTGAAAACTTATCCTCGTTGGTTGTATGAGGGAAAGCTCCAACCATGTAAATTAATTAGGCTAATCCATGCTTTCAGTCATGGATTAGACTCAACACAACTATTTTTTACATTTTTTTCTAGTATTGGTAGCTAATATCTCAGTATAGTAGTTTTTCCTTACTTGGGCCAAGTATGGGCCTTCAAACTTGTATAAATTCCAATATGTTTCATATTGTAAGGGGCTGGGTTGGTTTTCTGTTCAGACATATCAGATTTGTACTCAACTGTAATATTTTCCAGATTAATACAATATTCTATGATCTTTCCATTCTACTAAGAAAAACCTTTTTTTATATATTAAAGGGGTTGTGAGTGAGGGAGGGGCCCCTTTGCTCACAACTCCATTAGTTGTTGCATGTGTGTTTTTAATTATTTTTATGCAGTAATAATTCATTTGCATAGCTAGTGTTCTATCTCTAAAGTTTTAACAACAAATTTTAAATGATCAAATGATTAAGTTTATGTGTTTATTTGTTATATTCATTTAATCAAATTTCAATTTTGAAATGTCAGATTGATTCTTTTATGGATGTAATTTTGATCTTTTATCTTTTTTTATCAACATCAACAATACTAAGATATGCAAAGGGATGTTTGAATCCACTCTGTAGCCTTTGCAGCTAAGTATTGATGCAGAAAAGAGACATTAGCTGTGAATGCATGACTAATTTTATTAAGAAGCACTTGAAGTATTAAGCCTGCATAAACTTTTCACAACATCTCACAAGCTTACCTTCCTTGGGTTTATAATTTATGTTGGAAAATTACAAGTCTATAATTTAACTCAACAAATGTCATGGAAATTCTGTAAAGATTTGATAAAATAAACAGAATTTTTTGTAAATTCAAGTTACAACTATCAAATTTCAATATTTTGTGTGCCTGTCAGTTTTCTATGGTGCCAAATCCATTTCCACTATAAGAAAAATGATTCAAGAATTTTTTATTCGATCATTTTTTATTAAAGCATTCCTACTACCTGATTTTTGCAAAAACAAAATTGCGAGATTGTGTCCAAAAAAGGTCATCCCCTATAGTTTATAACATTTATAAGATTTTTGTTTGAATTTGGAAAGAAAAAAAGAAGTCAAATTTGATATCCATCATTTAAAATGAGTTTTTCACAACTAAGTTTCAACAAAACCCTATTAAATTTTAGGAAAATTAGACAAAAAATATGTGAAAGAACCTACATATAATGTACAACATTTTCTCAGAATATAATAGATGCTTATGTGATTCATGCAAAAATATTTGGGATAAATGACATCAACGATTTAGGGCGTTTATTATAATGACAAAGATAGATAGTGAAATCAATAGATTACATAATTATAGTAAAATGCAAAGATAAAATCCTAATAGTCAGTAAAATAATTATAAAAAAAAAAAATCTAAAAAAATTATTACCATTATTGTCATATTAAAATAATTAATTAATTAATAGTTGCATAGTTGTCTATGGACGCAACAAATTCGTAGTTTTATTGCAGAAATCGTGTAATTTGTTTTCCAAAAAATGAGAGTGTTGGAGTGTTTGAATCATTTTTTTTATGGTGGAAATGGATTCAACACCATCAAAAACTAGTGGGGCACCCTAAATCCTGATGTTTAAGCTTGAATTTTGAGAGATGTAATTGAGATTTTCAAAACAATTTTCCGAATTTTGGGATACTCTTGCTAGAATTTTCATTAATTTTAGAGCTAATTTGTGAGTTTTTTTTACTACTCTCTAAAGTAGAAATAAAGAGAAAAAGAAATCAACCAAAATAATATATATATATATATATATATATATATATATATATATATATATATATATATATATATATATATATAGTTATTCTTATTTTAATATTTATACTATTATATATAAAATAAATTATAAAGAGAAGTAAAAAAATTCTTATTTTAATAGATAATATTATATATTAAAAAAAATTAAAGGATAAATAAAATATATTGTAAATAAATATATTATAGAAAAAATTTAAAAATATGGATTATAATTAGAAACTTAAACAACATAAATTAGAATTCGAAGGAATTGTATACCGACGTAACAAAATAGCGCAGACATGCGCAATTTGTCTGAATCGAGTAGTTTTTTTTCAAAAAACTAGGTAGTTAGAGTGTTTGAATCATTTTTTTATGTTGGAAATGGATTCAGCACCAGCAAAAACCCTAAGCGAAAACTGGAAAATACATGAAAAAACGTGATTGCAATCAAATTTTTCATCTATTTATCATTTTTCGTGTAGTATGGTCTGTCGAAATTATGTAACATGACTAATATTTGGATGAAAAATTAAATTCTACATTGAACGACTACTCCCACTAGAAATTTGAGTAAAATCATAGGGAGATAAGGTGAAAATACAATTTGAAAAAAGTAGTTTTTTCTTTTTTTTTCCTCTAAAATTTGATGATGTAATCTAATCTTATTTTATTATTTCCATTATTATTTTATAATATTCCTTATGAGGTCCATTTTAAACCTCAAAATTTCGTTAATAAGTACGGCTTAGGAATTCCATGACAACCTTAGGTTTTATTGTGTTGATCTAATGGAAGAAGAATATGATCGTCAATATCCACCTAGATCAATCCTAATCCCTTAGGAACAAATGATCCCAAATTCACCAATTTCATAGAAGATATGGGTAAACTTGTGTTGAATGTGAATCTTGGTGAGCCACTTTCCTTATTGAAGAAATTGTCGTACCTTGGAAACCTGATAAAATGGTATGTTCTACTAGAGGGTGGTCTTTGTTTTAGTATCAATCTCCAATCCACTTTGGATCATTCAATATAGTAAACAAAGAGTTTTTTATGGGACATGTTATCAACCACCTCTTGGGTTTCTAGTAGAGGTGGAAAGTATGGTCAACGTAGATACATATTAAATACTAGGTCTAAGGCAAGGAGAGGAGGAATAGTTAATTTGAAAACATTTTCAGTCATATATTTTGTGATGGTGAAAGTCCCATCTCAAAGTGGTATGAAATTTTGGGGACCCATGAGACACTCTATGTACGAGTTGAAAACATATTTTTTATTTGTATATTTTTTATTTTCTATTCCAAAAATGGTGAATCATCTCCCATGGTTGACATCATCATCTTGAGTCCTATTGGTTCTTATAAAGTTGATTTTGGTTGTACATTTTTTCTTTGAGGCTCTTTTTAGACCGCAAAATTTCTCTAATGAAGGAGTTGTACTTCTTAATTAGATCTTTCTAGAAAACTATCATGTTCTTTGAATGAAGGTTGCATGTAAAATTTACACTCTCGATAAGTTCACATATCAGCTAACAATCTTGGATATTGAAAATATTTTGTTTGTTTGTCTGCTAGGGTTTCGGTTTGGGACTTTTGGAGTTACTTTTTTATGTTAAAAGGGCACTCTTTCAACCTCTTATAATATATCATTTAAAATGAGTTTATTCACCATATCTCTCTCTCTAGAGATAAGTTGCCACCATTATAGCTAGTTTTTGTTCTACAATATTTCTATTTTATTAATTAATACTAGTTAGGTTTTCCCTATATTATTATTCTCTATTATATATTTATCTTTGTGTGTATGTGTGTGTTATACTTCCTTTACATCATTTCATTTATTATACAACTCAAATAAATAGCTTACATTCAAGTAATGATATACCAATTTCATCCACTTCAATGCATTTAGGAGTTCTTTTATGCACACTACTTAGTCAAGGTAGGGATGATGGAGCCATAGTATGGCACTCTTGACATATTTTTTGTGGAGTAACAAATGGAGGAGTTTAGTACCCCTTTAATAACTTGTGTGTTAATTTTGGGAAGATAATGAATATGACAATTGGTATTTTATGTCTAACTATAAAACACTAGGTTGCACCATTGGAAATTCTTCACTAGAGGTATTTGTACCATTTTCCTCTCTAATTTCATTCATATTATAATAAGCTTCAAGAAAATATAACATCATCTAGATATCCACCACTATTAGTCTTAATGAAAAAATTATGGAGGTTCACTATAGGTGAGAACTTGATTCGCCTCTACTAAAATCCTAATATTTGCTTGAAGTGATGGAGGGGGAACAACAATACCTTCTATCATGCTAAAATTTTAATTGACCTCCACTAAAATCCTATGGTTTTCTATATGTAACCTTGTATTTTCATTTTCTTCAATGGCCTTCTTCATGTGATGCCATTTTCTTGAAGGCTTTCTAGATTGAATATGAATTTCGCCCATGTTTAAACGAATTTCCAATAAGAGAAAACCAAAAAAGTACCTTCCATTTACACAAAACAAAAAATCTTTCCTTCCATTGTCACAAAAAGAAAAACATTTCCTTCCAAAAATTTTCCTCAAAACACACAAGAAGATGAAAATTTATTTACAATTAAAAAAAAACAAAAATTGTCTTCCAATTACACAACAATACAAAAATTGTTTTCGAGTTACACAAAAAGATGAATTACGTTCCAATTACTTAAAAAGGAAAAACAATGCCTTCGAATTACATAAAAATACAAAATTTACCTTAAAATTACACTAATAAACATAAAAGTGTGTGTTGTTGATGTTTTTTTGAGGGGGTGGGTATATTTGTATTGAACATAGTTGGACATCATTTTTCTCTTGTTTTCTAGCTCATGAAGGCACACACATATTCCAGAGTGAATGTGTGTTAGAATTTTTGTGCACCTATAAAAAAATAGACCAAAATTTAATGTGACACCTACTTTTAATATCTTGATATTTGGACATTAAGAATATAAAATGTGTGGAGGTTTTTGGGGGAATTTGTGCGATGAGGAGCTAGGATTAGAGGTGGTTTGAGGCTTAGAAAAATCACTAGGGAAATAGCATGAAGGTGAACCCAGGAAGAAGTCTATCTTGTTTGGCCATAATGTTTTATAAATAAGGGAGAAGGACATTGTGTTTTCATGTTAAATAAATCATTATATGGAATAAAAAAAAAACCCATTTCTTGGTATATGAATATTGATAATTTTTTCTCTCAACAAGGTCTTACTAAAAGTAAAGGAGATCCAAATCTATATATCAAGAAGGATGATAATAAGTACATCTTGTTTTGATTTATATATATGTTAATTATCTTATCATAATAGAAAATGATATCATGTTAATTGAAAAGATAAAAATATGTCTTCCATATGAATTTTTAAATGAAGGATCTTGGAGTGTTGTATTATTTCTTAGGCCTCAAAGTTTGGAAAGATAAAATATGTCTTCCATAGGAATTTTAGATGAAGGATCTTGGAGAGTTGCATTATTTTTTAGGCCTTAAAGTTTGGAAAGATAATGGTAGAACCTTAGTGACACAAAGTAAATATACACATGAATTAATCAAAAGACTCAATGCGAATGGATTTAAAGAAGTATATATAACATTGGAATGGAATTTTATAGTAAATAATGATGGGGAATGGTACGTAAATTATCATTTATATTCCACTCGATAGTTCGTCATAACAAATTTCTTAAATTATACTTAAAATTTTGAAATCTACACTATTAGGCTTTATTTATTATTAGATTTATGGATCTAAAAGTCATTATTTATTGTGTATCCATTAAATATATGCGGAAAATAGATAAAAATGAAATAAAAACTCAAAAACCTTGATTGACATAGTATATAACGTAGAGGAAACCCTTTCGAGAGAAAACCCAACTAGAAAGTGAGTTTGCTCTACTATATTTCCTTGAATATAAAATGGTTATAAGTACAAGGAAGTAAGACTGCTACAATGAAAAATTCATATGTGTACTCTCTCCCTATCCCTCTCTACTACTCTTCCTTTTTGTGGAACAAATTTCACTCGAAAAGATTGGAACCCATTTTCCTCCTCAAGGCTTAGTTTAACATAGCGCGATAGCCTACTAGTGGTTATATTTCACTCCTTAAACACTTAGATATAGTTAAAATATGGACTCTTTTAAAGGATTATTCATATTTATTACATGAATAATGCCTTTTCAATGATTAATGGGGGCTAACATGACATCATCTTGAATTATGGTGGTGAAAATAAGAAGGAAAAATCTTGAGTGGTGTAATATTTTCATACAAACCCCGATTGAGGTTATTATTGCACCATTGGAAATTTATTTATGTTTAGAATATAAAGAAAAAGGGTGTTTCTTTAACAAAAATTTTTTTACTCCCAAAAAACATTCGTTTAACGTCTCAAAATTCTCTTATAAGATTTCAGACCTAATTTTCCAAACTAGGTCCCACCGGTAAAATGGTTTTATGAGTTTATGTTGGGGCCTTATATTACTAGTGTAGTCCATTATTGTTTTTATTGTAGCCCCATTATTGTTATTTTGTACCCATGTAGTCCCCATATTGTTATTTTTGTGCCCCATAATAGCCCACTATTGTTAATGTTGTTCCCTTACATTATTATTGTTAGGTCGGCTAGGATTATATTGTGACCCGATGGACTCATATATATAGAAATGAGGTTTTGTCATTTGTATCATCCAAGTCTTATTCATTTATGTAATGTAAAGGATGTTTCCCCCTCGAAGTGGCTGATTTTTAAGTCGTTGATCTCTCTTTTCTTCTATTTTGTGAGATGGTTTCAAAACATTTGGTATCAGAGCTTTGGATTCTAGGGTTTTGCTGCTTCAAATAGGTCATCGTCAATTTTTTGATATAACTTGTTTTTATAGGAAGGTTCAGATGCTACAAAAAAACCCATTTGGAAGAAATACTGAGGAACTTTGTGTAAAAATTTCAGATGTTGGTTTGCAATATTTTCAGAGATATGATCTGTGTAAGTTAGGATTCGCGCATGCTCTCGAATTTCATCTCAAAGAGGTGACATTTGGAAAATCACCATAACTCTCTCTATGAGCATCAAATTGGAATTCGGTAAAAGTGCCTGAAATTACATAGACCTTTGTTTCTTTTCTACAAAATTTAGAGATGAAGGAGGAAGAAGTGACACGTGGAACACCGTACAAGTTTACTCTACTAAACCACTCCATAATCAGGTCATTGTAGGAGAAAGGGCATAAATTTGTCTTAAAGAATCCAAATTAGGTCAGATCTATGGCATTAGAAAAAAGATTCAGAGGGATATTAAATGACTAAAGATAAAAATTTTGGATTCAAAATCACATAGATACATCAAATTCAATATCGAGCTCCTCAAAAGCAAGAAAAAAGTGTGTATATATATTTTTTAAATTGCATAAGTCTTGTTTGAAATATAATTTTGAAAGGATTCCAAGGGCACATTGAAGCATAGATATTAGTATTGGGTTATAAAATGGCCCCAAAAAAGAATTCAAAACCCATTAAACCTTTAGAAGGCTCTAGTATGATTGATGAAGAGGAAGAAGTGCAACATGATATATCAAAATTACAAGAAGAAGTGCAACAAGTTTCACTCTCGCAAAGAGTAACAAAAAATGAAATGGAAGCTAAGATGGATAGTTTGAAGAAAGGTGTTGAAGCTAAGATAGATAGTTTGAAGAAGTCATGGAAGCTAAGATGGATGGTTTGAAGAATGAAGTAGAAGCTAAGATGGATGGCATGGAAGCTAATATGGATGGTATATAAGGAAACATGGAAGCTAAGATGGATTTTTTGAAGAAAAACGTGGAAGGAAAGATGGATGGTTTGAAGAATGGCATATAAGCTAACATGGATGGTATAGAAGTGAACGTGGAAGATTTGAAGAAGGACATGGAAGGTTTGAAGGAAGGTTTGGAAAAATTTCTATAAGAAAAGCTTCCTAATGGTGAAAACATAGTAGAGGAAACTCATGATGGGAAAAAAATAAATTTTATTCATGATTTCATAGACTCTAAGGTTGGATTTAAAACCCATCATATTCTAGAGATAAATATGAGGAAGTTTTATGGCAAGGATTTGATAACTTGTATAATACAAATGGGGCAATACTTTGAACTCCATAATACACAAAACACACAAAAGGTACGCATTGCAACTTTATATTTAGAAAAAAATCAATTTGTATGGTATCGATGGCTTTGTTCTCATAAGCCACTGGTCACTTGGTAATTTTTTATGGAGGAAATTATAGCACATTATGAGGATACAAATAGAAACACCTTCTTTAGGAAATTGATAAATCTCAAACAAAAGGGTTCAATGATGGAGCACATTGAGGAATTCCAGAAATTGAATATAAGGGTAAATAATATTCGAGAGGAACAAAGGATTGATGTCTTCATAGGGACTCTAAAGGATAACATACAACATGGGGATCGCCTATGGGAACCTGATAGATTGGAGAAGATATCTAGGTTGGCAAGAAAAACTGAAAGTAAATTTATGGTGACAAGGAAGCCTACCACTCACAACTATAAAGATGGAAGTGTTTCTACTTTGAGACTTCCACAACCTACAAGGTTGACACCACAAAAATTGGAAGAAAAAATAGGAAAAGGGCTTTGCTATAGTTGTGATACAAAATAAACTAAAGGTCATAAGTGTGATGAGAAGAAATTATTTTACATATATTGTGAAGAGGAGGAAGAAAAGGAACAAGAAACTTCAAAAGAAGAGGATATACACCAAGAACCAACCCTAGAGGAAGAAGAAATGAATCTGACCATATCCTCTAATCCATTGGCAGGAATTTCCACTCCTCAAACTCTCAATATATAAGGACATATCAAGAAGAAAAATGTACTAGTGCTTATTTATTCGAGTAGTACCCGTAATTTTATTCATTGTAAGATAGCCAAGGAATTGAATTTCTTCCTATACCCAATGCCAGAGTATCAAGTGATGGTGGAAAATGGAGGAAATATAAATTGCTCCAGAAATTTCCATAATATCAAGCTAACCATGGGGAAATATGTATTAAATAATACAATAATTTCCATTCTAATGGGTGGTTCCTATGTTGTACTAGGAGTACAATGGTTACAATATTTTGGGATGACAACTTTTAATTTTCAAGAATTATATGCAAAAAGGAAAGGAAGTTGAATTATGTGGTATCACATGGAAGCTTTGAAAGATAATAAGCTCTAATGTCATGAAAAAGGTTCTGAAGAAAGAGAAATGAGGTGTCATTTCACAATTATGCTCACTAGAAGTTCCAGCTTCAAAATCGTATATTTCTCCATATCTCCAAAAATTTGTGGAAAATCATTCCAAGGTGTTTGAATCTCCCAAAGGACTCACAACTATTCGTGATCGTGATCATGCTATTCATTTTATTCCAAGAATTTTTCCTCCAAACATTGGGCCTTACGGATATCCTTATGTCCAAATGAGCGAAATTTAACGTATGATTGTAGAAATGTTAGAGGATGGTACAATTCAACCTAGTCAAAGATATTTTTCTACTCCAGTAGTATTGGTGCACAAGAAGGATGGATCATGGTGCATATGTCAAAATTATAGAGATTTAAATAAGCTCACTATTAAAGATAAATTTCCCATTCCCGTAACTGATGAATTATTGGATGAATTACATGGAGAAATTTATTTCACCAAGTTGGATCTCTATTCAGGATATCATCAAATTAGAGTGACGATTAAAGAAATTCTAAAAACAACATTTTGAACTCATGAGGGTCATTATGAATTTTTAGTCATGCCTTTTGGCCTTACCTATGCACCTTCTACATTTCAAGGCTTGATGAATTCCATTTTCAAACCCTTCCTTAGAAAATTTGTGTTAGTATTTTTTGGTGATATACTAATCTACAACAGGTCTTGGAAGGATAATGTTTAACATGTTGAAAGGGTGCTCAAACTATTGGAGGTGAAGAAATTATATGCAAGAAACTCCAAATGTTTCTTTTGAGTACAAGAGGTGGAATATCTAGGTCATATTGTATCTCAGGAGGGTGTTAAGTTAAAATCTAACAAAATTAAATCGATTAAGGGATGGAAAGTCCCTAGAACCATAAAGTAGTTGCGAGGATTTCTTCGGTTAACAAGGTATTGTCACAAGTTTGTTAACAATTATGGGAGAATAGGAGCACCTATAACAACATTATTGAAGGAAGATGAATTTTCAGGGACTCTTGAAGCAACTAAGGCCTTTGAACATCTTCAAGAGGAAATGTCCCAAGCAACAGTCTTAGCTACGCCATACTTCACAAAAATATTTATTTTGGAATTTCACGCCTCACGAAATGGAATTGGTGTTGTTTTAATGCAAGAATGAAGACACGTTGCTTTTGCAAGTCATCCAACAAAAGGAAATTATTTACAGAAAGCTATTTATGAGAAGAAAATGTTGGCAATACTACATGCACTAAAGAAATGGTGACCTTACCTAATGGGAAGAAACTTTAAGGTAAAAACTAATCATGATAGTCTTAAATAATTTTTGGAAAAAATACTATATTTAGAAGAGAAACAAAAATGGGTCACAAAGATGTTGGGTTATGACTTTGAAATCATCTACAAAAAAAGAAAGCTAAATGTTGTTGCAGATGCACTCTCAAGAATGGATGAGGATGTGGAAGCATTGCTTTGTGCCATTTCTATTATCCAACCCGATTTGATACCCAAAGCAAGGGAGGAATGGAATAATGATGAAGAAGTATCGATACTTTTTGAAAAGTTTAGCAAGATCCCTGTATGTATGATACGTTTAGTTGGAAAAATTACTCCTTATGGCACAAATATGGCTTATATATTTGTATCAATTCCGAACTAAAAGAAATGATTCCTTTTTAAATTGCAAGCCTCTCCGTTAGGAGGACACTCAGGATTTTTAAAAACTTACCACAGGGTGAAGAAATAATTTTTTGGGATGGCCTTAAATCTAATATTCAAAATTTTGTGGTAGAATGTTTAGTTTGCCAGAAAAATAAAGTTGATACAATTAAGACTTGGATACGAATGAAAAATGGTGAATTTGTGTTGATTATCAGGAACTCAACAAAGCCACCAATAAGGACCATTTCCCTTTTCCCTTTATATAGAAAATCTTATATTTCCTTGTAGGAAAGAAGTTATTTTCTTTCTTAGATGGGTTCAGTGAGTATAACCAGATCCAAATCAGCCCTAAAGACTAAGACACGACTACCTTCACCTGCCCTTGGGGTACCTTCACTTACAAAGTCCCACCCTTTGGGTTGTGCATTCCACACCTACCCATGTAGGATTAGGTGTTCCAACAGATGAGTTTTATGAAACATTTTGAATTGTGTTTTTAAGTCCACCACCATGTCAAATATTAACCAATCACAGCGTTATCGCTCAAAACAGATGCACAGTCAGCCATGCCCAAACTGGATGCAATCACTAGCACATTTGGCCCAATTTCTGATGGCCAATTCATCGCTATTCTGACACATAAGCATCGCAAGAGCAATAGTTTGAGGCCGGGAAAAATGTGGTTATGCATTACGTCGCAATTCCGACACTTCAATAAAGTGTTGGAAGAGCAACACTTTTTCCAATTTTTCCAAACAACTGTTGCTCTTCCGAGGTTTTCCAAACCGTCGATCTTCTGGCTTTCCAAACCATCGCTCTTCCGACGTTTCCCAAACTGTCACTCTTCTGACATTTTACAAGTTGTCGCTCTTCCAACATTTTACAAACCGTTTCTCTTCCGAAATTTTTCGACTGTCGCAATTCTGACGATATGTTGTTCGACGTTTAGAACATCGCTCTTCTGAAGCTTATTTAACGTCGCTTTTCTGACGAAAAAGTAAAAATATTTACGTTTTTCAACTATCGCAATTCCGACGATATGACATCTGACATTTAGAACATCGCTCTTCCGACGCTTATGTACTGTCACTTTTCCGACGAAAATGTAAAAATATTTAAAAAAAGAAACGTCGCTCTTCCGACGCTTATGTAATGTCGCTTGTTCGACGAAAAAGTAAAAATATTTAAAAGAGAAACATTTCTCTTCAAACGTGTAAGGCATCGGTCTTCCAATGAAAAATTAAAAATATTTAAAAAAGAAACGTTGCTCTTTCGACGTGTAAGGCATCGATCTTGTGATGCTTGGATAAAAATGTTTAAAAAAAAATTCCGCTAAATGTACTAGTTTGAATGTATATCCTCTGCCTTGAGTTAATTTTTTTTTAAAGATAAATGTAAAAAAGGAAATGGAATTATCAGGAAAAGTGAAATAGTAGGTTCCTATTACATATCTAGAACACATCAACATAAAAGCCACAGCCATCTACTCAACCGTTACACAGTGATTCTTTATGCACCGGCTACAAAAATGGAAATGGAAGTATTAGGATCAGTGAAAAATAAGGTTCCTTTTACATGTTTAGAATAGTTCATACATCTACATAGCAAAAACTAGATGCATATAATCAACTTTTGCATGGAAAAATAATGACAAACATTAAATTATCTTGAGCATGGTAATAGAACTAAATTTGTTTACAACACTCCACAAGATATCCATTAATTTCTAGAAATTTTGCAACAAGAAAATCAAATTCATGTGTAACAAAGTATTATGAAAAGACTTCAAAGTACTGTCATATTGGAGCAACTAGCCTCTAACAGAAAATATAAAAAGAAAAATCAAGACACTAAGTGTGCCCAAAGGATTGTCCTTGGAGTGGAAATTTCTATATGGATCCTTACTTTTGCAAAAATATTTCTTATATATACATAATTATTTACTCACCAGCAAAAAGAAAAATGAAAATGGAAGGGCATACACAATGAAATATTTAAAAAAAATTAAACATTAATGAAATTCTACTCAAACAAACAGTAATGAAATACTACCAAGGGACTGGAACCCATGCCATGGTTGTTAAAGCAGTTAGTAGAAAATGGGAGAATGGTATCCAAAGTCCACTACTTAATATATGCTCAACCCTAAATTTGTCAGATAAGGTCTAGCCCGACCTTTTGGCATCAGATTTCAACTTTATCTTGTGATGGTCATCCCAAGACCCCATAGCCAAGAGAATCATATGCCCATTTCAGAGTACTATGAAACACAACACCATGGTATAGTCTTATATTTGAAACTATTTTACATGACCTACAAATAAAATACTATAGTTTATCCACAGAAAGGCGAAAATTGGAAGCACCCAAAATTTGAAATGTGTCGAGTTTGAAGATTACGCATTCAGTAAATGAATACAAGCGGTTGGAGAGTAGCCATGATTTCTTGGATCTGTGTTACTTGGCTCCAATTGGATGATGAATACTGGACAAGAATCAAAACCTATATTTTTATCGATGAAGTGTTTGAAATTTTGGAATTGGATGCAGAGGACACTGAAACGATACCGAACTCTACACGTGTTCCATCAATATGATGTGAATAGTGAGACACCTAATTTTTGTGGTTGAAAGTATGTAGGTTCTTTTCAAACTAGAATATAGAATCAATGCTTATAATTATGGGTGTACAAAACAGAGAATAGGGTTGATGGATTTTTAACAAGCACAAGGCAAAGGTAGTGGCAAAATGATCTGCGCAGGAGGAAATTGATTATGATAAAAAATGTGTTTCACCAACAATGATAGATATTGGGTATATGATAGAAATTGCAGTAGAGGTTGAGGAAAGGTGTAAAAAATGAGTGTCAAAATCAGTTTCATGAATGGTTAGTTGAAATAAAAGGTTTATACGAAATAGTTCATAGTTGCATGGATTTAACATCATGGTAAGGAACACCATGTTTTCAAGTTTAAAAATTCATTGTATTGATTAAAATAGGCCATTCATGTGCTTGTACATTGGAACTCCACAAAATTCCTTAGGTATTTCAATTGAATTAAGTCCAAGACACTAGCACATTTGGTGCTCACCTCATCCACAAAAAGGGAATTAAAAGTATTACACCTCATCCACAGAAAATGTATAGAAATTTCAGATGTCATGTAACAAAGTAAAAAAAGAAAACACAATGAACATTATCAACATTAAAGAAATATCTGGAACATATATCTAAGTCCACTTTTATGAAGAAAAAATTAAAGCGAAACATGACAAAAGGAATAAGAAAGCTGGAAAGTCTCACTAGACAAGGGGTAGACCAAGAGGATTGAGAGCTTTGTTTGATCTGGGAATGATCATTTGTTAGGATGATATGTACATGTCATGTGAAATTACTCACATGTCTTCATGTACAACTAGTATTGTAGATGACAAGGGTTCAACATACTAAATAGATATATGATCAGGAAAAGTGAGAAATGCAACAAACTATCTAACACATCTCAATAGCCAAAGCCACAACAGAGATAAGGAAAGCCTCAAAATTGCAAACAACTTTCAGTTGAGGGCATAATAGAGGGCTACTCCACTTCCAAAAGTAGAAATAAGTTACTATCTTTCGATGTTTAAAATATCCTGCCTAGTCAATTGTTACCCAAGTCACCTCCGAACATTTTCAATTGCAACTCACATCTATTACTAAATTTTACCAGGTGCATTTAAGAAATATGTTTACAGAGCCTATTATTTATAAATATATCACAGTTACAGTGTCAAACAGTTTTTAAGATCTCGTCCAGTAGCCTATTGGCCTTTTGGAGCATGCCTTCCATGTATATTCCATCCATGAGAATGGTATATGTAATGATATCAGGGATTTGACTACTATCTGTCATTTGTTTAAACAACTCCAATGCCTACTTGAGATTACCTACTTTGCATAATCCATTCACCAATATTTTGTATGCAAAAGCATCAGGGCTAAAGCCCTACCTTGGCATCTCATAGAAGAATTGTAGAGCTTCCTCTATCATTTCATGCTTGGAGAACCCAGTTATTAATGTATTATAGCTAACTAGGTTAGGTTTACAACCTTTCTCTGACATCTCCTGAAGAGTGCCTTGGCCTTCTCTAGATTACCCATCCTGGACAACCCATTTATAAGTATATTGTATGTGAATTCATTAGGCTGATGGCCTATTTTCCCCATAACATTTAATAGTAATGTTTATCACCAAAATTGTGTAAAGCTAGTTGAGTTTGGATGTTTTAGCGAAATTGAATTCTTTTGAATTAACTTCCATCCTCAATCCACCAAACCCACACAAAAAATGAGTTGACATTGTTGCAATGTGAGGATTTTAAACTTGTGCCTTGAAAAGCTAGTTGTACTTATGACTAGTACATTAACTATGGTGTTTTAGCATAAATGCAATGGACTAAAGAAAAGAACATATGGCAAGATATTGTATGAGGATGTACATGTATTATCATGAGTTCTTTATCATGTTTTTGAAGACGTGTCTAAAGTTTGGTAAAGGTTTTTTCTAGTATGGCTGAGAAAGACTATCAATAATAATCCCACTACCATAATATATGCCATGTGAAGCAAGGAATGAGTTGTATCACAAAGGACTAAGAAAGCATGATGTAACTAGTGATTATGAAGAGTTAAGCTGATCTATGTATACTGTTGGTGTAAATTATCACAAAGGTATTGAGTCAAGGGCTTGTTGCATAGGGTTTGATGCTATTAATAACCTGAAGAATTATTTTTGTTGGTGTATAATCTTTGTGTCAAAGAATTGTGGTCAGAGGTAGGGTTTTATTAGTATGGTTATGTTGTAGATGTATAGTTTGTCTATTGTGGTCAGAGGCAAGGTTTTATTAGTATGGTTATGTTGCAGATGTTAGTACCCTGGAACACTGTGCTTGCATAGTTCATCTTCTTGGTCGAGCTAGGCACATGAAAGAGGCGCTCACCTTTATCAGGCAAATGCCAATAGAACCTGATGCTGGGCTTTATTGGCAATGTATAGTGAAAATTTGAAAAACAATGCATCTGGATTTATAGCAGTTTGGGTGTACATGTGATTCTCAAGAAAATTCAGTAGAGCTTGTTTTCAAAACATACATGCCATTAGGAGTTTACAACCACAAATATAATCAAATGGAAATTTGATTTTATTGACGCTAGAGTTATACCAAGATTTTTGGATTATTTGTATAAGTTAATTGTGTGTAGACAGATAGACACATAACCTACCAAACAACATAGACACAGGCCTCAACTGTGAACACCCATTGAGCATAAGGTTTTATCATTGCATTATATAGAGATGTCAATTGCGTCCACCCTGGGTGGTTAAGAGGAAGAGTTGTTATCCTTCCCCTCCAATCCTACTTTTGATAAGCTTTCCCTTCATTGGTAGGCTAAGATTGGCAAGGTATAAGCAATATAACTCTTGCTTAAGTGCTTAAGGATCAGATGAGATAGTTCCAAACATTTAAAAACTCAACAAGCTTGCTTAAGTTCTTATTGGTCAAATGAAATGTTTAAATGGGGTAACTCAAGTAGTTTGAGTGGTGATTTGAGTTTTATGTATGAGGTCTCAAGTTCAATGCCTTAGGCTTGTTGCCTTTGGTAAGTGACTAAATATATGACCTAACAGGGACTGACACGATAATCAGTGACAACAGATTTACAATGAGTAGCATCTATGAAATGTAGAGAAGAACTTGGACGTTTCTCCATGAGATTTCCATTAGAAAAGAGAAAGAGAGGGGGCGCACTATTACACCAAATGCACAAAACGACACTAGACATATAAATCTAATCCAATCTAAGCCAATCTAAGCCAACTTTGGAGGATAAAAGGAGTACCTTCTTTTTGGGCGCCATGGCTAGAATTAGCTGGGGTGCTCTGGTCATAGAAAAAACCTGCATTGGTAGAGGGACCCGTAACTCAAGTTTCATGCCTCCATTGATATAGGTGGAGCTTGAAGAAGGCAAGAGCAATCCCCCTCTCCTGCTTATTAGGGTTGAACCAGATTTTCCTGCTACTGCACTAACCATTGAAGCACCACAATAATTTAAAACCCTTTTGTTGTGTTTTTTTCCTCGCTATATTCTACAATTCGCCCTCAATTCGCCTACAAGCTCAGATTTTATTGGGTTAGTTTAAAGGAGAATAATCCATATCCCTATAATTTGAATAGAACCACAAAAGATAGAGTGCAGAAATTCAGAAATATATCCATCTATATCTCATAACCAGGATAGCATAGATGAAAAAATAGTGAATTTGAATGGGGTAAAACAAGGGAAATACCATTCTGATTCTTCTAGAAGAAGAGAGCATTCTTCCACGATCGATTTCTCTTCAGATCTCCCAGAGATTTCTGAACATCAGCAAAACTCGAAATATCTCCACCAACTACTATGGCTTTCGAGCCGTTAATGGACTATGGCTGCTTTAGGGTTTTAGAGCATCCATGATTCTGCAAGAATATTGAAAAAAGCAAGCATCATAGGGAAGAATGGAATCATGGGAAATAAGGCATAAAGGTCGAACAAGCGGAGCGGGAAAAAAAATTGAATAGGCCGATTAAGAAAATTTGAATAGCTGGAACAAGCGGAGCGGGAAAAAAATTTTGAATAGGTATAAAATCTAAAATTTGATTTCACATAGTCTTAATTCTAAAATAAATCTACCTTTTAAATTAGACCTTTAAGAAAAAAAATCATATCCTAGTTTCTCGATTAGGAACAATGTTCAAATCAAACACCCTTGTGAAGAAGAATGCTAAGGGGTTTTAATTTTATCCATTATATTTTACTTATAAGATTATATCTAATCAATTCTAAATCATACACAAAAATGAAAAGTTAAGGAAGTAGAAATTTATTTTCTCAAGTATGTAGGCTATTTGTATGTTTCCATACATAAAATGGGAACTTTCATTGGGGAGAACATCCACTCATTTCCTATGGTCATTCAACCATGTCAACGATTTTGGCTCTAGGAGGGTTGTATTGTATGAATGATAATAATAATATACATAATGATGTGTCACACAAATTTTTAGTGCATATTCTAATCCTCTGCAAACTTTTGAAAATAAAAATATTCATATTTAAAATTCTAATGTTCCATATATTGAACCATTATATGTTATTCCTAAATAATAAGTAAATAATTTATATCCACATACCTAGACATATGCCCAGGAAATAAATAAGTTGTGCATTAATCAATTACTTTTATTTTGTTAGGTAATGTGAGTTTTGAGATGAGTTTCATGCCTAACATGTGATTTGAGTAGCCATTAAGAAAGGGCTTTTAAGTCGTCAAAATCACCTAGGGATTGCATCCAACCTAGGCCACACCATCCCTTAGCTTGACTGGAATTTTTCCCACATATTTTCGAACCAATGATTTTCTCACTACTGATTGTATCTTACCCGTTATTTCACATTCCCCAAGGCAGAAATAAAATATTTGGATGTATCTTGGATGACTTGTCACATTCCATAACTAGCTTCACCCATATTGAATAGGAATTCCCATCATTTAAGAATTTTTGGAGGGTTTTCATGGCATAGTTTTTAGGGGCTTAGGGGTTCGATGAATAGGAGATTATGGGTTAGACTTTTAGGGTTTAGCAGTTATGGGTTAGGACTAGAATAATGAGTTAGTGCAAGTTAAGGTGTTAGGGATTGTGGGCTTAGGGGTTGGGGGATCTAGGTACATTTAGGGGTTAGGGGAGTAATGCTTTAGTAGTGGTTAATGGATTAGGGATTGGGGTTAGGGATATCATAACGATTTAGTGGTTAAGGGTTTAGGGATTGGGGGTTAGGGGTTAGGGGATTTAGGTGCCAGGTCACAAGTATTGTCTGGTAGGAATGCTTTCCAAAGAAGTTGGCTAGCATCACTATGACACTATTATGGAATTAGAAGGGAAGAGAAAGGAAAAGGCTCAGGTATCATATGAGAGAAGGAAGAAATTGGAAAAATTGAGATCAAAAGCAGTGGAGTTAGCCGAAAAGTAGCTTACCCCAGAGATGGATAAGATAAAACTTGACAACATATTGGTCAATTTCCTTGACCCTTTATTGGTTATTCAGAAGGAGTATGAATACACCACCATCAATATTAAGGTAACTGACCCCTAGAAGATCAAGGGCTATAAGTTGTAGTTTTCGTCTGAACAACAACATACCACAACCATTCTTACAACTAGGATATGATTTTTGAGGAGGAGAAATCTCGTCGAGATCAACATCATGAATCCATTGCAAAAAAAAAAGTACAACTTGTGGTGATTCCAGATGAGCATAGATGAATAGCTACAATAGATGTCAAATGTGGAATTTATGGAGGAAAAAGATGAAATTCATCTTCCTTTTTCATTTGAGCGAGAGGAAAATCAATCATCAATGAAAATTCAAAATTTTCAAGCTGAGCAAGATCAACCAAATTGGGGGTAGAGTTTGGGGAACCTTTGTAAGTGAATGGGGCCTATGTGATATGGCTACGAGTTATCTACCCCCACACAATCCGATATGTAAACAATAAAAATTGTAAGCATAGGGTTAATTAACCCCACACATAGTGGAGTTAGCGCCTGAAAAGTAGCTTGCCCCAAAGATGGAGCTCTTAAAATCAATAAAGTATTAGATAAGCTTCATGTTGTGCTCAATGAAGCAGTCAATTTTGAAAATGAGAAGAAATTATTTCTAAAGATGAGGTTTTTGACTAGAAAGATATAACTACAAAGAAATAATTACACTGTTGATACAATAATAATATAATCTGTAAACAGACTTTGACTCACATTCATGATCTGAGTATATAGTGAATTAGACAGAAGTAAGAAAACAATTACTTCTTCAAAGCTAATTCGAATTTGGAGGGCTTAGGGGATTTGGGGTTAGGGGATTTAGGTGCATTTATGGTTAGGGGTCGAATAATGAGTTAGTAGTTAAGGGATTAGGGATTTGGGGCTTACGGGGACTGACCCGAACACGTTTGGGTGGGCGCACTCAACTGAAACGACTCGACCCGAACGTGTTTGGGCGGGCGCCCTCAAACTAAACGACACAGTGCGCCCGATTGAACAAAGAGAGAGATGGAGATAAAATGAAGGAGAGGGGAGAGAAGAAATGGATAGAGAGAGAGAGGGAGAGGAGTGAGAGAGGTAGAGAAGGGTAAGAGAGGGAGATAGTGACACAAAGATGGAAGGGGGGAAGAAAGAAGGATAAAGGGAGGGATATATTGAGAGGATTGGAGGGTAGAGAGAGAGAGAGAGAGAGAGAGAGAGAGAGAGAGAGAGAGGTATAAGGAGAGAAAGGGAGAGAGAAGAAGGACAAGAGATAGGACTTAAGAGAGAGGAACCAGTATCATAGAAGAAAGAATATGTGACCAAATTACTCTAAATGGAGATGGGAGATAGGGGCACCCTACCAGCTACCTACTAAATGTCTAAACCAAATCTAGTGTAAACATTTGTAATGGTGGTCGATTATACGAGGAGAGGATTTTAGGAGGAGGCATTGGATTTTAAGGCAATCACAATTTATAATTTTTGATACGACCACCCTCACACGACCCAACCCAACTTGACCCGACCCACCCGAACATGTTTCCTTGGGCGGCCTCATGACACGACACAACCTGACCAGACTGGACCCGACCCGACCCACCCAAACTTTTTTCCTTGGGTGCCCTCACAATATGGCACGACCTGACCTGACCTAACCCGAATGCGTTTCCCTGGGCAGCATCACACGACTTGACCCGACCCACCCAAATGCGTAATTTCTATAGGCACCCTCATGACACGACCCGAACCGATCGAACATGTTCATTGGGCACCCTCGCATGACCAAACCTAACTTGACCCTCTTGAACATGTTTCCTTGGGCGCCCTCACGGTACAACACAACCTGACCCAACCCGACCTGAACGCATTTCCTTGGGCGACATCACATGACCCAACCCGATCGGACCCGCCTAAATGTCGAAGGCATGAGGGAGAAAATGACAAATGGGTTGCATGAACGTTCACAAGGTACATGGGCAGTCACAACTTAGCATTTTTATATGACCTCCCTCACACGATTTCACCTGAACAGCCTGACCTGACCTGACCCGCCCGAACTGTGTGTTTCCTTGGGCACCCTCACAATATGGCACGAATTGACCTGACCTAACCCAAACTTGTTTCCATCTAATATGGCACCATCACATGACTCAACCCAACTCATACAAATGTGTTTCCTTGGGCCGCCTCACACAACAAGACCCGACCAGATCCAACCTAACCCGCCCGAACACGTTTCCTTGAGTGCCATCAGTACATGACTTGACTCGACCCGCAAGAACGTGTTTTCTTGGGCGGCCTCACATGGCATGACTCGACCCACCTGAACGCGTAATCTCCCTGGGTGCCCTCATGACACGGCCCGACACGACCCGACCCGGTTGGACATGTTCCTTGGGCTCCCTCACATGACCCAACCTAACTAGACCCTCTCGAACATGTTTCCTTGGGCACCCTGACGGTACACCACAACCCGACCCAACCCGACCCAAATGCATTTCCTTGGGTGACATCACACAACCCGTATGAATGTGTTTCCTTGAGTGGCCTCACACGACAAGACCAGACTAGACCCAAACCGACCTACCTGAATGCGTTTCCTTGAGCACCATCAGTACACGATTCGATCTTCCTGAACGCGTTTCCTTGGGCAGCCTCACACGGCACGACTTGACCCGACCCAACCCAACCCAACCTGCCCAAACGTGTTTCCTTGGGCGCCCTTAAAATATGGCATGAGCCGACCTAACCTAACCAAAACTCATTTCCAGCTAATTGGGTGCCATCACATGACTCGACTCGACCCATACCAATTTGTTTCCTTGGGCAACCTCACACAACAAGACCCAATCACCAGACCCAACTCAACCCGCCTGAACGCATTTCCTTGAGCGCCATCAGTACCTAACTCGACCCGACCCATACAATCGTGTTTCCTTGGGTGGCCTCACACGACACGACTCGACTAGACCCAACTCGACCCGACCCATACAAACGTGTTTCCTCAGGCGACCTCACACGACACAACATGGCGTTCCTAAACGAACGATGCCATAAGGCAGCAAATGGAAAATGGGCCACCCGAACATGCACAAGGCACTCGGGCAGTCACAACTTAGAAAAACTCATCGAACGAAATGGCCTAACCCGAACAAACCTAGTCGGGCGACCTCACATAGCATGACATGGTGCGCCCAACCAAATGATGTCAGAAGGGAGCAAATAGAAAATAGGCCACATGAACGTGCACAAGGCACTTGGGCGGTCACAACTTAGAAAAACTTATACGGGCACCCTCGAACGAAACGGCCCGACCTGACCCCAACGCACCAGCTCGGGCGACCTCACATGGTGTGACACTACATGCCCAAACGAATGATGCCACAAGGGAGAAAATGGCAAATAGGCTGCTCGAACGTGCACAAGGCACTCAGGTGGTCATTGATGGAAAAGGAGCTCAGGAGAGATCGGTGCGTACAACAAGTGCAATAACCAAAAGAACAAGCTCAGGAGAGATTCACAGAAGCAGCAAAGAAGCATAGGCAGCAAAGGTAGCGAGGGAAGTTGAACATGGAAGGTAGAGGCATGCAGTAGAGGCTACAAAAGGTGTTATTTACTGGAGGATATGACTAGACATTTGAGAGGATGAATGATGGTGGAACAGATCGAAAGGTTCCACTTGGGTTTATTCTAGTCGAGTTAACAGATGCAGTCGGTACCTAGAATGAAGACCGGAACCATAATTGATGATGTGGAGGAACTACATTAAAAATTAGATGTGGAACCATGAGTCAACGGTGAAAACGGAATAGTGAAAGTGGCTTCGAAAACCACGAGAGAATTTTCACACCACTTTTGGATGATAAGTTGTTTTAAGTGACGTGGACGCGACACAATTAGAAGGGTGACACGTGGTATACTGAAACTTCCTATTTTGCGTAGGTTCAAAAACATTATGTCATCGGGCTAGTTGGAACGCGATAATGTGATGACCATTGGATCATTCTAGGATCAATGGCAGAGACTCAACATTCTTTGGCATAACGAAATTGTGAGTTAAGGGGAGGTAGACTATGGGCCCAACACATTTTTTTGATGTGTTTTGTTTTAAATCAAAAAGTATATAAAGAGAAAAATGATAAAAGGTGTGGGATCGGTGTCACAGAGTTGAACATCGCATCTTATGAGTGCGGTTAACATTGATCTGGGATCAACGGTACCACGGGGGCACAAATATCCTGATGATTAACCCAAGGGGGTGCATCCATAGTTGACTTGACCATTGGGCATTGACTGTAAATTGATGGTTGTCATTCACCACAGTAGCACAAGCTCGATGATTATTCCGTACCAAGGATTCCCTTCATAGTGCCGTGAACTGCGACCCTCTTTCCTAAAGCCCAAAAGTACAGTCGTGGACCGGCGCGATCAATGTATGAGATTAAAGGAGATATACAGTAAAGATTATATCGGAATCAAGTGGGACCCCATCGCATATTGGATATCGCAAGTGAATGTGATAGCCGCTGGATGGATGCAAAGTTATGATGCGATGTTGCGATGTGAAGGGACACGTGGCAGCACACTCCTATATCCCACATCGGCGATGCGAAGTCCATCACATACCGGGAAGTGGCGATGTGATGTGATGCGATTGCATATCGCATATGATATGAGTTCACACGGTATGGTAAATTAATATGTGATAGCCGATATTTCAATATTGTGATAGCCAATATTGTGATGTGATATTACCATCACATATCACAATCAGCGCAGGAGAAAAATCACACAAACACATGGGAATACCGAAGTGAAAAGTGTGATAAAGAGAGCAAACGCGATGAAGACCAAAGCTGAAGCCTAAAGTTTCAAGTTCGGGAGTATGGGTTTTCCCTTTGTAAATTACATCGGAGAGCAAAGGATCCATATAGCAAATAACGATGGAAATACCGAAATGCGATAAAAAGTGGACGCGATATTGTTTAGAGGTAAATAGTAATGAATTTCATGTCCAAGATTAAAGTAATCTGTGTTGTTTATAAAGAAAAGAGTGAAAGAAGAGGTCAACTCGGGTAACAAAAGAAAAGTTTCACCACGGAAAGGAAAGGATTGCGCAGTTAAAAGGACCCGTTCTTGTGCAGAATAGTTAGAAATACAACAACTGGTGGAGAAGATAAAGGGACAATAGGCAGAGAAGACAAAATAAACAGAAAATCAAGAGGCTGAAAGGGTTGAATTGAAATATATTTTTTGTAACTGTAAATGTAAATGAATTAATTATTTTTTATTGTATGTGATGCAAAGGAAAGTCTCCGTAGGAAAATTAAAACTCCACTGTAATACACAAATGTATACATTATGTTATATTATTCTGAATGTGTTGGACAAGAAAATGAGAAGGGGGAAGGAAAAGAGTCATACCTATTCATTTTGAATTCCTTGTGGAATGCAAACAGTTATGAGGTGATCTCTATAAATAATGTTACCAGCATATGCATAAGGGGTGACAGAATGGAGAAAGAGGTGAGAGAATGTAATAAGAAGAAGGAGCAGAGAGAGGAGTTGTGAAGATCTAGAGATGATATAAAGCAAATTTGAAATCTAGAAGGACAACAGTAAAGAAGGAGAAAAACAGAGCTGATATCCAGGTAAATCAACATATGAATTTATTGTACAGTGAGGAAGTTGGTGCTTCCATATCAATTTGTAGCTTGATAGATGTCCAGTTGTAGCTGGCTAGGGTAGGAGCCTCCTATAGGTTGCAGCCTACAGAAAATAGATGGGAGTTGGAGCTTCCTTGAAGTTGTAGCTTGCATAATTGAGGTAGTAGCCTCCGATAGGTTGGAGCCTATAGAAAATCAGTGGTGAGAGGGAGTTGGAGCTTGCCTTCGCATCACAACAATAATAAGATGTGGTTTTCTCCCTTATAGGTTTCCACTTATATCTGTTGTCTATGTGCATGATGATATTATGTTGATATTTTTTATTTAATCTTCTAAATACCTGCTTCTCGCTAATTAATATTGTTGTTCCATTGTATATTAAGTTAATCACGAAATGAAGATGTAAATAAGTGTAACAGAAAGTTTTACAAGACCGTGACTGCATTAAATTGATTCACCCCCCTCCCCCTCTCAGTTTCACCAAGGGTTCAACAATTGGTATCAGACGAGGTTCCTTCTATATCAGTTTAACAACTAGAAGGAGATCATTGGTCCCCAAGATGGCTAGTCTAGAAGGATGCTCAACAAATAAAGCCCCTCTGTTTACCGGTACAAATTATGCCTTCTGGAAAATAAGAATGAGGACGTACATAATGTCTCTAGGAATAGAAGTTTGGGCTACTGTGGATTTGGGATATGCCCCAAAGGAGTCTGACATAGAGAAAGAAGCCAAACAAGATTTTATAGCTAATGCCAAAGCCATGAATTCTCTCTTAAGTGGTCTGTGTGAAGCATAATTTATCAAAGTAATGCACAAAAATACTGCCAAATAAATATGGGATACATTGGAAAGTATCCATGAGGGAGATAAAATGGTGAAGATGGCCAAACTACAAGTCTATTGAGCTCAATTTGAAAATATAAAAAAAAAATGGAGAACAAGATGTTGCTAGCTTATTCTTAAGGGTTGCAGAAATTGTGAATAACATGAAAGCTCTAGGAGAAACCATTAGAGAATGTGTAATTGTTCAAAAGATATTGAGATATTTACCATCCAGTTTTAATCCCAAGGTTTCTTCCATAGAAGAAACAACTGATTGGGAAACATTGACCATGAACCAATTACTTGAAAACTTAACAGCCTACGAGATGAGACTTCCACAAAGGAAGTCAAATGTGAGGGAGGAAACCGTTAAGGCTGAGAAGAGAAAAGAAGAAAAGGAAGATACATGCTCCTGCTCTGATGAAGAAGAGGCCGAATTTGTCATAAGATTGGATAGAGGTTCAGGTAAGTATAAAGGTAAGCTTCCATTTAAATGCTTTAATTGTGGAAGAGTTGGGCACCATGCATCGAAGTGTCCATACAAGAAAACAAATAATCAGACTCAAGAGATAGATAAAACCAAAACTAATAACTGGCATAAAGGGAAGAGATTCGATAGAAAATCCCTTTATGCTCAGCAAGATAGCAGTGCATTTGAAAACTGAAATGAGTCCTCAAATGAAGAAGGAACCTCTAAATTTGTGTTGATGGCCAAGGAAGAGTCTGAAGGATTCCTTCTAGAAGATGCGAAAGAAGGTGAGGTAGATCTTGAGGGGGAGCTAAGAAGTACCCTGGAGGAAATAGACAGACTTAAACTCAAGTGCAGAAAATAGAAAGACATTCTCCTCAAATATGTAAAAGAGGTACCAAATTCAGAAGACCTAATTCAATTGAAAGTAGAACTTGAAGAAGCTAAGAAGGTGGAAGACATTATACTAAAGAAAATTAAAGATAAACATCAGGAGCAAGAGAAATTGGAAGAAGAAGTGGCATGCCTGAGAAAGAAACTAGAAAACACCCAAAGGGAATTATCAACGAACACTCCTCGAATGACAAGCACTGAATATTTGTACAAGATTCTAAATGCTCAAATGTCTTCTCTCATAAAGGCTGGGATAGGATATGAAGGAGAAACTAGTAAGTCCAAGGTAGAAGAGAACAAAAATATCATTTTTGTAAAATTTGTAAAGGATAATGAAGCAGCTCAAAAAGGAACTACAGAAGCAGAAGCTAGCAAGAACTTGATGTGTGATGAAACACACAAAAAAAAGCACCAACATCAGGAGACAAAAAATGAGAGGAAGAAGCAAGTAGTTGCAAAAAGCTCAATTTTTCTTGAAGATCAATTAAACAAGTTCGAAAGATCTCAAAAGAGATTCTTTCCTCCTATGAGAAATGTCACTTGTTTTTCCTGCCACAAACTGGGACATATTGTTGCATACTGTCAGACAAAGATAATCGATTTCAACCAGAAAAAGATGCAGAATTTGAAAAGACTACCTCAAGAAAACAAATGGAGAGGACAACCCTACACCAGGTACACTAATCGTTTCCATGGGTATTGTTTTTGTTGTAAGGGGTTCAACCATAAAGCCATGGAGTGCAGAACGTATGGACAAAGACTGATGCTTAAAACCCCAAGGAGATTTATGAACAATGGAGAATTCACTCGTACACATAATCCTTTTAAAATATAATGAAATGATTTGTATGCCATCAAATCAAACACATGTCTTCCAAATATCCTCTCAAAGGATGTGGTCCATCTTCTCAGAAAAGGTGCCAAACAAATAACTGCTTGCACTGGAAAAATAATTTGAATAAGTGTGACTTACCTCTAATAGCTCAAGATCAGAAAAGCCAATGGTACATGGACAGTGCATGCTCAAAGCATATGACTGGAGATCGAAGCAAGTTTGTAACCTTTGATGAAAATAAATCTGGAAGTGTAACATTCGGAAATGATAAAGCAGGGAAAATCAAAGGAAAAGGCTCAGTCAGTCTGAATAATGGAAGAGGAAAGGCTCAAGATGTACTATTTGTGGATGGGCTGAAAGCCAATCTGCTAAGTGTCAGTCAAATGTGTGATAAAGGATATGAGGTCCTTTTCAGAGCCCAAGATTGTGAAGTGAGATCAAGCACCACAGGAAAGACCTTGATCAAAGGTGTTAGAACAGAAAGTAATGTCTATATAGTGGAAAAAGAGAATGAAGCATGCCACATAAGCAAACTTTCTGAATCATGGTTATGGCATGGAAGGCTTGGACACCTAAACTTTGACCACATCATCAGTCTGAGCAAGAAGAATGCAATCAGAGATATGCCAGCAATAAAGGAGCCTCCAAATACCATATGTAAATCCTGCCAATTGGGAAAACAGACCCGCACATCTTTCAAAACCAAAGATGAACTATCTACAAGTAGGCCACTTCAGCTTGTACACATGGACCTGTGTGGACCTTCAAGAACTAATGCACCAGGTGGAGAATCTTATTTCATGTTAATAATAGATGATTTTACCAGATTGACATGGGTGTCATTTCTCAAACATAAATCTGAAGCAATTAAGAAATTGAAGATATTCAAGGCATTGGTTGAAAATCAAATAGGATGCAAGCTAAAGTGCATCAGATCAGATAGAGGAGGTGAATTCACAGACTATGATTTTGTAGACCTATGCAATGAACATGTGATAAAACAACAGTTTACAATTGTAGGTACACCTCAACAGAATGGAGTGGTAGAAAGAGAAAACAGGTCAGTACAATAGATTTCAAGAGCCATGATGTAAGAAAGTAACATTCCCCAAACATATTGGGCATAAGCAGTACACACAGCTGTTCACATTCTCAACAAAGCTCATCTAAGACAAAATTGTGATAAGACTCATTATGAATTATGGCATGGTAAACGCGCATCAATCAAGCACTTTAGAGTCTTTGGAAGCAAGTGTTTCATAAAAAATAATGATAAAAAACTAGGGAAGTTTGATGCAAGAGCTGATGAAGGAATATTTTTAGGATATGCATCAAAGAGTAAGGGTTACAGGTGCTACAACAAAAGACTACACAAGATTGTGGAAAGCATTGATGTAAGATTTGACGAAGTTCTACCAAACAGAACAAGAAGCAAAACATGCGGTAATCCTCGAGATGATCATGAAGATGAGAACCAAGATAATAATGAACTGAGCAAGACAACAGAAGATACTGAATTAAACTCAAAAGTTCCCTCAAGACACACTCAAAAGAACCATCCAAAAGATCAAATCATTGGGGACAAGAGTGTGGGAGTCTAGACAATAAGATATCTTGCTGAACAGACAGAGGAAGTATACGTAGCCATGCTATCTCAAATAGAGCCAAAGAAGTTTGAAGAAGCCAGCAAAGACAAAAACTGGGTAAATGCTATGAATGAAGAACTAGAACAATTTGAGAAGAATAATACCTAGGAATTAATTCCAAGACCCACTGGGAAAAATGTCATTGCAACAAAATGGATATTCAAGAATAAGATGAATGAACAAGGGCAAGTAATCAGAATTAAAGCCAGACTTGTATGCAAGGGATATTCACAAATTGAAGGATTTGATTATGATGAAACTTTTTCCCCTGTAGCCAGAATGGAAGCAATCATAGCTTTTTTGGCCTTTGCATGCTATCATGATTTCAAGGTATATCAAATGGATGTAAAGTCTGCCTTCCTGAATCGATATTTAGAGGAAGAATTCTACATGGAACAACCCACATGATTTTCCTTAACAAATAAACATGACTATGTGTGCAGATTAAAGAAAGCCTTATATGGGCTGAAACAAGCTCCTCGAGCATGGTATTCAAGGATAGAAAAATACTTGCAAAAACAAGGTTTTAAGAAAGGAGGAGTAGACAAAAATTTGTACATAAAGGCTAATGAAAATGAACTCCTAATTGTAGTAGTATATGTAGATGATATCATGTTTGGTAGCAACAAAGATGAGTTAACAAAAGGATTTGTTGAAGAAATGAAATCAGAATTTAAGATGTCTATTATTGGAGAGCTCACCTTCTATTTAGGACTTCAAATTCAACAAAAGAACACAGGAACATTCATCTCACAAGAAAAATACTTAAGAGGGATCTTGAAAAGGTTCCAAATGGAATACTACAAACCTGTGACAACTCCCATGATCACTGGATGCAAACAATGTGCTAATGATGGATCAACAGATGTAGATAAAATGCTTTACAGATCCATGATAGGAAGTTTGCTATATCCAACTACTTCTAGACCAGACATTATGTTGGCAGTAGGACTTGTGGCAAGATATCAAGCAGCACCAAAACAAAATCATTTACTTGCAATCAAGAGAATATTTAGATATCTACAAGGAACTTCACATTATGGCCTATGGTATCCAAAAGGAAAAAGCTTCACATTGACAACATACATAGATGCATATTGGGCCAGCTGTGTGGATGATAGGAAAAGCACAAGTGGAGGTGAATTTTATTTGGCAAAAGGTCTGCTAGCATGGCTAAGTAAGAAGAAAACTTCTATCTCTCTATATACATCAGAAGCAGAATACATAGCAGCAGCAACATGTTGCACACAGGTAATGTGGATGAAACAAACTCTCCAAGACATGAATGTAAGCATTGATGAACCCGTTTCTATCAAATGAGACAATACAAGTGCAATAAGTATATCAAAAAATCCTGTACTTCATTAAAAAACAAAGCAGATCCTAATAAAGTACCACCTCCTCAGAAAACAAGTAGCACAGAATTAGTGAAGTTGGAATATGTACCAACTAAGGAACAAACAACAGACATATTCACAAAAACTCTTACTAAAGAACCATTCGAATATCTAAGAGACAAGCTAGGGGTAGTGTCTATAGATGTTACTCTCTAACATGATCAGAAATCAGAAAAAAAAAAAAAAAAAAAAAAAAAAAAAAAAAAAAAAAAAAAAAAAAAAAAAAAAGGTTGCATACAAGGAACAAGACCAGTGTAGAAGACATGTGATAGTTAATATCATACAAGAAAGCATCATTCCAGGGTGAGAGCAGTCAATCAAAATTGTCACAAAAGAGCTAGAGCAATGGAGCAGTATATGGAACAGGTCCTCAAGATCAGATTATTATGAAAAGATATAACCCACACTGGGAGAAGTGCAACCCTTTGCCATTGATGTCAAAGGGGGAGGAAAAGCAAGCAAAAGAAGAAAGGGTCTTCTGAGAAGCAAGCAGAGGAAGTCCTAGAGGAAGCATTAGAGTATTTCCATCAATGCCAAAGGGGGAGACTATCGGAAATATTTTCATTGATGGCAAAGAAGCTCAGGAGAGATTGACGCGTACAACAAGTGCAACAACCAAAAGAACAATATCAGGAGAGATTCGCAGAAGCAACAAAGAAGCATAGGCAGCAGAGGTAGCGAGGGTAGTTGAACAACAAAGGCAAAGGCACGCAGAAGAGTATATAAGAGGTGTTATTTGCTGGAGGATAATACCATACATTTGTGAGGATGAATGTTGGTGGAATAGATCGAAAGGTTCCACTTGGGTTTACTGTAGTCGAGGTAACAGATGAAGTCGGTACCTGGAATGAAGACTAGAACCATAACTGATGATGCAGAGGAACTACATTAAAAATTGGATGTGCAACCATAAGTCAACGGTGAAAACGGAATAGTGAAAGTGGTTTCGAAAACCACCAGAGGGTTTTCGCACTGCTTTTGGAGGATAAGTGGTTTTAAGTGAGATGGATGCGATATAGTTAGAAGGGCGACGCATGGCATACTGAAACCACCTATTTCACGTAGGTTCAAAAACATTATTCCATCAGGCTAGTTGGAACGCGATAACGCGATGACTGTCAAATCATTCTAGGATCAACGGTGGAGACTCAACATTCTTTGGCATAACGAAATTGTGAGTTAAGAGGATGCATACTGTGGGGCCAATACATTTTGTTGACGTGTTTTGTTTTAAAGCAAAAATTATATAAAGAGTGGAATGATAAAAGGTGTGGGACCGGTGTCACAGAGTTGAACAAGATATCTTATGAGCATAGTTAACATTGATCTAGGATCAACGGTACCGCGGGGGCACAAAAAGCTCGATGATTAACCCAAGGAGGTGCCTCTGTAGTTGACCCGCCCATCGGGAATTAACCGCAGATCGATGGTTGTCATTCACTGCGGTAGCACAAGCATGATGATTATTCCGTACCAAGGAGTGCCTTCGCAATGCCGTGAACTGGGACCCGCTTTCTTAAAGCCCAAAAGTATAGTCATGGACTGACGTGATCAACAGATGAGATTAAAGGAGATAGATGACAGATATTATATCAGAATCGAGTGGGACCCAATCACATATCGGACATCACAAGTGAATGCGATAGCCACTGGATGGAAGCAAAGATGCGATGCAAGGTGGCAATGCGAAGGGACACGTGGCAACATAGCGCTATATTGCACATCGGCGATGTGAAGTCCATCGCATACCGTGAAGTGGTGATGCAATGCGATGCGAAGATGTGATGCGATGCGATCGCATATTGCATATGATATGAGTTCACACAGTATGGTAAATTAATATGCGATAGCCGATATTGCGATATTGCGATAGCTGATATTGTGATGCGATATTACCATCGCATATCGCAATCGGGGTAGGAGAAAAATCGCACAAACACATGGGAACGTTGAGGTGCGAAGTGCGATAAAGAGAGCAGATGTTATGAAGACTAAAGCCGAAGCCTAAAGATTTTCAAGTCTGGGAGTATGGGTTTTCCCTTTGTAAATCACATCGGAGAGCAAAGGACCCATATAGCAAAGAATGATGGAAATAGTGAAATGCGATAAAAAGTGGATGCGATATTGTTCAGAGGTAAATAGTAATGAATTTCATGTCCAGGCTTAATGTAATCTGTGTTTTTTGTGAAGAAAAGAGTGGAAGTAGAGGTTGACTTGGGTAACAAAAGAAAAGGTTAAACATGGAAAGGAAAGGCTCGTGCAGTTAAAAGGACCTGTTCCTATGTAGAACAGTTAGAAATACAATAGCAGGTAGAGAAGATAAAGGGATAGTAGGAAAAGAAGACAAAATAAATGGAAAAACAAGAGGCTGAAAGGGTTGAATTGAAATATATTTTTTGTAACTGTAAATGTAAATGAATTAATTATTTTTTATTGTATGTGATGCAAAGGCAAGTCTCCATAGGCAAAGAAAAACTCCATTGTAATACACAAATGTATAGATTCTGTTATATTATTCTGAATGTGCTGGACAAGAAAATGAGAAGGGAGAAGGCAAAGAGTCATACCTGTTCATTACGAATTCCCTGTGGAATGCGAACAGTTATGAGGTGATCTCTATAAATAATGTTACCAGCATTTGCATAAGGGGTGAGAGAATGGAGAATGAGGTGAGAGAATGTAAGAAGAATAAAGAGCAGAGAGAGGAGTTATGAAGATCCGGAGATGATATAAAGAAAATTTGAAGGCTAGAAGGACAACAGTAAAGAAGGAGAAAAAAAGAGCTGATATCCAAGTAAATCAGCATATGATTTTATTGTACAGTGAGGAAGTTGGTGCTTCCATATCAAGTTGTAGCTTGATAGATGTACAGTTGTAGCTGGTTGGGGTAGGAGCCTCCTGTAGGTTGTAGCCTGTGGAAAATAGATGGGAGTTGGAGCTTCCTTGCAAGTTGTAGCTTGCAGAATTCAGGTAGTAGCCTCCTATAGGTTGGACCCTAAAGAAAATCAGTGGTGAGAGGGAGTTGGAGCTTGCCTTTCCATCACAACAATAATAATATGTGGTTTTCTCCCTTATGGGTTTCCACTTATATCTGTTGTATATGTGCATGATGATTATATGTTGATATTCGGTATTTAATTTGCTTAATACCTGCTGCTCACTAATTAAGATTGTTGTTCCATTGTATATTAAGTTAATCATGAAATGAAGATGTAAATAAGTGTAACATAAAGTTTTACAAGACCATGACTGCATTAAATTGATTCACCCCCCCCCCTCTCATTTTAGCCAAGGATTCAATAGCTCGAATGAACGATTCCACAAGGGAGAAAATGACAAATGGGTCATCCGAACATGCACAAGGCAC
Organism: Pinus albicaulis; assembly: GCA_034641835.2. Taxonomy (NCBI): domain Eukaryota; kingdom Viridiplantae; phylum Streptophyta; class Pinopsida; order Pinales; family Pinaceae; genus Pinus; species Pinus albicaulis. Next base: position 395,668,150 of record CM076578.1, read on the forward strand.
CTAGGCGGTCACAACTTAAAAAAACCGATACAGGCACCCTCGAATGAAACGGCCCGACCTAAACGCGCCTGGTCGGGCGACCTCAAACGACGCACCTGACCGAACGATGCCACAAGGGAGAAAATGGAAAACGGGCCAACTGAATGTGCAAAAGGCACATGGGCGGTCACAACTTAGCAAAACAGATATGGGCACCCTCGAACGAAATGACCTGATCCGAACGTGCCCGGTTGGGTGACCTCACAAGGCACAACACAACGCGCTCGACCAAATGATGCCATAAGGGAGCAAACGGCAAACGAGCCACCTAAACGTGCACAAGGCACCCAGGTGGTCACAACTTAGAAAAAATTATACGGGCTCCCTTGAACAAAATGGCCTGACCTAAACGCGCCTGGTCGGGCGACCTCACCTCGCGTGCCCAACCGAATGATGCCACAAGGGAGAAAACAGAAAACGGGCCACTCGAACATGCATAAGGCATTCGGGTGGTTACAACTTAGAAAAACTAATACGAGCGCCCTCGAACGAAAGGGCCCGACCTGACCGGAACACGACTAGTCGGGCGACCTCACATGGCATGACATTGAGCACCCGACCAAACTATGCGACAAGGGAGAAAAAAGAAAGCAGGCCGCCCGAACATGCACAGGGCACCCAGGCGGTCAAAACTTAGAAAAACTGATACGGGTGCCCTCGAATAAAACAACCCAACCTAAACGCACCCGGTCGGGCGACCTCACAGGGCACGACACAGTGTGCCCGACTGAACGATGACACAGGGGAGCAAACGGGAAACGGGCCCCCTGAACGTGCACAAGGCATCCGGGTGGTCACAACTTAACAAAACTGATACAGGCACCCTCGAACGAAACAACCTGACCTAAATGCGCCCGGTCAGGTGACCTCACACAATGCAACATGGCGCACCTGAAGGAATGATGCCACAAGGGAGAAAATGGAAAACGGGCCACCCGAACATGCATAAGGCACCCGGGAGGTCACAAATTAACAAAACTGATACTTATGCCCTCCAACAAAATGGCCCGACTCGAATGTGTGTAGTCAGACGACCTCACACAGCGTGACATGTCATGCCTGAACGAATGATGCCACAAGGGAGAAAATGGAAAACGAACCATCCAAACATGCACAAGGCACCCGGGTGGTCACAACTTAGCAAAACTGACATGGGCATCCTCGAATGAAACGACCCGACTCGAATGCGCCCGGTATGGCAACCTCACACGGCACAACACGGAGCGCCCGAACGAATGATGCCACAAGGGAGCAAACAACAAATGGGTTGTACGAATGTGCACAAGGCACCCGGCCAGTCACAACTTAGCAGAACTGATATGAGAAGCCTCGAATGAAATGACCCAACCTGAACGCGCCCGATCGGACAACCTCACACGGCGCGACACGGTGCACCCGACCAAATGATGCCACAACGAAGAAAACTACAAAAGGGCTGCCTGAATGTGCATAAGGCACCCAGGTGATCACAACTTAGAAAAACTGATACGGGCGCCCTCGAATGAAACGGCCCAACCCGACCCGAACGCGCCCAGTCGAGTGACCTCATAAGGTGCGACATGGGGCACCCAACCGAATGATGCCACAAGGGAGAAAATACAAAATGGGCCACCAGAATGTGCACAAGGCACCTAGGCGGTCACAACTTAGTAAAAATGATATAGGCGCCCTCCAATGAAACGGCCTGACCTGAACGCGCCCGGTCGGGCGACCTCACATGGCGTGACATGACGCGCCCAACTGAATGATGCCATAAGGGAGAAAATGAAAAATGGGCTGCCCGAAAGTACACAAGGCACCTGGGTGGTCATAACTTAGCAAAACTGATATAAGCACCCTCGAACGAAACGGCCTAACCCGAACGCGCCCGGTTGGGTGACCTCACACGGCCTGACATGGCACGCTTGACTGAACGATGCCACAAAGGAGAAAACGAAAAATGGGCTGCTCGAATGTGGACAAGGGAGAAAATGGAAAATGGGCTGCCCAAACATGCACAAGGTACCCGGGTGGTTACAACTTAGCAAAATGAATACGGGTGCCCTCGAACGAAACGGCCCGACCTGAACGTGCTCGGTCGGGTGCCCTGATCACACGGCGCGACACGACATGCCCGAACGAATGATGCCACAATGGAACAAATGGAAAATGGGCCACTCAAACATGCACAAGGCACCCCGGTGGTCACAACTTAACAAAACTGATACGGGTGCCCTTGAATGAAACAGCCCGACCCGAACTCTCCTGGTCGGGCGACCTGACACAACGTGACACGACGAACGATACCACAGGGGAGAAAATGGAAATTGGGCCACCCGAATGTGCACAAGGCACTGGGGTCGTCACAAATTAGCAAAACTGATATGGGCGCCCTCGAACGAAATGGTCCAACCCGACCCAACGCACTCAGTTGGGCGACCTCACACGGCGCGATACGGCGCACCTGACCGAACGATGCCACAAGGGAGAAAATGGAAAATGGGCCACCCAAACGTGCACAAGGCACCCGAGCAGTCACAACTTAGCAAAACTGATATGGGTGCCCTCGAACGAAATGGTCCGACCCGACCCAAACGTGCCCAGTTGGGAAACCTCACACGACACAACATGGCGCGCCTGACTGAATGATGCCACAAGGGAGCATATGGAAAACGGGCTACCCGAATGTGCATAAGGCACCCGGGTAGTCACAACTTAGCAAAACTAATACGGGCGCCCTCGAACAAAATGGCTTGACCCAAACATGCCCGGTCAGGCGACCTCACATAGCGTGACACGGCGCGCCTGACCAAATGATGCCACCAAGGAGAAAATGGCAAATGGGTTGGTCGAACGTGCACAAGGCACCTGGAAGGTCACAACTTAGCAAAACTGATACGGGGGCCCTCAAATGAAACAGTCCAACACGAACGCGCCCGATCGGGTGACCTCACACAACGCGACACAGTGCGCTCGACCGAACAATGCGACAAGGGAGAAAATGACAAACAAGCCACCCAATCATGCACAAAGCACCCAGGCAGTCACAACTTAGAAAAACTGATATGGGCGCCCTCGAACGAAATGGACCGACTTGAACGCACCCAGTCGGGTGACCTCACATGGTGCAACACGGCGCGCCTGACCGAACAACGCCACAAGGGAGAAAATGGCAAACGGGCCGCTCGAACGTGCAGAAGGCACCTGGGTGGTCATAACTTAGAAAAACTTATACGGGCACCCTCAAATGAAAGGACTAGTGCGAGTGTGTTTCATTGGGCAGCCTCACACGACAAGACCCAATCACGAAAAATAACTCCCAAACCCTAAACCCTAATATTTTTACTAAACACTAACAACAATTGCCTCCTATACGTTGCAATACCAACACTTGACATAATTGTTGCAATACCGACACTTTTTCTAACTGTCGCAATACTGACACTTGTTCTTGTTATCTAAAAACTTGTGTGCATCTATGTTATAAAAAAATATTTTCCTTTGTGCATGTTTCACTACAGAAGAATGATGAGGATGGATCTTTTAAGGACTTCAATAAGAATGGAAAAAGGAAACTAGTCTTCTTGACTTCTAAATAATACAAACACTAAAATAAGTAAAGAAAAGGAGGTAGTGTGAAGAGTTATCATCTGCATAAAGTGCATAATTCTTCCAAAATGAATGGGAATTATCTAAGACTTGCAAGAGTAAATATGTTAGATGGAACTTACAATTCTGCTCTAAATGAAAAATTGACTCAAGGCAGAGGATATACATTCAAACTAGTACATTTGGCAGATTTTTTTTTTAAATATTTTTATCCAAGCGTTGGAAGACTGACACCTTACCAAACGACTTATCCAAACGTTGCAATAGCGACACTTAGCTCTAAGTGTTGCAAGACCGATGCCTTATCCAAACTTCACAATAGCGACACTTTCCACCAATTCGTCATAAGACCGACACTTTCCACCAATCCGTCACAATTCCGACGCTTTGCTCCAAACGTCGCAATAGCGACACTTAGCTCTAAGTGTTGCAAGACCGACACTTTCCTCCAATCCATAGTAATTTTGACGCTTTTCTCCAAATGTCACAAGACCAACATTTACCTCTAAGTGTCGCAATATCGACACTTGTCTCCAAACATCGGTATAACGACAGTTGTCGGCGGGATTTCAAAATTTGATAAAATTTGGGGAAATTTCCGCAATTTGGTCAAAAGTGTCAGAACTAAAGTGTCGAAATTTCCACCAAATGTACTAGTGAATAATTTATTAGAAATGCTTTTGTAAAAGGTTTGAGATTCGTGAAAACACATTTGTATAAAGGTTTAACCATAGGTTAATTTTTTAATGTTTTATTATATGCCGCGACATAGTTTTAAGTTTTAAGAACTTTGTGTCAATACTTTATATATTTTAATAGGCGTGCGACATGTTTAATTCACAAAGAGTCTTAAGCGTATGTTATAATATAAATTGTAAGTATATTATATTTCCAATATATATAGATATTATATTAAAACAAGAAAAAGGACCATGAAGAAGCCTGTAGACAGAATATATAAGCCCAAAGGCTGTGTAATGACAAATATAGAGAACAACACTGTGTGCATATTGTATTGACTATGTAATTTTGTCGAAGGCAGAGAAAAGACAGAGAGAAGAATAAAAAAAAAAAAATAGAACGATGTGTTTGTAGCAGCAAAAGTATTTTCTTGTAATCCACAACAATGTAGTTCTGAAGATTTTTTTTGTAACAAAGTTTTTTGTTTAAATGAAATACTGTTTTTCTTCACATCTCTGTCCAAATTTTATTAAATATATGTGTTAAGGAGAAGAGGAATTTTTATTCCTCTATCTGTTTGGAATAGTCAGAAATTCGAAAATGGTATTGGAGCTAGTCTAGGCTCTTTGCATTTGCCAAAGAAGCTGAAGGAAGAAGGAGTTGTTGCAGCTTTTGACCAGCAGTGTGAAGGCTGAGAAAAACAAGCAGTGAGAAAGTTTATTTAAAAACACAATCAAGTTGTTAAGCATAGTTTAGTAAGATAACTATGGCAGGAGCAATCACAAGCACGAGTATGGTAAATACTCAACTCCCACATTTCAATGGGAAGAACTATGACTATTGGGCAATCGCAATGAGAGCTCTATTTGCCTCTCAAGATTTATGGGAGTTAGTTGAAGACGGTTTAGAAGAACTAATAGATGAACAAGCATATAATGCTTTAACACAGGAAGAGAAGGAATTTATGAAGAGTAATAGGAAGAAGGACTCAAAATCCCTCTTCTATCTCTATCAAGCAATGCATGAAAGTATATTTCCAAGGATTGTAGCAGCAAACATGTTGAAGGATGCATGGGATACCCTCGAGACAGCCTATCAAGGAATGGAAAAGGTAAAGACAACAAAGCTTCAGTTAATGAGAAGGGATTTTAAATTCATTTGCATGAAAGAGTCTGATATAATAGACTCATTCTTCATAGTTTTGATTGGGTTGGTTACCCAAATGAGATCTCATGGAGAGACAATAGAAGAAAGAAGAATAGTGGAGAAAGTATTGAGGAGCTTACCCTCAAGGTTTGATGTGATAGTCACAACCATTGAAGAGATAAAGGATCTCTCAAAGTTTATTTTTGGTGAGCTTCATGGAGCATTGATGACACATCAACAAAGATTGGGTAGAACAACAAACTCATGTGATCCAGGTGGATATTGGTGGCCACCCACCTATTCCACTTCCACCCCATCATTGTCTCTTTCAGTTTTTCAATTTCGGCACAACTTACTATTTTTAGTAGTTTTTCGGGTCCTTAACTTCTGGAGCCATTTTGAGGCCCTAAAAAGAGATCGTATGCCAAAGTTATGTCCCTAGGAAGTTGAAACACCAATTTACCCAAACGGGGCCTGTAGTTTTGGCGCTTCATCTCCTAGGGTTAGGTTTTTGGACGTTCAGAGTTATCCATTGTTTCTCAATAATAAATAGGCCCTCGAGCCTCATTGTAACAAAGTTCAGAGGTCTGTAGCTACCACATCTCTTCTCAGAGATTCGCTACCAACACCCTAGCTAGTTTATTTCCATTCTATCTGTAAGAAATTTTTAGTTCTTTGATGTTAATGAAATTAAGTGTTATTTCCACTGCATCTTTCTATTTATAGTTATATGTGTATTTTGTTGCATTCCTACATAAATCTGGATTAGTGGTATCACAACGGTCTGCTTTTTCTCGATCCTTCTTTGCATGTCCCCAACAAGGTCAGGTATAAGGAGTTAGGGCTCGATCTGGTGGAACCTTTGCAAGATTAGCCTCGCAAACCCCGACAGACGCCCATGGGGGATGAAAAGAAAGATGGGGGAGCAGGAGATCCTATCAAAATATTTCTCAAGGAGGCCCTCAAAAAACAAAGGAACGCGATGATGGATAACTTTGCCCATATCCTTCAACGACTTCCCACCAGTGACGCATCTTCATCCAGTGGCCACTGTGGAGGCATGACTCCATTTAAGGTACAAGTAAACTTTGGCATTCCCATATTTGAGGGTGAAATAGATGCAAATGCCATAGATAGATGGTTGAATCAATTAGAAGGATATCTCTCGGTTCGTGACTTTTCTGACCAGGAGAATATTATTTTTGCACTCGTCAGAGCTACCCCCCATTTCAAGGACTGGTGGGAAACCTACTGTGATAAAAAGGATGAGATAGAACCCTCTCTGGTCTCATCCATACCCACTCGGAATTCTTTCTGAGATGCCATCAAGGAACAATAGTATCCCATGGGGATCTATGAGGACAAGTACATACAATGGACTACGTTTTGGCAACAAAGGGATCAAGATGTGCATGAGCTGATGAATCTATTCCATACCCTGCGCACAAAGTTGGGTATCAAATATTTAGAGAAAATTTTGGTGCTAAAGTATCGTGGTTGTCTGCATAGATACATTCAGGAGGAAATGGAGCTCCTCGACATCTCCTCACTCGATATAGCATACCTGTATGATTGAGCAGAAATTCAAACAGAACAAGAAAGACTTTGGATCTGCAAATCAAAAGCAAGGGAAAGGTTCCCCCGAACCACAACCCAAAGGACAAAGCCAAAGCATGGTGGCCCAAGATGATCTGCCAAAGCCACAAGAAAATAGCAACACCACAAAGCCAAAGAAGGACATGGGAAAGTGGTGTGAGTTCCATAAGAGCTCCACTCACAACACAAGTGAGTGTCGGGCCAAGCAATCACTAGTGGTCGAGATGAGGGCTTTTGAATCAGATGCATGCTTTGACTCTGAATTAGAACATGACATGGGGAATGTAAAAGGGAAGTAGATTATTGATGTGGAGCCCAATGTCGTTGTTGCCACTACGAAGATTCAGAAGGAGGAACCAGAAGATCCAGAGGAGGCAGAGCATCTCTTCCACTCCCAGATGTGGGTAAAGGGTTCCCCGCTATGGTTCATTATCGAAAATGGGAGCCAAAAGAACATCATTTCAGCAGATGTCATGAAGCGGTTGGGCTTGCCCACCACAGTGTACCCACAACCATACACCATCGGGTGGCTTCACCAAGGACGGGATCTCCGCGACAGCCAGCAGTGCCACCTTCCTTATAGCATCAAGCCCTTCACGGATGAGGTATTGTGTGAAATTTATCCTATTGATGTTTTTGATGTATTATTAGGCCAAACATACTTGTGGAAGTGACATGCTATGTATGAGTCCCGACCTCGCACTGTTATTGTGACTTTGGGAAATAAGTTCTACAGGATACTAGAGGTACCACCGCCACCCACTATCTTTTTGGTTACTACAAAACAATGCAGTAAGCTCATTTCCCAAACCAGGAAATTTGTTTTCCTGATGATCCGCACCTAGGGAAAGAAGAATATTGTGGCCACAATCTCTAGACATGGCTCCTCTGCACGACAAAAACAAATGGACAAGGTTGTGGAGGAGTACGGGGACATCTTCACCTCACCCACAAAGGTGCCTCTACACTTTTAGGTCAAGCACCCCATTGACCTGACCCCAGGTGTGCCGCTACCCAATGGACCAACCTATAGTTGCTCTGTTCTTGAGAATGATGAAATCAAGAGGCAAATTCAGGAGCTGCTGCATAAAGGTCACATCTGGCCAAGTTCATTGCCCTGTGGGAGCCCAATCATGTTGGTACAGAAGAAGGATGGGACTTGGAGACTCTGTATTGACTATCAGGCGCTGAACAAGATCAATGTCTGGAATAGGTACCCAATCCCATGGATCGATGACCTTCTGGACAAACTCAAAGTGGCAAAATATTTCAGCAAGATCGACTTGAAGTTTGGGTATCACCAGGTACCAATCGAACCCTCTGATGTGTGGAAGACTGCCTTCAAATCCAAGGGGGGCCTTTTTTAATCGCTCGTCATGCCTTTCAGGTTGACGAATGCTCCCGCAACCATCATGAGGTTGATGGATGAAATCTTACGTCCATTCACCAACTCATTTGTAGTGGTTTACTTGGATGACATTCTGATCTTCAGCCAGAGTTGGGAAGAGCACCTCCACCACATCCAACAAGTCCTCCAAACACTACGGAAACACAAGTTGTGTGCCAATTTGGAGAAGTGAACTTTTGGCATGACCCGGGTTCAATATCTAGGATACATTATTGATGAAAGGGGGGTGCATGTGGATTTAGCCAAGATTCAAGTCATTTAGGATTGGCTAGCCCAAACCACTTTAACAGAGCTTCGCAGCTTTCTAGATCTTGCTAATTTCTACCACAGTTTCACGTTGGGATTTTCTCATATCACTTGGCCCTCGAGTCAAGTCACTAAGGGAGGAGTAAAAAAAAAATTCTTTTGGTCGGAATCTCAACAGAAGGCATTCATAGAATTGAAAAGCTCACATTACCATACTTGCAACAACTATTTGAGATCGAGACAGATGCCTCTGACTATGCTATTGGGGTTGTTCTTACTCAACAGGGGCATCTAGTGGCATATCATAATTAGACATTGTTTGACACAGTTCGCAAGTATCCCACTTATGACAAAGAAATCTATTCCATTATGCGGGCATGCAGACAATGGAAGCATTACATCTTTGGGAAGGAAACAATCATCCACACAATCCACCGACCTCTGTCGTTCATACAGACACAAGGGAAGTTACAGAACAATCACCATCAGAAGTGGTCCACATATCTACAACAATTTCATTTGAACATCAAGTATAAGAAGGGTAGCACTGATAATGTTACCGACTGCCTCAGCCGACCACTGATCGTGGCCATAACCATAGTTCTCAACTCTTGTGGGCATGAGACTTCTGATTGGCCATTTCTCTACAAGAGCAATCCAGAATTCAGCCACACATATAAGACACTCTTGGGGGGTACACAAGTTCCAAATTTTCATTTCCAATATGCACTGTTATGTCACATGAGACACATTTGTGTTCATTCAAGCGAGCATGTCAAGACGATATGGGAAGTGCACTACAATCGAGTCACTGGGCATTTTGGGGTCGAGAAAACAGTGGCAATACTGCAGAAGTATTTCTATTGGTCGAACCTTCGATAGGATTTCGGGAAGTACATCAGATCCTACATTGCTTACGCCATTTCCAAACCAACCATCAAGAAGAAAGGGCTCTATACTCCACTACCTACCTCTAGTTGACCTTGGGAATCCATATCCATGGATTACATGTCAGGCCTCCCTTCTAATAAGCATGGAAATGACTGTGTTTTCGTGGTCATCGACATATTCTCGAAGATGGCCATTATGGCGACCTGTAAGAATAATATCACAGTAGAAGCCACTACTAAAATCTTCTTTTAACGAGTGTTGGTTCACTTTGGGATCACACAGTCTATCATATCAAATCGTGACAGCAAGTTCCTCACCACATTTTGGTCCGACCTCTGTTCAATGTTGGACACCAAGCTCACCAAGGCCACAACTTTCCATCCCCAAACTGATGGCTATACAGAGGTTGTCAACAAGATGATTGTACGCATTATGCACATGTAAAATTCAAAGAATCCATGCACATGGGATGAGATCCTACCCCATGTACAACACAGTTATAACTGGGCTCTCCACATCTCAACCGGCCATATCCCCTTTCAGGGGGGCTTGGGATTCCAACCACTATGTCCCATTAATGTAGCCATGACATTTGTGGCTACTTCGGCCGATTAGGCTCATGTCTAGTATGAAGCTTACAAAGAGAACAACTTCATCAAGCACATTCAGCACATTTGCCAACAAGTTCATGACATATTGGATAGAGCCAATGCTAAGTACAAGCAACGACATGATCAACATCGGGTGCCACACAACTTCTAGGTGGGAAACAAAGTGTGGCTACATTTGCAGAAGGAGTGCCTCACTGACCCCACTGCAAGCTTCACCTGCTCTGATATGGGTCGTACACCATCACTAAGGTCATAGGGAAAAATGCTTTCGAGCTTAGTATTCCACCATTCCTTGGGCTGCACCCAGTATTCAATGTAGACCGCCTTCTTCCCTACTTCCCACCTCTATTGGACACCTCTGACATTGCAGAAGAACTCACACCAAAAGAGTTAAATCCAGACTGCATGGAACAGACCACCATATATTGTAACATGGACATGCAAATCAAGAACACTCACCAACAAAAGATCTAACTGTATCAATTTTTCAAAGCTGACAAACTCCTGCACCAAGACAAGTGGTTCACCAGGGACCAATTTCAACAGAAGTTTCCTCATCTTATGGAGGAAATCAATGCAATGGGGACCATTGCTTCCTAAAGGAGGAGGAATGATCCAAGTGGATATTGGTGGCCACCCACCTATTCCACTTGGGGCCCCACCATTGTCTCTTTCAACTTTTTAGTTTCAGTAAACTTACTATTTTTAGCAGTTTTTTTGGGTCCTAAAATTTCGAAGCCATTTTGAGGCCCTAAACGGAGATTGTATGTCGAAGTTATGTCCCCGGGAAGTTGAAACTCAAATTTACCCAAACGGGGCGGATAGTTTTGGCGCTTCATCTCCAAGAGTTAGGTTTTTGGACGTTTAGAGTTCTCCATTATTTCTCAATAATAAATATGCCCTTGAGCGTAATTGTAACATAGTTTAGAGGTCTGTATCCACCACATATCTTCCCAGAGATTCGCTACTAGCACCCTAGCTAGCTTATTTCCATTTTTCCTGTAAGAAAATTTCAGTTCTTTGATGTAATGAAATGAAGTGTTATTTTCGTTGCAGCTTTATATTTACGGTTATATGTATATTATGTTGCATTCCCACATAAATCCGGATCATCAAGTTTGGAGCATGCCTTCAAGACTCAAATGTCTTTTGGAAGAGGAAGAGGTCAAGGTAGAGGAAACTAAAGAGGAAAAGGAAGAGGAAGAAGCCAAAACAGAGGAAGAAACAACCCTGCAAATACTAGTGGAAGGGGCAACAGTAAAATTAGAACCAAGGCCAAGGAAGCATCCAACAACGTGGACAAAATAAAGCACATCGACAAAGGTATGATAAATCCCAAGTCCAATTTTATTACTGTAAGAAGTTTGGTCATTATGCCAATGAATTTAGGAAGAAATAGAGTGACATGGGTAGTACACCCAGTGATAATTTTACAAAATAAAATCCGAGTCAAGAAAACTTGTTTTTAGCATGTAATATGGCTGAAGAGAAAAATGAATATATATGGCTTCTAGATTCAGGATGTAGCAACCATATGACTGGAAACATTTCTATGTTTTCCATGATTAATAAAAATGTAAAGTCTCAAGTAACATTTGGGACAGATAGTAAGGTCTCTGTCATGGGGAAAGGTAGAGTAAGTGTGTTAACAAAGAAAGGAGAAAATAAATCCATATCAGATGTTTAATATGTGCCTGGTATGAAGTGTAACCTTTTGAGCATTAGACAACTCATTCAAAAAGGCTACAATGTATTTTTTGAAAATGATGTATGCACCATCATGGATAAACCACCAAGCAAACAATGCATTGCACAAGTGAACATGACAAGAAACTGAATGTTTCCTCTCAATATGAGAGCGGATTTGAAGAAAGGAGTTGCAATGGAAACAGTGACACAAGAGACATTCCAAAGAGAAGCAAAAGATGAAAACTGGTTATGGCATTTGAGATTTTGACATCTCAACTTTGGAGGTCTGAATTTGTTGCATAGGAAAGGAATGGTAAAGGGATTACCATTGATTGAAAAGCAATACAACCTATGTGAAGGTTGCATCTTGGGAAAATAACACAGAGCAAGCTTTCCATTAGGAAAGAGCATAAGGGAAAAGGAAACCTTAGAAATAGTCCATTTTGATTTATGTGGACCAATGCAAACACCATCATTAGTAGACAGCCACTATATGCTAACCTTTATTGATAATTACACAAGAAAAACATGGCTTTATTTCTTGAAATTTAAGAGTGAAGTGCTTGAGAAATTCTGCCACTTTAAGGCTCTCGTAGAGAATCAAAGTGGGTAGAATATTAAGGTCTTAAGAACAGACAGAGGATGAGAATATATCTCAAAATAATTTCTGCGTTTTTGCAGAGAAAATGGGATACATAAGCAACTTACAACAAGGTATACACCACAGAAAAATGGAGTTACTGAAATGAAAAATAGAACCATCATGGACATGGTAAGAAGTATTATGAAGGAAAAACATTTTCCAAATGAGTATTGGACTGAAGTTGTACATTTTTTAACATATATCTTGAATAGATATCCAACAAAGAGTGTTATGAATAGAGTTCCAAAAGAAGCATGGAGTGGCATAAAACAATTTTTCACCCACATGAGATTTTTTGGTTGCGTGGCTTATTAACACATTCCAGATCAGCTAAGGAAGAAGTTGGATAGTAAGGGGGAGAAGTGCATATTTTTTGGATATAGTGAAGAATCCAAAGCATACATATTGTATAACCCATCCACCAAGAAGTTTATAATAAACAGAGATGTACAATTTATTGAAGAAGAAGCTTGGAATGGAAGCATTGATAAAATGGTGAATGTAAAAAGCTGTTTGTTTCATGATGAAGATGAGGAAGAAATGGATGAAAGACATCCTTCATTAGTAGCACCACCTCCACCAATACAAGGACAGTAAGGGACGCCACAAGCATGTATGAGAACACCCTTGAGAAGTGATGACAGTGCTTCTCCAAGTAATCACACGAAGTAGATTTGAGTGCTTCTACAAGCACAAGTTCAACAAGTGAAAGAGGAACCAGATTCAAAAGTTTGAATGAAATCTATGAACAAGAGGCGGCAAATGAAGGTATGAACTCTTTATTTGCATTGTATTGTCATGTAGATCATCCTATTCATTTTGAAGAAGCTGTAAAAGAAAATAAATGGATAGATGTTATGGATGAAGATATTAATGCAATAGAGAAAAATAAGACATGGGAATTAGTTGATCTCCCAGAAGGAAAAGAAGTAACTACAGTGAAATGGGTTTATAAAACCAAAAGCAATGTTGAAGGTAAGATTCAAAGGCACAAGGCCAGACTTGTTGTAAAAGGCTACAAGTAGCAACAGGGAAGAGATTATGAGGAAACATTTGCACCAATTGCAAGAATGAAAACAGTAAGAGCAGTGATGTCCATAGCAACACAACACAAATGGAAATTTTACCAAATGGATGTGAAATCAGGATTCCTAAATGGAGTATTGATGGAAGAGGTATATGTTGAACAACCTCTGGGATATGAGAAATAAGGCCAAGAGCACAAGGTATGTAGATTGAAGAAAGCTCTGTATGGGATGAAACAAGCACCAAGATCATGGTACAGTAGGATAGATGTCTATCTACTGGAAAATGGGTTTGAGAAATGTGAAGGAGAACCCACACTATACATCAAAGAGAAAGATGGTAAGATTCTCATTGTTGTTTTGTATGTTGATGATGTTATATTCATAGGTAATGATTCTTACCTCATTGAGAATTTTAAAATAGTCATGAAGAATGAATTTGAGATGACTGATATGGGATTTCTGATATACTTCTTAGGAATAGAAGTAGAGAAAAAAGAAAATATTTTTTTTGTTTCTCAGGAAAAGTATGTGAATGAAGTTTTGGAAATATTTAATATGCAAGATTGCAAGGCAGCAATTACTCCTACGGTGATGGGATTGAAGTTAAGCAAAGAAGACAACAGCAAGGATTTTGATCCAAGTTTATATAAGAGCATAGTTGGCAGCCTTATATATTTGACTGCAGCTAGGCCAGATATTATGCATGATGTGAGTTTAGTTTTCAGATTTATGGAAAGGCCAAAGGATGCACATTGGGAAGTAGCAGAAAGAATTATGAGGTATGTGAAATGAACAAAGAGGTATGGAATTTTATACACCACTTCAGAAAATTTTGAATTAATTGGATATAATAATAGTGATTAGGCTAGAAGTAGAGATGAAAGGAAAATCACCTTTGAATATGTTTTTCATATGGGATCAGGAGCCATCTCATGGGCTTCTAAGAAAGAACCAATTGTGGATTTATCAACAACAGAGACAAAGTATGTGGTAACTACAGCAGTAGCATGTCAAGCAGTATAGATGAGGAGAATGTTGAGAATTTTGTGTTATGAATAGGTAAAAGGCACAACAGTGTATTATGATAATAGTTCAGCTATAACTTATCAAAGAATTCAATGCTTCATAAGAGAACGAAACACATTGATGCCAAGTATAACTACATCAGAGAGCTAGCTGACAATAGGGAAATTGTTTTTGAACATTGCAGAATAGAGGAGCAGTTTGCTAACATATTGACAAAACAAATGGGGCATAAAAGTTTTAGCTATCTCCGAAAATGTCTGAGTATGCAAGAGAATGCAACAGTTGAAATTAAGGGGGAGTGTTGGAAATATTAATTCCAACTGTAATCTGCAGACAGGAGGATTAAATTAAGTTCATGTTTTGAAGCTGAAGGACAATAGTGCAGAGAATTCTTTGTTTGGTTTTGCACTCCATGAAAAATCTCTACAAGTCCAAAATTCTATGAAAATTTGTACCCTGTGTTTGTTGTGTGAAGCCATGGCTCCAAATCCACATTACCTCTACATTCAAAACTACACCTACCACCATTAAACGCCATCCAAAAACCAGTCTCATTTACTGCGCATTTGATTTTTTTTAAATACATCCACGTCAGTCAAATGGGCCCATGAGTCCACATCAAAGCTTGCTGCCAATCACGAGCGTATCACAAATTTCTTTGCTGACATCACCAACTCCAAAGATGGATGCGATGAGTTTTATGAAACATTTTGAATTGTGTTTTTAAGTCCACCACCATGTCAACTATTAACCAATTAGAGCGCTATCGCTCAAAACAGATGCACAGTCAGCCATGCCCAAATTGGATGCGATGATTTATTGAAAAAGGATTTTGTAAAAGGTTGGAGATCTGCGAAAATGCATTTGTATAAAGGTTTAACCGTAGGTTAAAGTTTTAACGTTTTATTATATGCCACGACATATTTTTAAGTTTTAAGAACTTTGGGTCAATACTTTATATATTTTAATAGGCCCGCACCATGTTCAATTCACAAAGAGTCTTAAGCATATGTTATAATATATTTTAAATATATTATATTTAAAATATATATAAATATTGTATTAAAACAAAAAAAAGACAGTGAAGGAACCTGTAAACAGAATATATAAGTCTGAAGGCTATGTATTGAAAAATATGGAGAAGAGCATGATGTGCATATTGTATTGACTATGTAATTTTGTGAGAGCAGAATACCAAAAAAAAAAAAATAGAACATTGTGTTCGTAGCAGCAGAAGTATTTTCTTGTAATCCAGAACAATGCAGTTTTGAAGATCTCTTTTGTAACAAAGTTTTTTATTTAAATGAAATACTGTTTTTCTTCACATCTCTGTCCAAATTTTTATTAAATCTCTGTGTTAAGAAGAAGAATTTTTATTCTCTCTGTGTTTGTAATACTCAGAAATTCCAACAAACTCAAATGTCCTTTGTCTCCTTCATCCAAACTTAGTGACCTATGCTACTCCCAACCATATTTTTCTAAAAACCTTGATTATATATATTATAAACTGATTTTAATATAAAATGAAAACCGTTAAAAGTCTTATACATGACCTCTAATCCAAATTAGTTTAATTAAATATTTAAGACCATGTTAATTTAATTTTAATTAATTATCTTAGGGAACCCCTTATGCGGTAGTCTGATATATAACTTAGGATAATAATAATGTAATGACAACAATATAGACACTATAAAATGGTTTTAGAGCCGACCAAAAAATTGTATAATTCCAATTTGTGAAACTTATTTTTAACATTAAAGAAAGTCAAACAATGTTAATTATGGCGTGTTTTAAAAGCAAAATTGGGGTCCTATATTATTTATGGGGTTCATACTTTTTATTTCCAACCTTGCATGTGATCGTTTATTATTTTATTTTTATAAAGATGTATAATCTGATATTAAAAGGATAGTTGTGGTTTGATACAAATGAAATGGCAAAAGAAGGATAAACAATTTGATTTTATAATATTAGTGAATTATTAAGGTTTATAATGCAATTTTTATTATTAAATTTGTAGTAATGTGTTTTATTTAATTTTGTAACACTATAAATTACTAAAATATTCCAGAATATATATATATATATATATATATATATATATATATATATATATATATATATATATATATAACAATGAAAACTGAATTAATTATATATCTGTAATGACAAATGATCATGTAGAACATCATTCTTATTATTCAATTATAAATATATTTTTTTCTATTTTATATGAATTTATTGAATTTATTTACTTTATTTTATATGTTATAAATAGTTAATTAATAAAAAATTAAACATTACATTAATTAAAACAACTATTCCATTTTTATTCCAATATAAATTAGAATATATAATAATTTTATTATGTTAATTATCTCATGATTGCAAAGTATGTATACTTTGACTTGAACTGGCCTCCCTAATTTTTTTAAAAATAGAAAAATCTGATTGCAATGTAAATATACTTTGACTTGAACATGCATCACTTAGTTTTGAAAACTGGAAAATCTCTCCCAGTACTTTGTTTATATAATTAAAAAATATATATATCTTTAACAATACTCTTTTCACATACTTGCATTACTAAAGTGTATATACTTCACATCCTTAAACTGGTTTTTTGTAAAGGAAATTTATTAATCTTCATCAATTGAAGAAATTTATTAAGTTCCAATAGGCCTGCTTTGCATATATCATTTTATGAGGAGACGTGTACATTGTGTAAATCAGCTAGGGTTAAAACACTGGTCTACATATCTACTAGTGGAAGCGGAAATGTGCACTCTTTGGAAATCAGAAATCAGATGTCTTACAGAGGTGAAAAACACACTACTTGTATTGGTAAAAGCAGGCCATACTTGGTCTTGACATACTATTTATTTGGGGAAATCGATGAAGGAAGAGAGCATTGCTTTGACGGTTAAAGTGGTTGGAAATTGGTAAAAAAAAATTCAAGAAATTTTGCAGTAATTATAATGATGGAAATGAAATGAGCACCATTAAAATATTTTGAAAAACCAAAAATCTTGAAATTTGAAAACTGAAAGCTAGATATTCAAAAATCTTTGCAAAATTTTATTAAAATCTTACATAAATTTCGATAATTTAAAAAAAAAAACAGACTTTATTCGGACCTCCTACGTGAGATCTAAGAATCTGCCCTATATTTATACTTTTGGAGGCGGCGCATGCCTGAAAATTTTAGGGGATTTATTAGTGCTTCCCACTGGAGATCTCGGCACAAGTGGTGGACGCCTACGCAGTGTTGTTATTGTGGTCTCCATTAATCCCTTTTCTGCAAATTGAAAAGAAACTATTAATATAAAAAGATTGATGCGAAATCCAATCCTGCAATTAAACAAAAACATTAACTCCCACATTACTCGGGGGTGCAGATTACCTTTCAGTGAATCATGGATGTCACAAGCATGGAGGGGGTTGTCATTGAAGGTCAAGTGTTTCATCTGGTTGGTCCCTCAAAATCGAACTCTAACATGGGAAAATCTCACAAGAAGGGGATTTTAAGGCCCTGGTATTTGTATTTAGGGAGCATATGTTGTATTGACACATTTTTGGAACACAGACTGGCGAATATATAACTAACTTTGCTATTTCAATGAAAGATGCCCGGTTTTTTCTTTTGCGAAAAAATCTAAAGAAAAACATTTCATATCAAAGATTTTGATCCGATATCCTATATGATGATTTAAAAGAAAAAACTAATTTGAATTTTCCCATTGGATGTGAATATCATAGTAAATACCTGTGCGTGGTGGAAAATAACGATCATCATGAACAGCAGCAGAAGAATAAGAGGAAAGCGCTCGGGCCTCAGTTGTAACGGGGAAAGCGAGGGAGATGAGAACAAATAAAGAGATGCAGAGATGTAAGGCTGTTAGAATTGTAGAACCCATAATTAACTTTGCTGCGACTGCTCTATTGTTCAAGCGGCAGCTGCTGCTAATCGCTTAATAAGTGCAGATTGTCCCAAGTGACCAGAAGAAGAGAACAAACCCTAACAATTTGTAGTTAAAGTCAATGCGGAAATTACCGCGTTGCGCGTACATCCGCCACTTTTGACTTTGAGACCTTGCAGGTATGGCGGCGACTTTTGACTTTGGAACTATCTGTTACCTGGAAGAGACTTGGAATGCCCGCCAGCCGCCTCGATTGTGA
Source organism: Pinus albicaulis (assembly GCA_034641835.2). Taxonomy (NCBI): domain Eukaryota; kingdom Viridiplantae; phylum Streptophyta; class Pinopsida; order Pinales; family Pinaceae; genus Pinus; species Pinus albicaulis. Next base: position 395,686,924 of record CM076578.1, read on the forward strand.
TCGATTGTGATATAATTTAATATTGTTTTTTAGCCTGTAAGTTTGCGTTAGTCTAACCAGGCTCCAAATATGCTTAGAAAGTCATGAAAATTTTGTAAAGATCTGATAAAATTTTGTAAAGATTTGATAAAATAAGCTGATATTTTTGTAAATTTAGGTTATAGTTATTTAACTTCAAGATTTTGGATGTCAAGCTGTTTTTCATAGTGCTTAATCCATTTCCATTATTTAAAAAAAACAATTCAAACATTTTTGCTACAAAAATTTTGCAAAAAAAAATTGCTACATTTTGGCCCAAAAATAATCTATCTTAGATTTTATAAAATTTTTGTTAAAATTTGGAAAGAAATAAAAAAAAGAGTCAAATTTTATATTCATCCTTTAAAATGGGCTTTTCACAACTAAGTTTCAGGAAATCCCTACTAAATTTTAGGGAAAATAGACTAAAAAAATATCTGAAAGAAACTACATATAATGTACAACATTTTCACAGAAGCTTATTGATTCATGCAAAAAACTTAAGGATAAATCACATCAATGATCTGATTCAGGGTTCTGAAGTGTTCATCATGAGCATAAAGATGGACAGCGAAATCAATAAATTACATAGTTATAGTAAAATGCAACTATAAAATTGTTATTATTATCATTATTATTTTATTGAAATAAGAAATTAATAAATTAATTAGTAACTACCTAGTTGTTTAAGAATGCGACAAATGAGCTTGGAGGATAGTTTTCTTGTCAGAATCAGGTAAGTTTTTTCTTCAAAAAAACTAGAGTCCTGGAGTGTTTGAATAGTTTTTTTTATTTTTCAAAAACATTTACAGAATTTTAACATAATCTTATTAGAATTTTCCATTATTTTCTAACCTAATTTGTAAGTTTTTTTATTACTCTGGAATAAAAATAACAATAACAATAAAGAAAAAAGAAATCAACCAAAAGAACATACAAAAAAATGTGTATATATTTAAATTATAATATAATTATTTTTATTTTAATAAATAAAAAATTATAATATAATTATTCTTATTAATAAATACTATTATATATTAAAAACCATAAAGATTATATATAAGAAATTATAAAGAGGAGTCACAAAATTTCTTATTTTAATAGAATATTATATATTAAAAAAGAAAGTTAAAGAACAAATAAAATAAATTATAAATAAAGATATAATTGAAAAAAATAAAAGTCAAAGGATGAGGTTATTATTATTAAATGAATATATTAATAATAATAATAATAATAATAATAATAATAATAATAAATAAATATTTTAAAAAATAAAAGAATAAAACAAGAACTGAAAATAATCTATTAGAATGATATCAAATTAAATAATAATAATAATAATAATAATACACTAGATTTAATAATGGTAATAATGAAAAGAATCTAAAGAAAGTCACAAAATGAAATTATAGAGATAAAAGCAAAAAGGAAGAGACACATGAATAAAGAAATGTGATTCTAATTGCTCATTTTTCATTCTATATTTTAACAAAGTAGTTTTTAAGTGTGATTTTTTGAGAAGTTTTCAGGTTGATTAAATTTGTCTAGAATCACATAGGGATTCATTGAAATCATAAATTTGAAAAATGAAATCTTCACAATTAAGTACCTCACAAGTTTTCTAGAGTGTTGAATCCACATATATAATCAAAACACCAATTTAAACAACAAAAATCAAAATTTGACAACAAATAAATATTCTTATTTTAATATAAAGTTATTATTCAACCAATAATATAATTAATAAATCAATAATGATTTTAAGAAAATTAAACCAAAAAAATTATATGAAACAACATATTAAAAACCCATAGCATTCTAATATGGAGTTGTTATTCAACCAATGATATAATTTAATAAAAACAATCATATTATAAGCTTCTTATGTTTTTTTTTTTAATACAATTTCTGGTTTAGTTTTTTTAATACAATTTTGGATTATAAATTATATGAAGTGATAAGTTTTATTGGATTAATAATTTTATCGAAACTTTTGCGTAAATTAAATTAAAGTTGTGTATATTTTAAAACATTATAATTAATTTATATATTTAAAATTATATTTTAAATAAATAAAATAGTAAAAATATTAGTAAAAATGATATATTAATTTAATATTATGGTATTTAAAGTTTATGTTACAAGTTTACTAAATATTCAAAGCTATTAAGTTTAGAGTTAATATGGATTTAAGTTAGTCCTCTTCTATTGCATAATGTATTTTCGCAAATACTATGGGTTTGTAATCTATATTTCCTCAAATACTATGGACTTGTAAACTATCTTGAGTAAATTTATCAAATAACTAACTCAAACTCATATACAATTATCATTTTTTAATTACTAGTTTCTTCAAGTATTATGCACTTGTAAACTATATTTCCTCAAATATTATGGACTTATAACCTATTCTAAGTAAATTTATCAAATAACTAACTCAAAATTATATATAATTATCATTTTTAATTTTAACTTTTAATTTTTAAATTAGATGCACAATGAATAAAAAATCTCAAAAGAATTACACCATTTTATTGGGGTTAAGTCTGATATTAATCACGTAATTTTTGCTTTTTGTCTTTCTTTTTTTCTGGACTTTTTCCAAACCCATGGCTGGGATCATCGATTACTATTGCTGATAAATTTGATTTGATTTCTAGCTATCTACTTATTTACATGAACCCAAACTCAATTAATAAAAAAATACCTTCGAAACATCTAAAATTTGAAATAAATAACATAAAAAAATTTCCAAACCACATGACTGGGATCATCGATTACTATTTTTGATAAATTTGATTTGATTTCTTACTATCTGCTTATTTGTATGAACCCAAACTCAATTAATAAAAAAAATACCTTTATTTCATCTAAAATTTAAAAAATATAAAATAAAAATAATACAATAAGACATACTCTTACGGATATGTTTAAACTCCTATTTAGTTAACTTTCACTCAAAATTTTGAAATTAATAAATGAGTTTCAAAAAACCTTCATTTTAAGAATTTGGTGTGTTAATAGCAGGTTTGTAATCTTATATATATATATATATAAATTACAAATCTGCTATCGCAAAAATTTCTAAAAAATTAAGATTTTTTAAATGGTAATTGGAAACTTATTTATTAAATTAATAGACAAATTTTAAATTACCATTTCAAAAAACCTTCATTTTAAAAAATTGTTGCATTAAAAGTAGATTTGTAATGTCATATATATATATATATATAATATTTTCATTCCATTTTTTTAATCATTATATTATTTAGTTAAATCAATAAAAAATCACAAAAAAATTCTTAAAACATGTTGTATTAAGAATTTAATGGCATCATAACAACACTTTCTTTAGTGTTCATGTTATTACTTCTTATTCTTTAAGATCTTAATTTTAACCTTACAATGATTACCCTACGTTTTATTCGTGCAAAGGTGCATTCATTCTTGAGAGCTAGTTCATTTGGGATATATTAGATTTAATATGACCTAGGTTGCATTGTTGATGAATATGAGGTGCATGTGAACCCAAGCAAGACTTAAGTTCTTCATAACTAATTGAGACCAATGAAATTTCACTGTAGGTTTCTCTCGAAATACTTCCATGTAACTTAGTCATTAAGTCACGTGACCAAGGGTTGTGTGAAATCCAATTTGTCCTAGTCTAATTAATAGTAGAAAGTATTCCAAGATCCTAAAAATTACCTCTACTCTATATAACTCATCATGCTAATAGACCTACAAGAATCATTTCAGATCAAGATATATTCCTCTTACTATGTTATTGTTGTAGTCCTAATAACATTCCCTAGTTAGAAAATACATCTAATGTCTTATCATAGTGAAACCATAATAGATTGTCTTCATAGATTCCTATGACAAGGAGAGATACTCCATTCTGTAGCCATCTAGATAATGGAAGCATTATATTCTGGGAAAATAAATATCCATCCACGCTAACCACGAGCCTCCACAATTCATGTAGACACAATTTATACAATGACCACCATTAGAATTGGTCCACATACCTACAACAATTTTATTTGAACATTCAATATAAGAAGGGTAGAACCAACCATGCTGTAAAGTTCCTCAATGAAGCCCTTGTTGTGGTAGTAAATAAATTTCTTTCCTACTGTAGGCATGAGATAATTGGAAAGCCATAATTATACAAAATATATGGTTGGAAATGTTTTCAATTTAACCATTCCTCCTCTCGTTGGTTTGCACCTAGTATTTAATGTGGATCTACTTTGACCATACATTCCACCTCTACTAAAAACCTCAATGGTGGTTGAAAACATGTCCCATACAAAACCCTTTATTTACTATACTGAATGATCCAAAGTGGATTCGATCATGGATACTAAAACAAAGGCCACCCTCTAGTAGAACATGCCACTTTATAAGGTTTCCAAGGTACGACTATTTCTTCAATAAGGAAAGTGGCTCACAGAGATTCACATTGAACAAAATTTTCCATGTCCCCTATATTAACTTGACGAAAATTGGATCATGTATTTCTAAGGGAGTAGGATTGATCTATGTGGATATTGATGATCATCTATCTCTTCCATTAAATCAACACAATAGAACCTAAGGTAGTCATGGAATTCCTAGGCCCTACCCATTAGATAATTTTTTAGGCCTAAAATGGGTCTCCTAAGGAATATTTTAAAATAATAATGGAAATAATAAAATAATATTAGATTACATCATCAAATTTTAGAGGGAGAAAAAAAATACTTTTTTCAAATTTTATTTTCACCTTATCTCCCTAAGATTTAACTCCAATTTTTAGCAGGAGTTCTTGTTGGATGTAGAATTTAATTCCCCATCCAATGAGTACCCATTTTGCATACTTTTGATGGACCTTTGTAAGTGAAAAATGAAAAATACATGAAATAACGTGACTGCAATCACATTTTTCGCGTATTTCTCTTTTTTCGTGTAGTGGGAAACATTGAAAGTATGCAAAATGACTACTATTTGGATGAGGAATTAAATTTTGCATGTAATGAGAGTGCCCACTTGAAATTTGAGTAAAACTATTGGGAGATAAGTTGAAAAAATAGTTTTTTAATCTTTTAATTTTTTTTTTAATCTTTTTACATTTTTAATCCAAAAATTGTGAATCATCCCCATGGTTGACATCACCATCTTGAATCTTATTGGTTCTTATAGATTTTATTTTAATTTTACATTTTTTTTGGGAGGCTCATTTTAGACCTTAGATTTCTTCGATGAAGGAATTGTACTTCGTAATTAGATCTTTCAAACAAGCTATCATGTTCTTTGAATGAAGGTTGTATGTAAACATTACACCCTTGATAAATTGACATACCAACTAAAAATCTTGGAGTTTTCAAATATTTTGGTTGTTTGTCTCTTAGGGTTTGGTTTTGGTACCTTTGGGGTTCCTTCTTTATGTTAAAATTCAACTATTTCGACCTCTTATAGTAGAACTTTGCAAACTATTTTAGTCACCATCACTCCCTCTTTACATATAATTTACCACCATTATAGATAGTTTTTGTTCTACAATATTGTTATTTATTAATTAATACTTGTTAGTTTTTCACTATATTATTGTTCTCTCTGATATATTTCTCTTTGTGCGTATGTGTGTGTTCCACTTCCTTTCCTTCATTTCATTTTATTTCTTATACAACTCAAATCAGTAGCTTACATTAAAGTAATGATATACCACTTTCATCCAATTCAATGCATTTAGGAGTTCTTTTATAAACACTACTTAGTCAAGGTAGGGATGATGGAGCCATATTATGGCACTCTTGACATATTTGTTGTTGAGTAAAAAATACAACAGTTTAGCACCCCTTTAATAACTTCTATGTTAATTTTGGGCAGGGAATGAATATGCAAATTGGTATTTTATTTCTAACTATCAAAAAATAGGTTGCACCATTGGAGCTTCTTCACGAGAGCGATCTGCATCATTTTCCTCTCTAATTGCATTCATATTATAAGAAGTTTGAAGAAAGGATAACATCATATAGATATCCACCACTATTTGTCCTAAGGAAATAGTTACAGAGGTTCACTATAGGTGATAACTTGATTGGCCTCTATTAAAATCCTAATCTTTGATTGAGGTGATGGAGGGGGGATAACAATGCCATCTATTTTTTTAAAATTACAATTGGCCGCCATTAAAATCCTATGTTTATTTATATGTAAGCTTGTATTTATTTTTTCTTCAATGACCTTCTCAATGGGATGTTTTTTCTTGAAGGCTTTCTAGATTAAATATGAAGGTTCCCCATGCTTAATGGTATTTCTAAGAAGATAAAACAAAAAACGGGCCTTCCATTTAGACAAAAAAACAAATATTTCCTTCCAATGTAAGGAAAAAAGACAAAAAACTCCTTCCAAAAATTGTCCTCCAAACACACAACAAGATGGAAATTTCTTTACAATTAGAAAAACACAAAAAATATCTTCCAGTTGCACAACAGGAAAAAAATTGTCTTCTAGTTACACAAAAATATGAAATACCTTCCAATTACTTCAAAAGAAAAAAAAATCCTTCCAATTACACAAAAATACAAAATTTATCTTCCAATTACACTAATAAGAAAAAAGTGTGTTGTTCTTGTTGTTGTTGTTTTAAGGGGGTGGATATATTTGGATAGAAAATAGTTGGGCATCAAGTTACTCTTGTTTTCTAGCTCATGAGAGCATACCCATATTCTAGAGTGCATGTGTGTCAGAATTGATATGCACCTCTAAAGAAATATACCAAAATTTAATGTGACACCCACTTTTAATCTCTTGGTATTTAGACATTAAGAATATACAAGGTGTTGAGGTGTTTGGGGAATTTATTCCATGAGGAGCAAGGACTGAACGTGGTTTCAGGCCGAGAGAAATGTCTAGGGAAAAACATGGAGGTCTAGAAAGGAATAAGTATGTCTTTTTAAAACACAAGGTTTTGTAAAGTAAGGAGAAGGACATCATTTTTGTAGGTTAAAGAAATTATTATATGGAATCAAACAGGAACCCAGGTCTTGGTATGTGAATATTGAGAAATTATTCTCTCAAAAATGTTTTACTAAAAGTAAAGGAGAACCAAATCAATATATCAATAGGGATGATACTGAGGACATATTGTTTTGATGTATGTATATATTCATGATCTTATCATATTAGGAAATGTTATAAGGTTAATGAAAAGATAAAAATAATTCTTCCATAGGAACTTGAAATGAAGTATCTTGGAGAGTTGCATTGTTGTTTAGGCGTTGAAGTTTGGAGAGATAATGGTAGAACCTTTGTCACACAAAGTAAATATACACATGAATTAATCAAAATATTCAATGTGAATGGATGTAAAGTGATATATACACCATTGGAATGGAATTTTATAACAAACAGTGATGGTGAATGATACATAAATTATCATGGATATTCCACTAGGAAATTTGTCAGAAAAGTTTTGTTAAATTATACTTTAAAATTTGAAATATTATAATATCCCAAAATGGGAAAGACAACAATATAGAAACACAATAGCTAGAAACTACAACAATGAACAAATAAAATAAATACACCTTACAAGTAGATAGAACAACTGAGCAATTTTATATTAGGAGGTGGAAACGCAAGTACAACAGTGCTAAAAAATAGAAACACTCAAGCCGACAGAGAAGGCTAGAGTGACCTTGAAGTCCTCTCAAATAAGGCACTCCATAACTATTGATCTACTGGATGCCATAATGAATTGTCCCTTCTGCAAATGCTGGAAATTTAAGTACTAGATGAAATGGAATGTGTAGATCAGGCTATTCTGGAGCTCATATGATGCCAAAAATTTAGATTCGAGCTCTATGATGAAAACACAAAATAACCCAGAAAGTATATCCAAATTGGAGAACCTTGGAAAATCACCCTCCTGGGGCTGGAAATGTATAAATATTGGGTATGCAGATATACTACATGAACTGAAGATAAATATGGCTGCAATAAGATACAATAAGCTCAATGCATGAAGGGTCGATCCCTTCTTTGGATTTCTATGCTAAAAGCTTGAGATCTAGCTCCTCCTTCCTCTTCTCAAGTTATAGTTGTTGAATACACAACTGCTGGAATAGACTTCTCTGTCAAGAGGGATGAAGTTGTATCATACTACTGAATGATAGAATATAGATCACAGATGATGGAAATAATCTCTCCAAAGTGAGGGGATGATCACTCATAGAATTCCAAGATGAAATACTTAGAACTTCCTTCTTCCACTAGATATACTTGATTGGAATGCACAATTCCTGGGGGGACTGCTACTGTACGGAGGTGTATAATGATGGCCTGATGCTAGATATCAATATGTTTCTCCTTGAAGACTGAAATAGAAGCAGAAGGTTAAAGGATGATCCCTCCACCAGTTTCCTAGCTGAAATTCTATAAACTACCTTCCTCCTCTTAAACCCTCAAGCCTAAATGTGTAATTCCTGAATCAGAATGTGCTATAGAGAGGGTTGAATGTGGCACCAATTCCTCATAATGAATGGCTGCAAATAAACCATCCCAGAGTAGGAACTCGAAGTCCCCCATGGGTAAAGGTGGGATTTTCGCTCAGGAACAACCATGTGCTAAACAACACTACAGACTTAGCTAAACAACTGAAGCGTGCAAAGAAATTTCAAATGACAAATCAAGATCTAAAATCCAAATCTGAAATCTGAGTTCTATGGCTTCCTTCACCTTCCTTTTATGCTTTGTAAGCCTCTACTAGCCTTGGCCCACCTCATTACTGCGCTGCACATGTGGCCACTAGCCTCGATGAAGGCTGCACTATCTCTCCATGATCTCCATGATCTCTACATTTAATATCCACTCTCTCCATCATGTGTGCATTTAATGCACCACTTCCTCCATCACTTCATCATTATTTCTCTATGATCTTACTTTTATTCCTCCATGATCTTACTTTGACTCCTCCACTATATCTATGATATTTCTCATTAATGATCCATGATCTCCACTCTTCCTTCATTAAAAAGTTACTCCACTACTCCATAATGCTGATTTACTATCAAATAACCCAAATTCACACAAAAAAGGTGGATTTTATTCATCAATGGGGTTTACGGGTCCCTCCACCCTTTTATTTACTTAATTAATTATAAAAAGTAAGAACTCTAATATTCCAATTAACTGATGGAAAATTGGGAATATTACAGTCCTCCCCACCAAAATGTTTCTTTTCCTCAAGCAACTGCAAAATTAGATGTTGTAGCAATCCATCTCCCTCAAAATGGCATCCTCATATGGAAGGTATTACCATCTGCTCCATTGTGTTATGAATTCCCAGTTCCATAACTGCCTCTCTGGAATGTCTAGAATGGCCTCCAACTATATAATTAGATGCCTCTCCTCATCAATGAGTCCGCAAGTGGAAACCATCTATTGTAAAAGAGCATTGTCTTTGCATGAGGTACATGAAATGGAGTGGTTTCTTCCCAAATTGGAAAGTCCCAACTCATAAACTATATCTCGAACCCATGCTACATGGAGTATGATGTATCTCTCCATGCTCCCATCTTTGGCCCTATTGGCCTTGCTTGCTCCAAGCATCATCTAAACACTACGAAAAATAGGAAATAGAGACATATGGATGGACATGTAAAATGTCAAACCATATTCTCCTAATAGTAGCCCTGTAGGAATGCCTCTCGCTGCCATATCACACCATCATCATACCAAGTGTAGTATCCATTCTCTCTCAAGAGAAGCCACCGCAGCAATGCCTCTTGCTGCCACATAGTATGGTGGTAAAACTCTCCTAACAGAAGCCAATTGAGTAAGGCCTTCTGTTTCCATCCTCTATTATCATCATGCAAGGTATGGGAGAATTCCATCCCATATTCTCCCAAGAGTAACCAAAGCAACAAGGATTCTTGTTGCCACCTCACATCATCATAATGAAAATAATGGAGCAACAATCTAATGATTGATATGTTGAACGTCACATCAGAAAAACATCACCAAGCTCCTTGCTGCCACATCATGTGAGTGCCATGCAATATACTAAACAAAACTACACCCATTGACATAGGATATTTCATGTGTTGGGAAAACTCTTTCAACGGTAACAAGCACAACCATGCGTCCTGCTGCTACATCAGACCAGTGCTATGCAAGGCATGGATCATACATATGTGAAATTTTTGGTAGTAACCATACTCACACAAAAGTAACTAGTGCAACCATGCTTCTTGTTTCCCCGTATCATATATCTGCAAGTAGCCTTTAAACCACTTTCTCATCATCCTCACCCATGAATCCAACTTTCGGTGATGAATCCTTTCATGCTACAACTTGGTATCCACCCAATGGATAATACCATCCTACTCACCCATGATATGTTGAAGTGCATGCTCCCTGAGGTCTCTACATCTGATCCTCTCATCGATGGCCCGATAGAACCCATGAGGTTCTCAACATGGTGTAGTCAAAAACTTCTCTTTGAGCTGTGAGATTCTCATCAAGAAGACTCCATCTCGATAATGAAAAATGATATCCATCACAAGATGTCCATCCTCTATCATCTTTCCCCCCAGTGCTTAATGAGTGAAGTGGTCCTCGGAATTCTCCAAGAATAATTGGGCCCCTATCTCATCACTGCTCCATAGTGATAGCATTGTTGATCTCCATGACGGTGCATCTTCTTTCTCATGGCCATACTCAATGTTGAACTCAGAGTTCTGCATTGGAATGATTAGGACTATGCTCATCCTATCCTCTAAAATTCTAAACTCCAACCAAAAGTGTTGTTTGTAGCTCAAAAATGAAAAACCAGGATGGCTATACATCTCCTCCTTGAAAAAGTCAAGGGTCTGCTGCACAGTGATAGTTTGCTTCTCCAAATTAGCAAGGTGCTCTAATTCTTGGTTAAGCAATTTACCTGATGGCATGGTCCCACAAATATCCAGCTGAGGTGTTGAAATAAGATGGGATGGAAATTTTTGCAAACCTTGGATCAACTAAAACTTGGGAACATCTTGGAAGGCTACAAGAGTTCCTCCAACCAGTGCAATGCCTTATCCAACTACTGGTGGTGGTGATGACTACCCCTCTACTGCTGCACCGATGCTGGTATCTGCCTCCTCTTCCTAATGCATCTCCTAAATCATGAATGGGACCCCAATGTCAAGATATCAAGATCATCTTGCAAAGATGCAAGTTCTCTTCCTCCTGATGCAAGTACTTCTGTAGCTAGTGATGGTGGTAGCTTCTCCCTTTCTAGAGTGATAATGATAGCATCTTCCCTTTTCTTCTCACATACTTCCTCATCAATAATGGGAAATGTATCTATGGAAAGTACCTTTGTTTTTCTTCAATAAAACTTCTTTACTACCCTTTGATTGAAGTCTGCATAAGCATTCAATCTTTCATGTTTCATATGGCTGAACCACTAATCCTTTGCTTCACCCTCAAGGTGCAGCGTTGCAATCTCAACAGGATCTCTTTCCACTACTGGGTGTAGTTGGAAGAATTCATCTAACTTCTTCCTACAATATTTTGTTGTGTTCGTGGATGATCCATCAAATGTAGGCAAGAAGACTATATTCTGTACATGCCTTTTTATTCTATTGTTATTGCGGGATCTTTGTTCTTCTTTGACCTGGAAAAACTATTGGAGAGTTAGATTCTCCTTGAATTCTTTAGACTAAGATTTTTACTCTACAAGATATTTAATTAGAGTCTCATGCTCCAAGTTTCCTCCATCTCCATGCCATTCACCTTCCTCTGCAAAGAAAGTGGACAAAATAGAATATTGTGGAGCTCTTTGCATTGCTGGTTTCTTCTAATGTTGATAGGAAGTTCTTGGAACTTCCTCATTTTGAAACCTTCTTGAGGTTCCCTTTTTCCTTTCTCTTCTAATTTATTTGAGCTCCTTGGAGAGATCCTGCATAGATATAAAGAGAAGTGAGGAAAAAATTAATCCCTCCATCATTGTAGATCTCTAATTTCTGCTTCTTCTTCTAATGTTATAAGATATATTTCCCATAAGCTGAGTCAATGATCATGTTGTGATTCCACTGTAGTATCCCAAAATGGGAAATACAGGAATATAGAAACACAAAGCTGGAAACTACAAAAATGAACAGATAAACTAAATACACCATACTAATAGACAGAACAACTGAGCCATTTTATTATTATAAGGTGGAAATAAAAGTACAACAGTGGTAAAAAATATAAACACTCAAGCCAATAGAGAAGGCTAGAGTGATCATGAAGTCCTCTCAAAGAAGGCACTACATAATTGTTGATTAGCTGGAGGCCATACTACGTTGTCCCTTCTGCAAATGCTGGAAATATAATTCCTTGCTTAAGGGGAATGCATATCTAGGGATTTTCTGGAGCTCAGATCGTGCCAGAATTTCAGATCAATGCTCTATGATGAAAACCCAACATAACCCAAAAAAGATTTCCAAATTGGACAACCTTGGAAAATCACCCTCTTAGGGCTTGCAATTTATAACTATTGGCTATACAGATCTACTGCATGAACTAAAGATAAAAATGGCTTCAATAAGATACAATCAAGTCAATGCATGAAGCGTTGATCCCTTCTTCAGATCTCCAATCTAGAATCTTGAGATCTAGCTCCTCCTTCCTCTTCTCAAGTTGCAGTTGTTGAATACAGAACTGATGGAATGGACTGCACTATCAAGAGGGATGAAGTTGTATCCTACCGTTGAATGATGGAATATAGCTCACATCTAACTGAAATGATCTCTAAAAATTGAGGGGATGATCCCTCACAGTATTCCAAGCTGAAATACTTGGAACTCCCTTCCTCCACTAGATCTACTTAACTCGACTACGTAGTTCCTAGGGGAAATACTACTTCATGGAGGTGTATAATGATGGCCTGATGTCGTATATCAATATTCTTCTCCTAAAAGACTGAAATAGAAGCACAAGTTTAAAGGATGAGCCCTCCACCATTTTTCTAGATGAAATTATAGAAACTACCTTCCTCCTCTCAAACCCTCAAACAAGAATGTGTAATTCCTAAATCTGAATGTGTTGTAGAGAGGGTTGAATGTCACACCAATTCTTGATGATGAATGGTTTCTCAAAGAAACCTTCCCATAGTATGCACACGAAGTCCCCCATGGGTGATGGTGGGATTCCACTCGAGAACACCCGTGTGATAAAAAACACTGTAGACTTAGCTAAACAACTAAAGCGTGCAAAGAAATGTCAAATGAAAAATCAAGATCTAAAATCCAAATCTGAAATATAATTTCTATGGCTTCCTTCACCTTCCTTTTAGTCTTTGTGAGCCTCTCCTACCCTTGGCCCACCTCATTACTGCGCTACACATGTGGCCACTAGCCTCCAAGAAGACTATGTTGTCTCTCCATCATCTCCATCATCTCTACATTTAATATCCACTCTCTCCATCATGTGTGCATTTAATGCACCACTTCCTCCATCACTTCATCATTATTGCTCTATGATCTTACTTTTATTCCCCCATGATGTTACTTTGACTCCTCCACTATCTCTATGATCATTCTCATTAATGATCCATGATCTCCACTCTTCCTTCATTAATAAGCTACTCCACTACTCCATAATTCTGATTTACTATCAAATAACCCACATTCACAAAAAAAAAGTGGATTTTATTCATCATTGGGGTTTATCGGTCCCTCCACCCTTTTATTTACTTAATTAATTAGAAAAAGTAAGAACTCTAATATTCCAATTAACTGATGGAAAATTTCGAATATTACAAGTATACACTATTAAGCTTTATTTATTATTATATTTATGGATTTATAAATCATTATTTATTGTGTATGCATCCAAATTATGCGGAAAATATACAACAATGAATAAAAACTCAAAATCCCTGATTGATATAATATATAACCTAGGCAACCCTTTCAGGAGAAAACCGAACTATAAAGTGAGTTTGCTCTACTATCTATCTTTGAATAGAAAATGGTTGAGTACAAGGAAGGCATGTGTCCCATGGACTACTAAAAGTAAAAAATCCTATGTTTACTCTCTCCCTATCCCTATCTTCTACTTTGCTTATTTGTGCTACTATATTTTAAATAAATAAAGTAATAATAATACTAGTAAAAATTATATATTAATTTAATATTGATGGTATTTAGATTTTATCTTACAAGTCTACCAAATACTCAAAGGGACTAAGTTTAGAGTTAATATGCATTTAAGTTAGTCCTCGTGTATTGCATAATGTATTTCCTCAAATACTATGGGGTTGTAAAATATATTTCCTCAACTTCTATGGGCTTTCCTCAAATACTATGGGGTTGTAAAATATATTTCCTCAAATTCTATGTGCTTGTAAACTATTCTCGGTAAATTTACCAAATGACTAACTCAAACTCATATATAATTATCATTTTTTTACTATGAATTTCCTCAAATACTATGGCCCTGTAAACTATATTTCCTCAAATTCAATGGGCTTGTAGCGTATTATAGGTAAATTGATCAAATGACTAACTCAAACTTGTATATAATTATCTTTTTTTAATTTTAACTTTTTAATTTTTAATTTTTATGTTGGATGCACAATAAATGAAAGACTCTAAAAATTCACACCATGTTTTTGGGATTAAGTGTGATATTAATCACTTAATTTTCACTTTTTGTCCTTCTTTTTTCTAAACTTTTTTCCAAACCCCATGATTGGGATCATCAATTACAATTTCTGATAAATTTCATTTGATTTCTACCTATCTACTTATTTGTATGAACTCAAACTCAATTAGTAAAAAAATACCTTTGTATCATCTAAAATTTGAAATAAATAAAATAAAAATAGTACAATAAAACATACTCTTACGGATATGTTTAAATTCCTATTTAGTTAAATTTCATTCAAAATTTTGAAATTAATAAATGAGTTTCCAATTACCATTTCAAAAAACCTTCATTTTAAGAAATTGTTAACTTAATAGTGGGTTTGTAATCATATACATATATATAGATATTATTCACAAAATATTTTTAATCATTTCAATATTTACTTAAATAAATGAAAACTCACAATAAATTTCTTAAAATATTCTATATTAAGAAACTAATGGAAACACTTTATATACTGCTCATGTCATTACTTCTTATTCTTTAAGATCTTACTTTTAACATTACAATGATTATCCTAGCTTCTATTCGTTTAAATCTTCATTCGTTCTTGAGAGGTAGCTCATTTGACACATATTGGATTCAATATGATCTAGGTTAAATTGTTGATGAATATGAGATGCATATAAATCCAAGCAAGACCCAAGTTATTCATGACTGATTGAGACCAATGAAATTTCACTGTAGGCTTCTCCCGAGCTTCTCCCATGTAACTTATCCATTAAGTCATGTGACCAAAGGTGGAGCAAAATCCAATTTGTCCTACTGTAATTCATAGTAGATATTATTCCAGTATGTTAAAATTACCTCTACTTTATATAATTTATCATTCGACTAGAACTAAAAGAATCATTTGAGATCAAGATAGATGCCTCTTACTATGTTATTATTGTAGTCGTAATAACATTTCCCCAATTAGAAAACATCTAATGTCTTATCATAGTGAAACCATAATAGATTTTCTTCATAGATTCCTAACGTATGACAAGGAGAGATACTCCATTGTGTAGTCATCCAAATAATGGAAGAATTATATTTTAGGAAAAGAAATACTCATCCACACTAACCACAAGCCTCCACAATTCATGTGGACACAATTTATATAATGACCACCATTAGAAGTGGTCCACATAACTACAAAAATTTCGTTTGAACATTAAATATAAGAAGGGTAGAACCAACCAAGTTGTAAAGTTCCTCAATCAAGCCCTTGTTGTGGTACTAAATAAAGTTCTTCCCTATTGTGGGCAGGATATCTTTGGAAAGCCATAATCATACAACAATGAATCTAAGATCAATAATACTTATCAAACATTAGATATAGGAAAGAAAGTTATAGAATTCCACCTCTAAGGCAAACTCTTGTGTTATCTAGTCCATCTTTATGTTCCCTCAAGAGAGTTTTCAAAGATAATTTGGGAGGAACATTACAATTAGCTAGGAAGGAACTTTAATGTTGATAAGAAATTATCTAAATAAAAAATAAATTTATTGACCAAAGTTTGAATAGGGAATCAATTGGTATATTAGGTTATGTATTGCATGTGACATCATGAAATTGGGCATAAAGAAGCAAGGGTTGTACACGTCTCTACCTATACTAGGAAAACCCTAAGAGATAGTCTTCATGTGTTACATGAAAAACTTTCCATCCACCAAAAATGGTCATAGTTGTTTCTTGTTTAATTTAAAATAGTTCTCTCATATGAATATTCTAGCACCATGCAAAAACAATGTCATATTCGATGCCATTTCTAAGCTCTTCTTTGAGCATATAAAGGTTCATTTTTCGATACCATGGACCATTATTTCAAATAAGGATAGTAGTTTCCTCAATATCATCTAGTCCATCATATCATCTTTGATACAGCACACCAAGTTAACCAAAATTACTGCCTTCCATCTCTAGAAAAATAGGCAAATGGAAGTGGTCAATAATATCATTGTGTGAATCCTACCCATGTAAAAGTACAAGCATCCACATACATGGGATGAGTCCTCTATATTTTTAGCTTATAATATAACTCCTTACAAATATATTGGCCACAACCTTTTTTAGGTGCGCTTAATGCTCCATCTATTGGCCCCCTTTAATGTAGTTATTTCCATTTCATCATCACCAACGAAGTACTTCCACACTTGGGAAATATAGATAGTGTGGAAATTTTTTTTGAATGGATCCAACATCTCCAATATAAGGTGCATGATATCTTGTAGAATTAAAATGCCAAGTACAAGTAACAACATGACCGATGTTGGGTTCCACACCAGTTTCCGGTTAGCAATAAGGTGTGGTTACATTTGTATAGAGAGTGTCTCATGGGTCCCAAAAAGTTCATACCACTTTCAGATGGACCTTACACCATCACAAAATATATGGTTGAAGATGTTTTCACATTAACTATTCCTCCTCTCATTGGTTTGCACCGAGTATTTAATGTGGATCTACATTGACCATACTTTCCACCTCTACTAAAACCTCAAAGGTGGTTGAGAACATGTCCCATAAAAATCTCTTTATTTACTATATTTAATGATCCAAAGTGGATTAGATCACGGATACTAAAACAAAGGCCAACCTCTAGTAGAACGTACATGTTTATTAGATTTCCAAGGTATGACAATTTCTTTAATAAGGAAAGTAGCTCATGGAAATTCACATCCAACAAAATTTTCCCCATATCCTATATTAAGTTGATGAAATTTGGACCATTTATTCCTAAGGGAGTAGGATTCATCTAGGTGGATATTGATGATCATCTGCCTCTTCCATTAGATCAACACAATAGAACGAAAGGTTGTCATGGAATTCCTAGGCCCTACCCATTAGAGAAATTTTGAGGCCTAAAATGGGCCTCCTAAGGAATATTATAAAATAAAAATGGAAATAATAAAATAAGATTAGATTACATCATCAATTTTATAGGGAAAAAAGAAAAAAACTACTTTTTTCAAATTGTATTTTCACCTAATCTCCCTACAATTTTACTCAAATTTTCAGAGAGAGTACTTTTTGCATGTATAATTTAATTCCCCAAACAATGAGTACCCATGTTGCATACTTTTGATGGACTTTTCTAAGTGAAAAATGAAAAATACATGAAACAACGTGATTGCAATCACATTTTTCATGTATATCTCTTTTTTCGTGTAGTAGGATACATAGAAAGTGTGCAACATGACTACTATTTTGATGAGGAATTAATTTTTGCATCCAATGAGAGTGCCCTCTTGAAATTTGACTAAAATTGTAGGGAGATAAGTTGAAAATACAAGTTGAAAAAGTAATTTTTCAATATTTTAAATTTTTAATATTTTTACTTTTTTACTCCAAAAATTGTGAATAATCCCCCATGGTTGACATCATCATCTTGAATACTATTGGTTCTCATAAATTTTATTTTGGTTTTACATTTTTTTTTTCAGGCTCATTTTCAACCTTAAAATTTTTCTAATGAAGGAATTGTACTTCTCAATTAGATCTTTCCACTACAAGAAAAAAGCACATTGGTGAGGGTCATGCTTGTGCCGGACCTTTAAGGTCTGTCACCAATGTCACATATGGTGACGGTCCTTAAAAAACCGGCACTATAAGTGTATATAGTGATGGTCCTTTATGGTCCGTCACCAAAGACATTTTCAATGACACTTTTGGTGAGGGTCGTTAAAAGCCCATCACTAATTCTCTCTTTGGTGACACTTCTAGTCACGAAATTTTAATGACCCTCACCAATGCTCTTTTTGTTACTTTTGGTGACGGTCAAAAAATGTCCGTCATCATTGATCATTAAAATACTGTCACTGTAAGTGTACATAGTGATGGTCCTTTGTGGTCCATTACCAAAGACATTTTCAATGACACTTTTGGTGAGGGTCGTTAAAGGCCCATCACTAATTCTCTCTTTGGTGACACTTCTAGTGAACTTTTAATGACCCTCACCAATACTATTTTTCTTACTTTTGGTGATGGTCAAAAAATGCCCGTCATCATTGATCATTCCAATGAGTTTTTGATGACACTATGTTCCTGTTATTATTTTTTTTGTCAAAAGATAACGATTTAATACCATTATTGTGGAGTATTTTTTATAATATGTCCAAGGCCATAGTGGTTAGGGTCAATCAATTTTTTTAGAAGTAATTAGTGTGTATCATTTCCCTCAAGTAATGACTAGTCAAATAGAGATTTCCTATGAGTCAACACATGATTCATATTAAGTTTATTATCTAGAAAATTCCCTTTAGACAAAGTTCCACTATTGTGTGTAGGAAATATATTATATAATACATAATCAAGCTTTGAAAATTCTATTACTGAGAAATACCTAACAATCCTCAACAATCTGGGCACACCTTAAATTAATGCTTTGGCACACACTAACATTTCTTAGCACCCCACATGTCTTGGAACATCATTGTACCTAGAACATCTTGTGATGACACTGACGCCCAAGCACATGGTGGCATGCACTAGCACAACATGGAACTCTCCTAGCATGTGTTGGCATGCTACATATAGTCCCTAGCATGCCCTGGAACACCTTGGTTGAATGCATTGACATACATTAGCACTTGGCACACAATGCCACTTGGCATGTATTGGGACCTATTATTAGTGTGCCTAGCATGCCCCTTTTCAAGAAGATAAAGTCTTGACTTATTAATCCTCTTATTGGTTCTTCCCTTTGTTTCCTTGACACATATTGACATACCCTAGCACCCTGTGCGACATCCTTAGCACCTAGCATGTATTGACATATCTTGGCACTATTAATTTTCACATGATATAATTAGCACACCCTAGAACTCCCAAGCACACTTTGGGAATTCTTGAAATGCCTTGATATTCCCTAGCATGTCTTACCAATGCTTAGCATACCTTGTCACTCCCTCCTTGGCATGACAACTAACACTCATTAACACTAGTCTCTAGCACAAGTTCCTCATATTCGTTAACTTCCATGAATTTTTACCTAGTGCTCCCTTAATGTTTTCTCCTAGTAATCCTTAACACTCATCAACATGCATTATCACTCTCTAGCACACCTTAGCACTCTTCAACATTCCCTTCCACTTCATAACATGCATAACACTAGTCCCTGACACATATTGGCACTTGGCATGTGTTGGAGCTTGGAAAGTCTTACATTATCGAATACGTTGATATGCCTTCTGGCATATTTGGAATAATGATTATTAACACTTATTTAGGATGAGATCAATTGTTGGAAGTAGACAGAGGCAACAAAGGGAACACCTAACATTCTAGAACACCAGACTCTTCACTTCTGTCTAATACTCCCCAGTGTTATGTCAATATGCCCTCTTGAAAAGCAAATGATGATTTATTAAACTCCTCTTATGTGTTCATTTCCTTTGTAGTTTCTGAACTTTTTCTCCTTTTTGTCTTCAATAGCCCCATATTACGATTGGACAATAATTTTGCACATTTTTGTTTTTCCTGATTACTGGCACATCTTAGCATGTTTGACATGTATTCCCACTATCTGGCACATCAAGGGGGTGAAGAGAGATGTAGTCCTAAAGTAGTTCGAGTACGAGGGCCAAGTAAGGGTTGCTAAAGGGAGGTCATGATCATCCTCCAAGAGCAAGATTATCATGTGAGGGTTCAAAAGAATGTTGCATACCTTAATGATCGGTTTGTGCTAGGAAGTAGGATGGCATATTTTTGGTTCTCTTCTGGCAGATTGAGCTTAAGAGAGGTTTCTCATGAGAATATGGGCATGTGATTTCAATGGTGTCTTTGTGTGAAGGCCACATCAAATTCTGAAATGTTGAAATTTGCAACAAGAAACAGTGAGATTTGAAACCAGAAAGGACAAAAAAAAAATGCGCCCATACTGATAAGGAATTTTGATGCACCAGGAGTGAGGAATGTGGGGCGTCTAATTTATTTTTCCCTTAAATAAATTAGACAATAAATTGTAGTTTCATCTCATAACAATTTGTGTTAGTTAATTAAGTCATGATGACCAAGTTAGCTCAAGAAATTCAAGTACTTGAGGGTCTAAGATGAGGCATCTAGAGGGATTCTAATATTTTTGGGGTCCAGTTGAAGTTGATGCATTAGTGGGGTGAAAGTGTAATTAACTCAATTAAATGAGTTAAAATTAGTTTAACTAGTTCTAACTGAGTGATGAGCTAGTGAGAGGTCCAGTGAATTAAATTAGATTTAATTCACAATGAGTGATCAATCATATAACTGAAAATTTGCTATTAATAGTTGCATGCATGTCAGTTTCGAGGAATACCCAGCTGAGACAGAGGTTAAAGGGAACATAACTATCAGTTGTATTCAGAGAAAATTTCCTATGTGCAATTATAAAGTCATTGGGATGCCATGATGGATTGCAAAATCAAGGAAGACTGATTTTCCTAATTAATAAGGAGTTAATTCCTTAGGAATTGCATGAGCAAGGCAGGCTGAAGTAGGGATGAGAATTGGCTAAGTACTAGATTGAGTTTGCCTAGATCAACGGGAGACAATTGACAGAGTGCTGGAGAATCTCATGAGAGATTAAGCATTAATGTATTGTTTCATGATTCCTTGACTTAATACACAATAGAGATAGAGGGCCTTTGAGCAGTTTCTTTCCCCAAATACATCATGTTGTTGTGTGATTGATAATTTATTTCTCTTACTTATATGTGATTGTGCGATCGTGTTTTGTTTCCACAAATTGTAGGAAGGATTCAATATCTTGTTTTAGTAGATTACAAGATCAGATTGAATCTTGTTGGTTAGATTTTCTACATGGTATCAGAGCAAGAATTTTTTGGGCGGTGAGTTTGCAGAGAATATCTGAATATATTGGTGTAAAATTTCAAAAAGAAGTATAATATTTGGATTCCTTGCGAAAATCTACCCAAATGGAAAAAAAATAATTAAAAATCAGTTGAGTCGGAGCTCGGATGAGGGAGATATCATTGATTTAAAATCAAATCTTTTTTAGAAACTTTTTTTAACCTCTGGACAATTACACTATGCGCAAGTTAAGAACCTATATGTACTTGAGGTACCAGATGCATGCAAATATTTTAGGAGAAAGGTAGAAGTTAGAGACTTGGTGGTTTAGAGGGAGCATAAATTACCTCTCAACATGCATCCTCATGAGAAGCAGAGAGGAGACCAAGTGGAGGCGTCCACTCAAGCAGAGACCTCCATGAGGGGATAATTTCGAGCTAGATGGGAAGAGGGAGCAGCCATACCTCGAGGTGTATGGTGGGGTTATGTGTAGACATAATCCCAAGATAATAAATTTGGGTAAGGTCCATTGAGATGGCATGTCTCATGGATCGAACCTGGCTACGAGAAGCCCACAGTACAACAGTAGTAGGAAGGATCAGTTAGATTGATGTAGTCAGATGTCAGCAAGACATAAATCAGAGTGACAGATGTCAAATACTAGAGCACAAATCAGAGTTAGCAATAGTTCAAAGGGCACGAAGGCAGATGTCAGCAGCAGCGTAGAGAATCTAGTACTAGACAGGTGCAGTAGCTAGCAGCAGTTAGAAGACTCTGATGATAGATGCATTATATTGATTCAGTTGTTTGGAGGCTATTCAGTTTCAGGATTTGCAGGTGCAAACAACACTAGAGAAGTGTAGCATGCAGAACATTCCAAAGGTACCAGATGGGGATAGATTGAATTCCTTTCTTGTTGAGAGGGAGTGTTGAAATTTGCAACAAGAAATAGTGGAATTGGCAACTAGAAATGATATAAAAAAATGCACCCACATTGGTGAGGAATTTTGACGTACCAGGAGTGAAGAATGTGAGGCGTCTAATTTATTTTTCCCTTAAATAAATTGGACAATAAATTGTAATTTCGTCTCATAACAACTTGTGTCAGTTAACTAAGTCATGATTATTGAGTTAGCTCAAGAAATTCGATTTAAGGTGTTCGAGGTGGATATTGGTGGCCACCTGCCTATTCCACTTGGGCCCTCTCCATTTTCTCTTTCAGTTTTTTAGTTTCCTTAATTATAGCACAATTTACTATTTTTGTCAGTTTTTTGGGTCCTGAACTTCCAGAGCCATTTTGAGGTCCCAAACGACATTTTTTGGGCATGAAAGGTTTCATGATTTCATAGAAATCGCATTAGCAGTTGTATTCCTCAAAGAGATCTTTCTAACGAGGTATCATGTGCGTCAAACGAAGATAATATGACCAAGTTATGACCCCGGGAAGTTGGCTACCCAACTAACCCCAACAGGGCCCATAAAATCTTGGTGTTACATCTCCTCGGGTTAGGGTTTAATCTTATTTTTAAATAATAAAAAGACTGTTCATCCTTATTGTAACACAGTTCAAAGGAACATAACTATCAGTTGTATTTATAGAAAATTTCCCATGTGCAATTATAAAGTCATTGGGATGCCATGATGGATTGCGCAATCAAGGAAGGTTGATATTCCTAATTAATATGGAGATAATTCCATAGGAATTGTGTGAGCAAGGCAGGTTGAAGGAAGGTTGATAATTGGCTAAGTATTAGACCGATTTTTCCTAGATCAGCAGGAGACAATTGGCAGAGTGCTAGAGAATCTCCAGAGAGATTAAGCATTGTATTGTTTCATGATTCCTTGACTTAATACAAAATAGAGATAGAGGGTTTTGAGCAGTTTCTTCCCCAGATACATCTAGTGTTGTGCGTTTGATAACTTGTTTCTCTTACTTATAAGTGATTGTGCGATTGTATTTTGTTTCCACAAATTGTAGGAAGGATTTAGTATCTTGTTCTAGTACATTACAAGATCATATTGAATTCTGTTGGTTAGATTTTCTACATGAAATAGAAGAGAGGGTTGATACCATCTTGCCTTGTGGTGGTTAGTAGGCAGAAAGGTCTATGATAAAGACCAACATAAATGGAGGAGGGCTTGCACTGTAATTTAGAGCCATAACAGAAGTCGACGCAGGAGTGATATTGATTGAGTTAACCCTAATTTGAGGGTCGACATTGAGATCTGAAGTTCATGTCAAGATTCAGTCAAAGAAATTCCCAGAATCTATGGATCCATATAAGCTAGGTCGAGTCTCTTATGGAGGCAAAAGTCATGTTTTTTCTATGTGTGAATAGGGTTTGTTATACAACAATTAGAAGTACATAAGTATAATGCCCTAGTTAGGACAATTTCCTAGCATGTTTAGTTCATAAGGTATGCCCTTAAGACTGTGACAAATTTTCGTAGAAGAAGATGTGTTGTGACCCTTAGAGTGAGGTTTATTTATAATGCAATAAAGACTGCAGATCTGGAAGATGGTTTGCAGATTCAGCATGTGTGGAGACAACAGATCCAAAGGAGGGTGGAACCTGAGCAGAAGATTGAGCATGCAAAAGTAATGTGCCATATGAAGAATGGATTGACATGCAGAGGAGTTGATTTTGGTGGACTTTCCATAGAGTTTTAGACAAATATCTGAAGAAACCTATGAAAAATTAGTAAATGGACTGTTAGTGGCTGATTTGTGACCCTAGTTCAATCATCTATAGATTGTTAGAAGTATGATAAGAGAAGTATTTCATATTTTTTCATAGATTGGACAACAAATTAGATCAAATTGTTGATACACAAGAACA
Source organism: Pinus albicaulis (assembly GCA_034641835.2). Classification (NCBI taxonomy): domain Eukaryota; kingdom Viridiplantae; phylum Streptophyta; class Pinopsida; order Pinales; family Pinaceae; genus Pinus; species Pinus albicaulis. Next base: position 395,711,221 of record CM076578.1, read on the forward strand.
TTGATCTTGAGAGGACTCAAACCATTGTTAGGTGGAAGATTTGAAGAGCCCTAGATGAAGACAATATTGTGGGCCCTAGATCAGTAAAAAGAATTGATTGTGGTTGGGTAGATTGATGGTAGTCCAAGTACAGTTGGAGGGTTGTTAATTTATTGTCAAAGAAGATCCCTGACTCTTATTCTAGTGAAGGACAACAAAATTGGTAGAAGGGTAGGTGTATAGGGCCTAAGGATGTGCAGACTTTGAAGGACTAAAGAAATAGTCAAGTGGGCCAACCAACTAGCCCTAGTTCACTATATTGTAGAGGATTGATTCAGAGAGAAGAAGGGCAGCCTCCATAGCCCTGGACTTCTCATCTTGGAGCTGTAGTATGGCAAAAGTGGGCATACCAAAGAGTTGTTCACAAATGGAATTGTGAACAACTTGTTACCACTCAAACTAGTAGTGGACCTAAAAGGCGTTCCTAAGAGGGCAACTGCTAGGACAAGGGAAATGATGGAGGCTTAGCCCATTTTCACCACAGCTAAGGCTCCTTGCTCTTCACGGACTTTCATCGATGGGTGGAGTCCCGGTAGTTTAGGAAGTCACTTGTAGAGTATAGGTCAATGAATAGGTGGGAAGTGACCCTCGAACCATTTCCCTAAGATAAAATAAAGAGTGGGACTTGCTTTCCTTTTAAGCAAGAGAATTTATCTTCTAGGGAGAGAGGAGGGGGATTGAAGGGTTGAGGGAGAAGAAAAAGACTTATGAAGGAAGTTCTCAATCCCTAAAATCCTTTGGGAACTTGGATTCCCAAATGGTCCTTGATGAAAGGCATTTGACACCAAATGGGACCACATGGGGCCAAGTGGACCCAGCCTAGGTTCGAAGATGGAATTTAGCAACCAATGATGTTCCTATCCTGGACAAGGTGAGGGAAAGGATCAGACAAGAGATTTTACTTCGATATGTCAAATTGATCCTACTAGGTTCCATCCTTGGGAACACCTAGGCAAAACTTGATTCTAGAGCTAGGGCTTGAGGTATCTAGAGATTCCACCGTCAGAATTGGCCCAAGTTCTGAGGAGAGTGAGGGCACCCAACAACGCAGCTGCCTCTAGGATATAGAAGTTTTCCTCTAGCTAGATTCCTGGGAAATTGTTGCCAAGGTGACCTAATGCAGCTAGACCTAGGGAATGTAAAAATATCTTAATCTAAGAAACCCTACTACAGTATCTTGATTTACTTCTCCTACTTGAATTAAGTTACAAGTTAATTTCTAAAATATTCAATAAATTAGCGAAGTAAATAGTAAATAAAACTAGCAACCTACACATACAGATTAAATATTGAATAACATGCTCATAGACAAAGTGATACATGGATTTTCTGGACAACTGTCCCCGGAAAAAACCCAATGCGGGAAAACCAGTGCAGCTAGCTCTGGAGGGTTTTCATTATTATGCATAATCTAAGTACAACAATCTTGGGCACCAAAACTGGTTCACCCAACAGAGAAATACAAATGGTAGTAATACGCTGCTCTGAATCCCTCTATGTCAGCCTGACTGGTCTATTTCGGCCTCTACGCTGCTCAGTAAGGGCCTACGTCACACCTGAAGGGATTACACTGCCCCTGTGCTGCCCTGACTGGGCCTGCGTCAGCCCTGCGTGGCTCTTGCTGCCCCTGGCGGGATTTGGCTGGATTGAGTGGCTCCTACTACCCCTGCTGCTCTGGCTGGCTGGAATTATTATGCAGAAAAAGCATAGGTAAGAAATAAGGCACTGGCCAAAGGTAACGCATAACAGTTAGAAAAATTGAAGAAATGAAATGAAAATAGATCAATGTCCACAAATAATTGAAATAGTTCAATGGGACTAGAGAGTAAAAGCTTTGACAACAACAGTAAGTGCTTATAGCATTAGCTAAGAGAATAGAGGAGACTAGTTCATGAGGTTAAAATGTTGTATAATTGTTGGCACAGGAAAACTGTAGAATTGTTAGAGTAAATCTTTGTAGGTACCATTAGTTGGTGATCATCAATTATCATTTTATTTCATCAAATACCCTGATGAATGGGCCTTACAAGTTATTTTCGTATACAAACGCCATAGAAGTTGTGTGATGGAAAAATATTCACACTATATTAAAGAAAACACCTACCAAATAAGGATGACATTTCAAATGGGGCAAGAAACAATAGAGAGATAAACATTGAAAAAGTTAAAATGCTAGGGCAACAGGAAAGAAACTAGGTAGCATGGTAGAAAGCACAACAAAGAAAATTATAAAAATGGAAAACCCTACAAATTAACACCCATCCAAACATCACCACAATTTTTTCTTTAACTCTAAATCTCCAAATTCATCAAATTATATCCTGTATTCAAACTTAATCCTCTCAGTTAGCCATTCTGAAGATAAGGCTGAGAAATTACTACAGAATCATCACCTACATGTAGTGATCTTATTCTGTGACCAGACAACCTACTTTTGTGAAGACACGGAAAGGTAAATACTCTCTGCCAAGATTTTCCATAAAACCCAGGTTGAGCAACCACATATATATTACCAGTTTTTTCTCTTCAGATTTGTAACTTAGAAGAGCTTTGTCTGACCACCTCTAGGTTGCTCCCAGAGTCACCCAGGCAAGCCCTCTCAGCATTATCCTCTTTCTGTAGTACCTAATTAGTAATTTAATTAACCATAACAGTTTCTTGATCATACAAGTATTTCAAATGTATTGTCAATAAGCATAAAGATTTCATGTTAAATAATCAGGTCAAAATACTTTAGACTATGATGCAAAAAATACAAAGAAACCTCACCAACACTCAAAGGACAAACAAAGTCAAACCTCTACAAAGTATAAATATATATCTGATAAACTTCATTCCACCACAAAAATGTGCTTAACTAAAGAAAATTCTAATTACTGTGCTTTCAAGACAAAGCTTTCAAGGGAAGTGATGTTATAAACACACCCTTACACCTCGTGAACAATCAATGTGGATATTTAGACCATCATAAGGCTCATTTTAAACATCATTATTATCATTTTATAAATCATTTTCATCAAATCAACAAGAAGCAAGCAACAATTGCACTCAGTTCCACTGAAGAAAAGTATATGGAAGTTTCATATACTTATTATGAAGCTATCTAGATTTGCAACTTGATTGTAGAGTCAACCAATCAGTTGTTGAAGCCCAATATTGTCTCTTGTGAGAATCAAATTTACATCAAGCTCTATGAAAATCCAATGTGTCATGACCATTTCAATCACATTGATATTCAATACAATTTCCTAAGATTCCAAGTTCATTAGGGAGTTGGTCGTGTTGGACCACATTCTGAAAAAGTTGCATATGGTTAATAGTTTGACAAAGCTCCTAACAAAGGGGAAGTTTGACAAGTTGGGGGAGAATCTTGGGTTATTGGTCACTCCCTCCTTAGCACATTCGAAACTCACTGACACTTCCTGTCACAAACTCTTATTCATTCATTTTTAAATATAGTTTTATCTGGTCTGTTATGATGAATTGTCTAGTGGAATATCCATGATAGTTTATGAATCACCCCAACATATATCCTTTATGCAAGTCATATGATGATATTTATTCACACTTATTTATCTCTAATTGTCCAAACACAGTGCAGGTCATCACCACCACCCTTGCAAAATTGAACATGATAGGCTCGTGGTCCTATCTAAGCTTGGAAGAAAATTTCAAAACTTAGTTACACAACATGATGGAATATTATTATAAAGGTTTCCCATGCATTCTAATCAACAATATCTAGTGGGATTGGAACAACAACACATTTTGTTCACGAGAAATATCCATGATATTTTACGAATCACCCCTTATTTATCTCTTGTCCCAACATGGTGCAGGTCATCACCACCACCCCTAAAAATTTGAACATGATAGGCTCGTGGTCCTATATAAGCTTGGAAGAAAATTTCAAAACTTAGCTACACAACATTATGGAAGATTTATTAAAAAAGTTTCCCATGAATTCTAATTAGCAATATCTGGTGGGATTGGAACAACAACACATTTTGTTCACAAAAAATATCCATGATAGTTTATGAATCACCCCAACATCTATCCTTTATGCAAGTCATATGATTATATTTCTTCACACTTATTTATCTCTTGTCCCAACACAGTGCAGGTCATCACCAGTACCACCCTTGCAAAATTGAACATGATAGGCTCATGGTCCTATCTAAGCTTGGTTGAAAATTTCAAAACTTAGTTACACAACATCATGGAAGATTTATTAAAAAGGTTTCCCATGCATTCTAATCGACAATATCTGGTGGGATTGGAACAACAACACATTTTTTTCACGAGAAATATCCATGATAGTTTACGAATCACCCCAACATCTATCCTTTATGCAAGTCAAATGATGATATTTCTTCACACTTATTTATCTCTTGTCCCAACATAGTGTAGGTCATCACCACCACCCTTGCAAAATTGAACATGACAGGCTCGTTGCCCTATCTAAGCTTGGAATAAAATTTCAAAACTTAGCTGCTCAACATCATGGAAGATTATTCTAAAGGTGTCCCATGCATTCTAATCAACAATATCTTGTGGGATTGGCACAAAAACACATTTTGTTCACGAGAAATTCTAACAAAGATCACAATTAAATTGATAAAAAAATAGTGTTTGGAAGACAAGATTCATCCTAAACCACAAAATAATGGATTTTGGTAATTCCTCCACTCCCTCTTGGATGCCCTTGTGACTTATTTGATGGTGTTGCATAAGTTATCCCACCTAGCTGCAAAGTGGGTGTGGTACTCTTCCTCTCCCAGTATTATAGCGAGAAAGTAAGACATACCCAAAGTTAAGGCTCAAACAACTGAGTTGATTCCACTGCTCTTTGTACCCTTCTGGAAATTGCATCCATCAAAAGTGTCAAATCCCTATAGATCATGGGGGATTCAAAAATCATGATCAATTGGGTCAATAATTCATAATAGAAAACATCTACCTACACCCCATCCTACAAGATATCATAGATTCCCCCAACTCTTTGGACTAGCTATATTTCAGACACATTCTGAAGGAGATAAATACCACAACATACAAGCTTTCAAAAGAATCTCTCAAATTTCCCATCGATACCTTTGTGGCATCAGACTCCATCAATAGGATGGAGTATGACCAAATGATTATTCATGTCTAAGCTCGAAAGACAAGCCAATCTAGATTGATGCATGCACATTCCAATCATGAAAATTAATTTCTACATCTTCTCAATAGAAAAAACAACTAATATTTTTTTTCTGCTCACTTTACAACATAAACACCAATTTCACCCATAATGTTAGGATAATTTGAATGATATGACTGAAAAGGTGGGAGGAGTATTTTGTGGTGTATTGAACAGGACTGGGGGACACACATGTAGCATGGATGGGTAGAAGTGGGATGTCCAAGCATGGTTTACTAAGATCTATAATCCAGGCATTAGAGAATGAGAAGGGGGATTAAGACCTAATGTCATAGGGGCTAGGGGGCCTAGAGGGAAGGTAACAAGAGAAATTGAAAGGGGAACCCCTCATAGTGGTGATAAGGCCATTAGGGGCCCCATTATCACAACCAATAAGTCATTAACCCATAACCATTAAATTCCCTATCCCTTAACCCTGAAGCCATACTCCCTTAACCCCTACACTCATACCTCATAAGCCATTGAACCCTTGACGCATTAAACCTTAAGCTATTAACTCGTAACCTAGAATCCATGAACCCCCTAAGCACTAACCCCTTATTCTCTTAACCCGTGACCCTTAAATCCTAATCCATAACCCCCAAAAACCTTAAAACCTAACCGCTTAGCCCCTAACACCTAAATCCCTTAATTATTAAGCCCTTAACCCCTAAATCCCTTCCCCCCCAAGCCCTTGGCCCTTAAATCCTAACTCTTGAAGCCCTTAACCACTTAGTATCTAAGGCAAAACACAACTCCTCAAACCAACAAAATAACCTCTTAGGAGAATCCTTCACCTCTAACTAAGAATATTGGTACCATTTGATTTTTAGAGAACCGGGTATTGATCTTGAGGGTGTGCGTTTGTGGGTAATGCGCTTATAACATGTATACCAAATGTAGAACAAATGGATAATTTGAAAAACCTCGATAAGAATTGCTCACAATATCTACTCTTAATGTTGTCATGGAGCTTGTAGTGTTCTCCCACATAAGGAGTTGACAATGAATAAATTACTCATAATGACACAACCTATTCAACCCTAATGAACAAGGAGCTAACCCTTGATAGAAATATTTTATTTGCTAAAAAAACACAATTGTGTCAATGTATAATACTATAAATAAGATAAAATAAAATGATATTATCCACATCAATTCTTGAAATAGCCTCACATTTGCCACGAGTGGTGAGCCAAGGGGTGAATGTAGTACACTATTAAAGTTACATCATGTTTAAATTCCTTTTACATCACGATATTGTTCTCCATTAGGGTTGATGCACCATCACAAGGGAGCACGATACCATTTTGTGGGGGAGCGATACAATTTGTAACACAATTCAGGTGACATACACCTCCAATGTAAATGACATCATTATATGTTTGTGTCAATTTGTTAAAGAGGTTATTTATAAACAATAAAATTAGTACTTGGACTTCATATTTTCATGGCCTTGACTCTAAGATGGATTTGTACTAGGAACACTTCATGCAAATAAGAGGGGGCCTTAATTTTGAACCCTCATACACACAAGAGCACTAGATGTTGCCCTTCAGATCCCCCATTGTGGTTTCAAAGTGGGTTTACATTAGTGTCTAGTTGAAACCAATGACATCATGATATTCCTCTTCTCAATAACATCTTCTAGCTTTGCCATATACACAACATTTAGTTAGAGGATCACCTCATCTAATGATCTTACAATTACAAGTTGTAAAAGTTCACCTGCTAAATTAATACTAAATTTGAGAAATTTTAAGTGATCGAACCAAAAAATGGCTAACTTAAACGGCTAAGAAATTCATAATACATTGCGTGTATTTCTCTGATCTCTAGGATTAAAGGGAAACCAAACTCAAAGCTAGACAACGTACATACACTGAAGATGGATTCAATTTTGGAAACTATCATTTAAAAAGAGGCTAGCTCTGCCCCAAAATGATAGTCCCTCCTCCAATACCTTGCCACAACTTCCATAGTTGTCAATTTTTACAATAATAGAGCCTCTAAGTACAAGCTTACCATATACTTATAACTTAGGTTGGAATTTATTTGATTCTTGAACTCTTTAGATGATGACTAAAGATCATTAAATATATATATTGAAGCATTTGCTTGTAGTTATTGATGAACTTGTTAACCATCCATAGAGGAATACTTCCCTCAGACATGTACTTGATTTTTTCCACAGTGAAAGAATCCTACTATGTTTTTGGTATACTCGACAAGACTACATCTTTAAAGTAATGAAGATTTAATTATTAATGTCTGAAAATCCTTTAAGAGGTGGAGACAATCAAATTCACATAAGAGGAGGTATTCCCTTTGTTTAGCGAACCTCCATGGAGAGAAAGCAATAAATGCAAGATTAACCTATTGTTTATGTGATAATTAGGGAATGTATATCCATTTTCTCAAATATTAGTCTTAGATAATGAGAAAGAATCTCTTATTTATTCTAAATAATCCTTAACCCTATTTATAGAATACCTTCTCACCATCACAATCACAATAGTCATTTTTTAAGAAAAGAAGTACAACAAAACTTTAAATATGCAAATAAATAACCTCCATACATAAAGGTGAAAACATATTTAAAACAATTTTAAAGTAAATTAGAATATAATATAGAAAAATTAACAAAAATCTTGATACAACATTAATTAAAATAATTTTATTTAACACAAATATATTATTAAAAACTACAAATTAACATTAATTAATAAATAAATAATTTATATAAAACCCCACTTTAGTAATGAATAATTACTTAATTTATAATTGATTTATATATCGATTCAATGTGACTCAAACAAATCAAACAAATGACACAAGCCATTATAATTATCCCACCCAATCACTTAGTTTCATTCCTTTGCCATCTTGTTCCATTTATTTTTCCAAATTAAAAAAATATTAAACTATTGCAAATTCTTTGAAATCATTTGACTCAAATACAAATATATGGTGCCTTTACATTTAATGCCTCTTTGTATTTTTCCGCTATTGCATTATCCCTCTCCTTGCCTTGAAACGAGCTCACGCACTGCCTTTGTATTTTGCCGCTATTGCATTATCCCTCTCCCTACCCTGAAATGAGCTCACGCACTAAAACGAGCTCAGGAGCTCGCTTTTGTACAATCCTGGTTTGCAATCACTCTGGAATAAATCCCCGAGCCCCCAGATCCCTTCCTGCATGACTTCCAACAGATCATTTGTGTTTCTTCACCATCAAAACGAGTTCAGAAAAGGTATTTTTCTGCAAGAGAATGCTTAAATTGCAAAATCCCATAATTTTTCTTATGGCTGTCATGAATCCTGTATGCTGTGTCTTGGAGAAAACTCATTAAATAAGCCACTATATTCTCTGAACTAAATTTGTCGAAATAGGTCTTGCTCAAAACACTATTTTAAGCAGCAGAATTAGAGAAAAAAAGGTTGATTAAAGTATCTACAATGGTTCTTTGGTTCTTTTAGTTCAATTATTCTAAGCTTTCAATGGAAAAGTTTAACCCTATTTTGGCTTATAGACAATATTTCATAAGCTAAGGATCTCTATAAATGGACTGTAATTTACAGTTGCTGATACATAAACCTATTCATGGGAAATTCATTACAATGTTATAAACTCTCCTAAGATGAAAAGGGGCTTTCCAAGTACAACTCTTTCCAGTCCCCTTGGTCTGCAAGTACACTGGATTCATCTTCTCAAAAAGAACAAAATCCCATGCTCAAGACTGCCAAAATGAGCGTACCTGATATTGATTGGCCTTTGGCACAAACTAAATTAATGCCATCCACTGGATCACATATATAACGATGTGTGCTGCCACATGCTTGCTTTATCCAATGTTGGATAGGATTGATATAGTCATCATCTTGGGCATATGAATAGTGTAGTCCATCATCCAGCCACAAGCCACCTCCTTGCACTAAAAATGCCTTTACAAAGGTTGTTGTACATGCTCCAACAATTGTCCCCCTTCTCTGCCATGCAAGTCTCCTATAATAGCTTCAAAAAACAAGGTTTTAAAAGGTGGCTCCAAGATAAGCCTGCAAAACGTTGTTTCCCTCTACGAATATCCACATGAAGTATGCTGCAAAATTTTAGATTTGGAAAACCAAGCCAGCTTATGATTTGGGGCTTGATGGCCTCTTTTGAAAAGTCGAAAATTTCCACAATACATCGATGTTTGAACATAGTGCTGTCCCAAACATTTTGTAGTGCTGGGATTGCATTGCTTGCTGATTTTTTGCCCCATTGATAAGGACACATGGATGTTGTTTAAAATGGAATATGCATTATGTACCTCAACATATTTTGGCTGTCCAAGATCACATGAAATATGATCTGGAATGTCCTTTTCATGCTCCATATATGATGTGCGATGTCCTTCTCATGATCCATGAGGTGGCTCCCAAGGCCAATGAGAAAAAGAAGGCACAAATTCATGTCTTTATCTGTCAAGCTCTCACCATCCATGTCATAGATGTGATCTCCAAAGACAAATCACTATCATCAATCCATGTTCCATCTACAGACCAACAATTAATTTCCCATTTATGTCTCTCAATCACAAAGAGAGTGCTCATATCATCATCCTTGATGTTGAAATTTTGCATTATGATGGGACTATGAAAGCAAAAGCGTAAGTGAGATGGAAAGGAACTTTGATTACAAGAAGATAGAGGACTTGAACAAGGTGAAGTTCACCATTAACAAGTTGGAAAGGCATGCTTCTATATGGTGGGATTTTTGTACCACATGAGTTAATCCGTCTAAACAAAGAGAAGATAAGGACTCAGAACAAGATGGTGTCCAAGTTGAGAGAGAAATATGCAACATAGAGATAGCAAGTGTGAGGATATATCAAATTTCTACCTGCATAGGTCATCATGAGGATGAGAACTAGAAAGTCTTGGGGTATGTGAATGGGATGAAGTTTGTAGTGTAAGATGAGGTGAGCCTCCACAATATAGTATAGTTGAGGAAGCTTACTAATTAACATCAACGGCAGAATATAAGTTAGTGTGCAAAAACAGGAGGAGGAATGTTGGAAGAGGTGCCTAACGTAGCAGAAGAAATTTAGTGCTCTACATGGAGAATTTGTGTGAAGATACGACTGATAAGTAAGGGGAAGGTCGTTGTAAAAGGCCTTTGGCAACTTGACAACTTTCAGTGCTAGTTATAAAAGGAAATTGCTCTTTATGACTTCATTTAATCTTGAGAATATCCTTGACATCCACATTTCTTATATCACCAGTATGGCAGGAGCTAGGAAATATGAAAATTTGGCATAGTGGTTATGTTTCCTTGTGGATATGATATCTACCTTATTACTTGAATTTCCATGAGTAAACTAAAAATATTGTTCCATGCTTAGTTAGCAGTCGGATTGCCATTGACAAATTGATTTGAGTAGTTGGTTTTCTTTGTTGATCTTTTATGATTAATTAGTAAAATCCATATAGTTCATTTTTATTTTTAATTATTGTGGTTGTTATAGATATTCAAACTTATCAGTCATCCTCATATTTTTAACTTGGAATTCTATGCTCCATGATATTTATTATTCATCTAGTGAGCATTCACATTGAATTGGGAACTTAATTGCAAAGTCTGTTCAGAAGGAAAAGACAAAGGATGTAGTTAGTACCAGCTACAGGCAGTCTTCAGGGAATATTCAGTATACCTCCTCCAGTTCCTTGAAACAGGTGCAATATGATACATTGAAAATAAAACAGCAAGTTGCAAGTGTCTACATTCTTCAGAAATTAGAATATATAATTAAATGTTTTTCAACCTGTGTTGACAGTTGAAACACTGTTTCTGAATACATTAAGGATTGACATGCCTGATCTGCATATGCAATCATTATATTTTCATATCAATGAGTGTCAAAAAAAATACATTCTTAACAAATTCTATATCAATATGGATGCAGGATAGTCTGATTATCACACACTTGTTGGTTACAACTAGTCTGTTTCATTTAAATTAGGAACACATCGACGACATTGAAGAAAAACTATATGACTGATGGCTTGCTCCCAGGAATATACTGTCTTGCCTACATAGCCATTCTTCAATATATATTACAATAAATTCTAACCTCAGAATTGTAGCCTTATGTTTTTATTGAACAACAGAGATTCCATACATAGAAAAGGTCCTAAGGCTGCTTTCCATGGAAAGTTTCCATGCATCCTCAAGAATGTTGAGCATTAGGATGCCAAATGGTGCCACCAAACCAGAGTTTCAATGACCCCTGAATAATGCTAAATGTTGGGATCAAAATTGGCAGAGAAAGTGAAGTCTCCTATTCATAACCAAACAGAGGATATTAGATGCACCACCAGAGAACTTGCATCAGTTACCCCAGCAATTCCAGTAAGATAGAGGATTTTTTGCAAAAGGAAAGAATTATAGTTCATAACCAAACATAGGATATTAGATTGCACCACCAGAGAACTCGCATCAGTTACCCCAACAATTCCATTAAGATAGAGGATTTGTTGCAAAAAGAAAGAATTACAATCCTTGAGATGCTAAGTTGTTGCATCCCAACAAAGAACAAAGAGATTCAAAGCCGCTGCCCAGATACAACTCAATGAATTAATGCATCATCAATTATATTACCTATGTTGACTCTTCCTATTCATCTTTTTCACTGTTTGAAAAATGGTGCAACTTCACTCCCTATAGTACAAACACAAGTAAACATGTAGCAGCAACGACATATTCAACACCCCTACTACTACAGAAACAACAGTAACAGAAGTAGCAACACGTTGTTCAATTACAGGTAGAGTTTCACGAATAAAAAATGCCACAACTTCAACAAATTAATGAGTTGAATAATGACTCGAGGACAAATTAGTCTTCTATTAAACATGAATTTATGCCGCAACACCATAAGTTAAGTCAACATTCAGTTTATGAACAACAATAGCAGCAACTTAAGATAGGATATGTAGAGACTAGGTTTAAGAGCTCTGGGCCATGGCTATTGAGATGATGTGTTATACCTTTCTATATGTTCAGGGATTGGGTTTAAGAGTTTTTTCTTGCCTTACATATGCAGCAATGGAGATAAGATAAGGTTTAATGAGATACCTCCACCTGGAACCAAAATTGGATATATCGTTCCAGAGTGGATAGATGAAAAGTCGAGCATTAAATACCTCCAAGAAGGGTATGGTTGTGAGCTTCCAAACACAATAATAATACTGCCCTTGTGGCCTGAGAAGGTTGATGCTATGAAAGAGTAGGTAGATAATATTTATCCTGAAGTAATTATGTTTATGTCTAAAATCAGAAAGTTGTCTCTTCGTGATAATAATGAAGACTCCGCACTGAGCAGGGTTAATGCAATCTGTGTTTCACGAGAAACAACATTTAGAACTACCAAGAATGAACACAGTCAATCATTTATTCGTCATAATTTAAAAAAAAAATAGAAATCACTTATGGAGATATTCACTTCAACTTGTCATGGAATTGAAACTCTAAAAATGAGTTCTTGGGATGGAGAAAATTTCATAAGGAGCAGGTACATATTTTTTCCTCCCCATTGCATATTAGAGTGAAAAGCCTTGACCAGAAATAAGCTTGAAGAAAATTGAATGCTAAAAAACTTTCACTGGAAAGATTTACTATTTTCCCACATTTGCAAGGCTTGATATATCATATGAGGTACCCCATTTTGTTGGCATGGGATTTAGAGTGCCATGATGAATGAAGAAACTGATTAAATAATCAATTAAATATTTATGATAGCATGGAAACATTTTTTACTACAAGTTCTAATCCCTTTTATATTCTTCCAGATAGCTGAATTGCCATTTTTGATGGATTGAAATATTGTCATGGATATAGGCACATAAAGAAATTTGTAGCAGACAAATTACTGGATGGTTAGTGAAGAAAATACATTGCACTATTAGCATCAAAAAGTCCCTTGTGGATCTTTAAGAATGTTAGGGTGACAGATTTCATTGCTATGCCTGCATTCAAAGATGGATTTGTTCAAGTCCTTGACTATTATCTTTGCCAGGAGTTCCATTTTAGCAAATAAACAAAATTTAATTCCATGAATACTATTCACAGGTCAATCTCAAAATCAACACCCCAAGCGAACACATCACAACACGGGCCCAACAAACAATCCTAGGAAATAGATTATAGCTCCCTCCAGCCAGTGGCTTCTGCTCTAATGCTTTTCTACTATCAATTGCCAGCCTATCTAGCTTACTACAATCCCAAGAAGTTAATCTATACCAAAAATGGGTTGAAATCTCCCTTGAAGATTATATAGTCAGGTCTAACATTAAGCTATAGTCGTTTCTATAAAGATAGGCCTAAAATTCAACTATTTGTGTTGTAAGAGTTTGCAAACAACAAAGAAGATTTCCATGCCCATGTTTTTTAGACATTCAGCAGGAAAAGCTAAGGGCTCAAATGTAAATCCATGTTGCTTAGCTATGTATGTTTAGCTACGTGTGGTCTCACTGTGGCCTGGTTGGTCCAAGCCAATTTCACCCTGATTCAGAATCCTTGGTGGTAATGTTGAGTACACAAACAGTACAGCCTCAACAACAAATCAGGAAGTAACTTAAAAGGGAGTAATAATTTATCCATCATATTTATATACAGAGTTCAAGCCTTTGAGCCTCAATTAGTTTCATGCCACAATGACTTATAAAAAATGAAATAGCATCTCTACACCAAATCTGTCTATATCAGGAGAATTTTCCAAGACAATTTAGCTATTTGCAAGAACTGTAGGATAACAATCATCGACCAATGAATTGATACATAGTAGAAATAATTGATGCACATTTTAAACCCTAGTGCCATTCTGAGACACATTCATTTCTTGACAAATTCCTTTTTTTGACAAATTGAATATTATGATTTATAATCTTGAAACTTCCTTTGTACTAGTTGGCTTGGTTGTATTATTCCATTATTAGTCCCTGGAACTTTGTCTTATTCCATTACCTCTTAGCATCTAAGCATGAATTGAATAGGATTATTGTAGATGACATTTATAGATAGAGAACATTACTTCTCCTCTGGTGGGCCTTAGAACTATGATGGATTTGTACAAGGAGCACACTTCATGCATACATAGTGTTTGGATGCATGCTCTTAGGTTTTTCTTGGCCATTTTAAGGTCTTCCATGAGAGAAACAGCAGCATAATCAGCTCCAGCCTTGCTAGTATGATGTGTTCACCTTATCTGAAGTTTCGGTTATCTCAAATTGCGGTTATAATGAAATTGCGGTTATAAGGAAAGACAAACTGCAATTGTGAGTTTTGGGAATTCTTCAAATCTGTTAAATTTGCCTATGATATTTAGTAGAGGAGAATCCCACAAGGTGGAATTTGTATCTCCATCTGTGATAGTGTTTTCTAGTTTGGCTGACTTGGGTATATCTTCTCATATAAGCAGAATACCCATTTTGTGTATCTATTGGAAGAGGTAACTACAATATTGCATTTGTTTTTTATGCTTATTTCTTTATTCTTGTTTGGGTTTTCTTGATTTTGTGAGTTTTTGTTTCCATTTTGTTACTGTACGAGGTCATCAAAATATGATTTATTTTGTCTTTGAATCTGCCCTTTGTAAGCTATGCTTTTCATCTTATTTGGAAGTTTTTTTGAATTCATTCAAGTGGAATCTAATGGATCTTCAAAACTAAGTTTATTATGGTTGTAGGAAAAATTCATTGTTGAGAGCAGCCATTATTTATGCATATGGATGGCACTACCATTGAATCAAGTCATTGTTAGCGCATATGGATATGGTTCCTCAGCCTGTGCATAAATATCTTATTTTGAATAGACTTTGAACCCACTGGATACTGATCATTCCTCCCTTCCATGAGAATGGTGGTTGCCTAACAGTCGTATTGCGTTGGGTGTTTGATTTGATTGTCATGTTTCAAATTGTAAGATCGGTTGTTTGGTTTCATTGGCATGTTTCAAATATACCATTGGTTGTGAATTTGCAATTGGATCTGCATTGTTATGTAGGGTGGTCATCTGAGTATGTTTTTGTGTTCATAAGGGAAAAAGAATTTATTGTGCTCTAACATATTGAGTTCTGCAATATGCTGCATTTCTGGAATGATACTGTTGTTGGTATCTTTGTTCTTCTAGGCTTCTCTCAAATTGTTCCAGAAAATATCGTTTGCAGCAATTGGACATTGTACAGCAGGCATCTGAATAAGTTTTGTTCTCTCAAAAGAAAAATAATTTATTGGGAGCTAGTGTATTGAGTTCTGCAATATGCTCCATATAGCTTTCAGTGATATCATTGTTGGTGTTATTTCTATTCTAGGCTCCTGTCACATCATTCCAGAAAATATATGTTTGCATCTACTGGACAAAATTGTAAATGCATTATTTCCATGTATTGATGAATTAGCCTGAATGATTATTTGTCGCTTGATTGCTATGATATTGTTCCAAACCATAATCATGTACATCACAGTATTGTTGAATTATCATTGTCTGTTTGCCCAGCTATGAGATTTCTCTACTAGCATTGATGTCTATCATCATCATGTGCTACTATTAAAGGTTTTCATGGGTTGATTTGTGCAGGTGGAGTTCAGTAATTTGGCATTAAATTTGAAAGAAATTTTGTCTTTGGGACTTTTACCCTTGAGAACCAGATGGCATACAAAAATGATTTGGAGACAGGAAACCGGGCTAATAATAGAGATGTGAAGAAGCATCTTTCAGAAAAAAGTAGTCGGCGTAGCAGATCAAAATCTAGTTGTCCTAGTGGTAAAGGGGCAAAAAGTGCAGATGTTCACTCCTTCCAAGGGAGTTCTCTTGTTGCAATACTTTGTACATATATTGTTGCCTTGGGGCCTATGGAGTTTGGATTCTATGTAACTTATTTTTCTTATTTCTTAGTTTGCTTCTCAAACTTTGTCTTGAATACCTTTCAGTCTTCAAAACAGGGAAGGGTTGATTAAATTTCTCACGATTCTGGCAAAGTAATGTTGTAACAGGTTGAATATTCATCACCTACTCAAAATGGGATCATTGATGATCTTGATTTAACCGTGTCTCAGGTATGTTTTCACTGTTAGAATATTTTTAAGGGCATGTCTTTTAGTCATACTTTTAGGATAAATACATAAATGATCATACATCTCTTAAGAAATTCATGGACCTATTTAATATCTATTTTGGTGCATTGACTATTTTCCAATGCAATCAAGTCCATAAGTTTTGAATGCTACCACAAAAAATTTCAAATGTTGCCTACTGGGTTAAAGTGATTAATATTTCCCAACGAGACTACAGAAAGGCCCATTGTGACCTAAAACATGTTGAATTCTGTGTCAGTTCTCTTTATTTGGATCCTTATCAAACGTGGGAGCCAATGTGGGTGCAATAGTCAGTGGACAAGTTGCTGATTATATTGGACGGAAAGGCATAAGTGCCCTTAATACTATGTATATCAAGTTCCAACCCTATCATTGCTCAGGAAGACTTGGATTTAGCTTAATTACTATTTATTTTTTTTGATATTATAAAGCTTTATTTCAAATAGATATCAGTTTTTTATGTGGACAATCCATGTAGTCCCCTCATTTATGTGGTCTTAATAAGATCTAATTTTTTTTTCCTACGGATTTCATCCTTTTGATTCTGTTTGGTAGGATTAATCTCTTCTATGTTTGTATGCAGGCATTATTAGTGGTTTCCATTCCAAATATTATTGGGTGGCTTGTCATTTTTTTTGCAAAGGCAAGTTAAACTACCTTAGAGAAGGGTCTTGTCTAGAAATTAAATAGTTTCTTGTTCATTTGGATTCTAAATTGGAAGACAATTTTTTATTTGATCTTACTATTGTTGCAGGATTCTTTATTTTTATACTGGGGAAGATTGTTCACAAGGTTTGGAGTTGGGGTCATCTCATTTGCTGTAAGTAAGACCTTTCTCACAAGGTTGGGAAAGGGCTATTTCTCTTTGTTTTCAAACTAAGGAAAGTGAACTGAGTCATTGGGGTCATTGGAGAAAAATATAAAAAAAATGAGAAAATATTTTGGGTTTCTTGTACCTCAAGAAAGGAAAGATAAAGGGCCTTTTTTTCATGTGCCTTCCACTTTGCAAAAACAATATTGTGTCTGCAACTACAAAAACCCCTCTTTTCATTGTTGTCATGTGCCTTTAAGTTAATAGTAAGAAAGAAAAATATTTCTTATATAGATTACAATAAAGTTGAGTCAATCCACTTTATGAATGTTAGATAGACCGAAATAAATACTAAAGTGAAATAAGACATCAAACACATAAAATAAACTAAAGTCCATCTGACTTTATTAGTGCCTAAATCTAGTACCTAATTGACCATTATTGAATAGTGAACTAATATTTACTTTAATATCCTCCCTTAATGGTCAATCTACTAACTGCACCAAGCTTATATCAGAATTTTACATATTTTTCAGGACCCAAACCCTTGGTGAGAATGTCTGCAGTTTGATTCTTTATAGGACAATACTACAATTTGATAGACCCATCTTCTGCAAGCTATGTGATGAAGTGGTAATATAACTCAACATGTTTGGTATGCTCGTGAAAGACCGGATGCTTGGCAAGTTTCAACAAGCCTTGGTTCTCACATCACAGGGGTTTTGGCTATGTTGGTTGAATTTCAATGCATCCGCTTGAGCCAAACTGCCTAGCATGCTTCTTTCTCTACTTGATATTTTTGTTTTGTTGACAAAAGGGCTCCTGGCTTGTGCATGCTGCTTCTTGCTGGTCCATGTGACTGCACCTATGCCAAGGCTAACAACATATCTAGAAGTGAATTTTCTATTATGAAGAGAACCTTGCCAATCTGAATCTGTATACCCACACAGGCTAGGATCTTTGCTTTTGTTGTAGAAAATGCCAAAGTTAAGTTTCCCTTTCACATATCTCCACACTCACCTTGTTGTTGCCTAGTGCTCTATCTTTGGCATTATCATGAATCTGGAAATGAAGCTCACAGCGAAGCTCAAATCAGGTCTAGGGACTCTAAGATATATCAAGTTACCAACTAGTTGCCTGTACATTGACTCATTGACTTCCTTAGAGTCAGTTTTGGTTGAAAGTTTCAAACCCTTTCTCCATAGGTTTATACGAGACTTTTCAATCTATCATTCTAAACTTGTCCAACAAACTTCTTGGCATAATTTTTTTGTGAGACAAAAATGTTGTTACCTATTTTCTAAACTTCTACAACCAGATAGTAGTGTGGGAGGCCTAGATCTATCAAGTCAAAAAAATTTCTCATACTGGATTTGATGTGTTATTGAACTTGCCTCACTACGTATGATAATGATATCATCTACATGTATGAATAGAAATATGATAACGTTACCAAATCTTTTCAATTAAATGTTGGAATATGAAGCACTCCACTAGAACCCATGTTCATCCAAATACCTATCAATCTTGATATACCATACCCTAGGTGCGTATTTCAAAAAATACAGAGCCTTCTTTAGTCTACAAACTAGATGCTCCTTCCCTGAAACCTAAAAACAGTATGGTTGATACATGTAGACTTCTTCCCGCAAATCTCCATTAAGAAAGGCACTTTTCACATCCATACAATGGGCCTTCCAGCCAAATTGTGCTAACGTGGCTAGAACAAGTTGGATGGTGCTCATATTTGTTGTAGGAGCAAAGGTATCCTCATATTCAATGCCGTATTTCTAAGAACGCCCTTATGCAACCAACCATACTTTGTACTTGTCAAATGTACCATTTTCCTTGTACTTGATATTGTACATCCCTTTGCAGCCAATAGGTTTCTTCCCTAATGGAAGTGATGTGAGACCACAAGTCTGTTTTTTCATCAAACTCTCATATTTGACTACCATGGCACTTTCCTAGTTTCGTCTCCCTTGTGCTTCCTCAAACATCTTGACTCATAGATTTCCTTATAATTGACCATGAGATCAAAGTTGACTATGTTCTCTGATTTCTCTTTCCACTAAATAATCATCCCTTGATCATTTTGCTTACTCAAACATATCTAATGGTGTTGTGCCATTACTTAGGTCTCTTCTTGTGATCTTCCTCATCCAAGTCAGTATTGTCACCATGACCTGGACCACCTATATCTACATCATAAATTACTAGTCTAGGAGACTCATCATGCTCAAAATTTTCCACCCCCCTTCAAGTTCAGGTACCTGAAGCTTGACACTTGAATCATCAACCCCTTCCAGCTTCTAAGTAATTCAAAACATAGGAGAAGTTTGGAAAGGCCCAACCTCCTCATCAACAACAACTTCACTATTGAAGCTTACCCTATCAGTGTCAATATCAATCAACCTATAAACCTTATACTGTTTTTGTACCCTATAATCATTAGCTTTTCTCTTTGGATCTAATTTGGTTATCTTCTTAGCTAGAATCCAAGTGTAGGAAATAGAACAAAAAACTTTAAGATGACTTACTTGGAATTTCTTCCAAACCATGGTTCTTTGTGACCTTCTACTTCATCGCCATCATATGAGATCTATTCAATAGGTATACTATTGTGAAAATTGCCTCAACTCAAAACCTATTTGGAATAGACTTCCTCTGCAACTTAAACCTAGCCATCTTTGTGATAGTACAATTTTGGCTCTCAACCAATACATTTTGTTGTGGAGTGTAAGGTGTAGTATATTGTCTTTGGATCCCATGTTTAGCACAAAATTTATTGAAATATTTTAAGTAGAATTCCCCACCAGTATCATATCTAAGAGAGGCAATATGAAAACCTAACTATTTCTCTATTAATGCTTTGAACTTTTGAAAATCATTAAACACATCATATTTTAATTATAGAAAATATACCCACATTTTAAAATTGAAATAATCAACAAATGGAAGGAAGTACGTAGCACCAGTGGTTGATGTCATGTTCACTGGTCCACATATGTCTGAAAGTACCAACTGAAGGACCCTCTACGCTCTCCAAGCTTGTCCTTCATAAAATGGTATTCAATGTAGCTTCCCTGCCTGACAATCTCTGCAAACTCTGTGGATCTTCTATAGAATGTTCAGAAGTCCATCTACTAGTTTCTCTCGTGCCAACTGAGAGAGATAGGTAAAGTTGAGGCACCCATACCTATGATGCCATAGGGGTGCTAGAGTTTTCAATAACAATTACCTTTAACTTACAATTTCTAATAAGATCAATTTCAAAAATCTTAAGACAGTGAAAGCTAAGAGATTCATCGAAAATGGATCATTATAATATTGGATATAGAAACCACTCATCATTGCATAGTTTCCCAAAAGGTCAAAGAACCACAACTATATGTTGAATCTACCACTTAATTTGAGGTTCAAATCCTAAGCCATCAAATTCTCAAGTGCAAAGGTGAAATAAGAAAGGTATGAGTCACTATAGGAGATCAATGTTTCTTTTCAAATTTCTTCTTCCTTCAACTAGAGAGAATGATGAGATCCTAGGAGTTTAAACTTTAGTGTTTTCAAACCTTGGGAACATATGATATGAATCATATGAAATTTTTATTTCCATTAAGCATGAGGGTAGAATGATTAACTTAAATGGTCTTTAACACAATCCCTCTAGATTTTTCTCTTCAAATGTGAGGGCACCCACTCTCATAAAGGACATGTTGGAAGTTTAAACTTTAGTGTTTTCAAACCTTGGGCACATATGACATGAATTATATGAAATGTTTATTTCCATTAAGAATGAGGGTAGAATGATGAACTTAAATTTTCTTTAACATAATCCCTCTAGATTTGTCTCTTCAAATGTGAGGGCACCCACTCCCATGTTCACATTTACTGATATTAGCCTTTAGGAAAAGATAAGAAAATATAAATTGGACTAATGTATCAATCCATGTGAACATGATACCCATTCGCTCTCTGACACACTCAATGTGTAAACTTTGTCTCCTAAAGGACATGATTTGGGCAGTGTATCAGTTGCCTCAAATACTTAGGTTCGAGTCAATTCTTCATGCAACATGATACTAAGATGTTGCTAAGTTGTATCCTACTAATATGCTAAACTAGTCAGCATCAGTTCAACAATTATAGATGACTCTCACGGTGTTGCAAAGTTGGCATACTTTCTTAGTCCCACAATGCTGAAAAACTTTCCTCAATTCTTAATCCTAAAGAATCCCAATAATGGGTTAACATGGATAGGCCAACTAAATTTTCTCACATGCCTTCCATCTCACTTAGACACTTATTTTGGGAACTCTTATACATTTACTATGTCAGTTTTCTAAGGCCTAAGACGGGCAAAATAAATAACAAGTGTGTGCAAGTAGAAACACACTTGACTAGATTGAACTCGGCCTAGTCTTATGGTGGATGTACATTTTAAGGGCTTCTTTCCTAATTCAAAATTTCTGAAGATATATAAACTAACTATTTCATTTGTCCTACAATTCCAATAGTGCACATGGCAAGATTCTATGTAAATCTCTTTTGTTGCATATGGTAGGCCTTTGAATAAACTAAGCTTGTACTAGCATAATGCAAAAATGACCTGCAAGTCACCACTGTGTTTTGGTTTCTGAAGGCTGCTGCATTATTGACTGATTAATGAAGTATCAACTAGTGAATAAGTTTCAAGATTTGGAGAAGTCACAATATATATTCTAATTTTGTCTTGTAGATTGGCCTCTTGACCAATTTTTTCTAGGAATGCCTCTTATGAAAAAATAATTTCTTTCCTAACAGGTTATGACTCTCTTGAAAATACCAGGTTCACTAGAAAATTTGTAGCAAATATATAATGCACGCATCATGCTACCACTACAAGCCATTGTAGAAAATATAAACCAAGGTGAAAAAGCATCTACAACTACATTGTAGACGTGTTATAGTGACAATACTTTCTTGAATGTCTATTCTCCAACATCCATAGCATTACCACAAATAATCATAGTTTGTATTTAACTCCAAATAATATACATTCCAGTAAGACGTTGTCAATCATAGTTTTACCTTGTGGCAATGATTTTCCTTATGCCCTGCTCTCATTTTCAGTCAAAAACTAGATTTCCTATTCCTACTGTAATATGACCAACTATCAGACAACTGTCTCACTGTAATTCTAGATAAAATGAGCAATTTACCCAAATATTAAAGAAACTAAAAATGATATTACAGGGCAAGCAACTAAATAGGTAGTGCGCATGATATGCTATTCCATAATTCACTACCTTTCCCATTTATAAAATAGTTTCTACAACAATTCTGCTGCATATTAGTTCTTTATGTTGCTATTTATTGAGATTTTGGCTCACACGGGGATTAGAATCAGCCTTTCCATAGGAGATACATATGTCTTATGTAATTGGCATACCATTTTTGTCACTGTAACTAACATTTCCTAATAAGAAGTTATAGTTGAAACATTGCATTTTCTTGTTTTGGCTTCCTAATTGTTATGTATGGCATATATAATACCAGTTGTCCATTGGGATTCATATGTGACCAAATGAAAAAGGCTTTAACTGTTGCTAAATGAAAAAATGTGACAGGCTAGGATTGGAGGGATTTTGTGCAAATTATAATGAAAAATAAAAAAGTGAAGGCGCGCACCTCCAATGCTGTGATAGAAGGGTTTCCTATTTATAATCTTCTAGAGTTATTATTATTTTATTTGTTCGTTTCTTTCTGATTGTTTCTCCCTGGTCAAGGTGTTTCTCAAGTTTTCCATCTCTGAATGCTAACGACGATGCTTGATGTCTTGCAGTGGAAACACCTCACATCTTAGCATAGGTCCAAGATCTAGTTCTGGTACAATAACACAAATTGTGGAAGATTTGGTAAGTGCCTACTATTGAAAGCCTTGCCACTATGACCCAAGTGATATTTGGCCACAACTAGAAGGTTAGTGCATTGGGAAAAATATAATGTTGTGTGCGTTGATGCTGCACACAGGGCATCTTTTTGCAAGCCCTTTTTCCCATCACGTGCAAGAGCAGTTTGCATCTACAAGATGCACATAGCATTCTCTTTGCCCAATAAAATAACCTTCTAGTGTTGCATGAGCTTCTAGCCTCTTTAGACTAAGGACCTGTCTAGAACTTTGTCACTCTTGGTTCATAGTTATCCTGTGAGTTTAGTCTGATTGCAAGACTTTTGCCTTCACATTCCTTCTCAATGTTTCTTCCATAACCTCAGAGCTACTTAGGTTTGGGGTTGTTCCCTAGATATCTCTTGGGCTCTGGACCAACCTCCTGATCTGCTGGAAGCATTTCTATACCTCCAGCGGGTATTTCACTTATCACAGGCATTTTTTTTTCTCCAAAATGCCGTTACTCTCGCAAAAGGGTGCATTCTAATTTAAGATTCTTTCTCCCACAACTCAACATGCTGTGTGCAATGTGGTGCCGGTTGGGTGATTTTTATGGCTTCTACAAACTAGTTATTAGACAATTTTTCTAACCTCTTAGGAAGGAGCTACTTAGCGGTGGTTGCTTCTCTGATAATTGCTTGTATTGATTGTTCATTAGTATATTGAAAAATTCATCGTCGGGGATTAATTTTTCAATTTTATCGAGTGTCTCTTTTATCATATTCAACACAAGATGGACTTTGCATGCACTGAGTTCATTGGAGCAAGGATTTCTGGCTTGCCTTGAATATTGAAAGCAAGTTATAGAAGCGATCCCTAAATATGGAGCATCATTGACAAAAATTGAAGCTCCACTCAGTGGATGTTTTCTAATCCCTCTTCTTATGCTCCTTCCCCTTGTCATCTTCATTTGTTTACAAGGCATGACAAAGATACCCATAATTCTAAGTTTTAGCCCAAAAGCAATTGTAATGATAGTGGAAATGTTACGAGAATATTGTTATTATCACTAATGGTTTGCCCATTCTAATGAAGGATGTCTTAAGCAAAGAGTTCTCAACACATATTTCAGTGGCTGAGAAAAAGGAAGGAGAAGGTTAAAATGATTATAGTCAACAATCCCAGTTACATAAGTGGTTGTTGTGGACTTCCCAATCCATGGTGGGAATGCCTCTGCTACTAAGTACGGTAATTCTAACAATTCAAAAAAAATGGAAAAACAATTCTAAGCCCACAATTAGTCTTAATCATCACTTACTACTTCACTTTAGACAATGATGCTTTGTTTGTGCAAAATTGTTCCATTATAGTTAATGCTAGTGATAAAAATCTTATTTCACAAGATCATGTGACTTTTCTTAACATTCCTTCAAAATTTTAACCTTGGTCTAAAATTTTAGGGTTGGATGAAGGATAAGGAACCAATGCAAGTTATGAAGGTCTGTCAATTCACTTTTTCTATTGACCACTCTTTGATAGTATTAAGTATGATGGCACTCTTGTTGATTGCTGTGGTCTTATTCCTTGGAAGGTTTTATCAACACGATTGCCATGCAAGCTATTATACATTGTCTTGAAACTTCCCTATTTTTGCAGAGAAGTTAGCGTCATGCTAGTGATTAATTTGAAATTGTATTTTAGTGGAAAAATTCACTATTTTTTGGTGGAATAGTTCATAATTTATTCTGATCTTTTTTTGCAAGTGTACTAGTCACGATGATAAACGTGTGTGGTTTACTTCAGAGGGTTCTCAGTTCTTTCTAGATACACTTTTCATCATTTTCTTTGAATACTTCTCTAGTGCTTTACCTTCATATTTTATCCCCTACACAATTGCTCCTAAGGTCCATGTTGTTATGTTTATTGGCTGTTTCTGTAAAAAAAAATTCCCGAGGTTCTGCAAGGTAAATCCAAATGCAAAAAATACTATTTTACATATTGATATTTGTTCAAGGCATTCCTATGTGATACTTGAATTTCATAAATATATATTTCTATTTCTGTATCTATATCAATATATAAGAACATGCCCATGGATTTTTCATATTTCTCAAATTGTGGAGTTGTTCCTTTCCTGTTGCATGTTATTTTATATTGTTATGTTGTTATTCAAATTTCTAGTTGTGCTTTTCAGTTATTCTCCTACGTAGTACATGCTTTTTTAGATTATATAAAAAATTATTCTTATTGTCTTTTTATTATGTATATTGAACATATTATTTCTAGAAACTTTTGATCTGCCTAGATTTTCTATTCCTTTGGTGTATCTTTGCACCTTTAGGGGCAATTGCTAGTTTAAAGTCTAATTATTTAAAGGGTGCTAGCTCAATGGAAGAGCACCTGCTTTACAAGCAAGAGGTTGGTGGTTTGATTCCATCGTACCCTGATATTCTTAGGGAATGACGACAATCATTTTTTGGTGACGGATGCTTGTTTGACCATCACCAATAAGCTTATGGTGACATTTTTTGACTCTCACCAAAATATGAAATGGTGACGGTCAACGAACGCCACCATATATACGCATCAATAGTGACGACCATTAAAGGTCTGTCACCATAAATATTTGTTGTTGATATGAAATGGTGAGAGTCACTGTTTTTCATTATAATCATTATTCGTGAAGGACCTTGATGTCACCAATGAGTTTATGGTGACGGTCAATGAACGTCGCCATATATATGCACCAATAGTGACGGCCATGAAAGGTCCATCACAAAAAATCGTCGTTGTTCATATGAAATGGTGACGGTCACTATCCATCATTATAATCAATATTCATGACGGACCTTGAATGTCACCACAACACATACTTTTGGTGACGCCATCTTTGGTGATGTTCAGTATTTTGGTGACGGAGGCTATTTTCCATCACCATTTCTCATATGAAATGGTGACGGTCACTGTCCGTTGCTATAAATCATTATTGGTGACAGACGTTGAATGTCACCACAACACCTATACTTTCGGCGACACCACCTTTGGTGACGTTCAATTTTTGGTGACAAAGGCTCTTTTGACCCTCACCAATGAGCTTATGGTGACCATTTTCTCCCCTCACCAATGTCCTTTTTTCTTATAGTGATATTTGTGTGCTTTTGCAGGGTACAGGTGGTGGAAATCGCCATTGCTCACAGTCAATGTCTTAGTGACATAGAGCACAGAGAAGGCCATTCTCAGAGCCTGAGATTACAGAGAAACGCCTGGGAGGTGTTAGAACGAAATCTTTCCATTAAAAGAACAATGTTTAACTCTGTAAAACCTCTCCAGCACCATTGAAGCTCAAATTTTACAAATAGAGACAGTAATGAAGCGGCAAAGAGTATTAGTAAAATATCAGAGAGTTTTAAAGCCTGTAATTGAAGATTTTAAGCCTTAATCCAGTGTTTAAAGGGAGAATGTACCAGATTGAAGACCCCGTGATTAAAACATAAGGCCTAATGAGACCTAAAGCATAGAAAACAATATCATAAGTGTTTCACATCAGCAGAAGTTTCTCTCTCGACAAAGGACAAAGTACCCATATTATTTTCATTCTATACTGTGTTCCTGAGAAGATTTCCACCCTGATAGAATGATCCTAATGCTACCAGAGCATTTGTTATATGGTAGGGCAGACCTCAAAGTCATTTATCTGCCTTTGTTCCTGTCACTGGAGTACTACAGAGTACTGTAGCTGAAAGTACATCAAAGAAAATACCTGAAGTAAATTTCAGCCTGTCGAAGACCACTCTTTCATCCAAAGAGTACCAAAATCAATGCATAGATATTAAAACAGAATGGGCCTCGAGCCCTCTTCTTATAATTTGTTTTAATGTTCCATTTAGTGTTTCATCTACCTCCTCTGCCTCTCTTTCAGATATAAGACTCATGAGAAAAAAAATTTGTTGGTTGTTCATCGGATATCTATGAATTGTAAGTTGTTTCTCTTGAGATATAGTTCTCTGTGTAAAGTTGTAAGATAGGCCGAGGGAGATGTTTTTAGACTAAATGTCAAGATGTTGGAAAATGTTGTACATGACTTTGTTGCTCTTTAATATGACAAGCACATTTCTTTGGATCCTGATTTAAAGCAGTGGTGATGTTTTTCTACCTTTGTCTCTGTTTTCCTTCTGCAATTCATCACATTTCATTTCTTTGGTAAGCATCAGAAATCTGGCTTAGGATATACCCTTACATGGTACCCTAATGCTTCTGATCTCCTTACCTTTGATTTTTTTCTACTAAATATGTTATCTGAGTACTGATTCAAGTTAATTTAACCAGTGTAGTATATGTATTTCACTGCTAGCTGATGTATGAATTAATGAATATGTTCATAGATGTTCTTGTTAGGATTTAATTGAAAGAATTGGGATACTGGGAGTTTGGAATTCTGATTCTGTCTCACTAGGGTCTTTTTCCATCAATTGAACCTTTCTAAGTTCCCTTAAGTTGAAGGCCAAAGCATTGAAAGTTCAAAGTATTTTTATGATCTCAGGTTTTCACCTTTGTGTTTAAATCTTTAATGTTTCTTGTTGTCTGAAGAGTTTACCTTTTAGGAAGTGGATCATAGGTGTCTAATGGCATGTCCTGTCCCTAGATCTGATTCCTAACTGGTCACCTTGGAGGTTTCCTTGCCATTCACCTTCTTTCCTTACCATTTCATACCACACTGTCATCTTTAAGATAATATGCTTTAGATGACTAGCCCAATTGAAAGCCTTGAGTATTGAATAGCAAGTAAACCCTTTCCTAACTCCATTGTCCAATGGTCTCGATTGTTCTCTGACTCATCTCTCCTTTACCTAAAATCCTCTTTTCTCGTCCTTGTCTTATGTTGAACCCTTCCTTCCTGATTCCCAACAACCAAACAAACAATCAAACAAAAAAAACAAAACCTTGTGCCTTATAACTAGCCTAATACCTTCAAATCAAGCTTCAACGACATATACCTTTGCCTTTATAGAGAGATCCCTCTCTGGACCCAGGAGGGCTAGATCCTGAGGTCTAAAAGTGGTTTTGATGTTGTCTTATCTTTTGGTCTTTCCAATCTGGCCAAAACATAGGAACCCCAATAGTGCTGACGATAACCAGAGGTGCACTGATTCGAAAGAAAGGCATGTCGGCCTAATTAGAGAAAAAGAGATAAGATTTTGTAAAACATGAGAAATTTTTTTTTGTTCATGTATATAGATGAAAAATCTAGAAAATTGAGATGGCAGTTTAGTTATATAAATTAAATGAGTGGTAATTTTATATAGCTATAGATTTATAATAAATATCAAAATAGTTATTTTATTATATATTTTATATTGTGAAAATTACAAAGGAAAAAATATCATAAAATTTAATTAAATTGTAATTTTTTTTAAAATTGTTATTATTATTATTTTTTAATTATGGAAATTCACATCCTTGTAAATAGGTTTTGTTACAATATCATTGATGATTCTATGATTTATCAATACTATATACTAAAAAAACTAGACAGTTAATTTTAAGTATAATTTTATAACATTTATAATTTATAATTTATAAGTATTTGTGATATAAATTTTCATCCTCTATTTTGACTACCATTATTGAGTGGATATTCCTATCTCTACAATCCATGTATTAATTATTGATGATTAAATTAAAATTCCAAATTACCTTTTCCAAAATAGATATGCCTATCCACATAATAAGTTTTTTCTAAAAATAAAAGATATTTCATTTTTTCCCAAACGAAAAATAGTAATTCCCATTTATATAATGAAAATTACATGTTGCAGATTCCAAAAGGAATATGAAAAAAACATTCAATTAGGCCAACCTTACCTGGCACCCAAAATATAAAGCTCACAAGAGAAAAAAACTAATTTATTCTTTCATACCCTTCTTTTTCTCCACTTTCAGCCAACCATCACAGTTGGGAGTGGAAGTTACAATAGTCATTTGGTGTTCTTATACATTTACATATGCTTCTTTATCTTAGTCCAAACACTATGATCCATGGATTCTTTTAGTGTCACTTCCCTCTTTTTCCTGAGAGCTCCACATTCTGTTGCTCATTAACTTTAGATGTTGTTACGTTAGACGAAATCAATGAATTGACCTTCTTAGTCCCACTCTTCTAACCTAGTTGGGAAAGAAATATTTCAGGCTTATATAATTTATCATGAATAGGAATTTATTTCCTACCGGTTTTTGTCTCATCATCTTTAAGGCATGCATAATAGCAGCAAGTTTTCCTCGGACACCGAATAATTCTGTTCATTTCTCTTGACTCGTAGGCTAGTATTGAGTTCACTTATAGTATCACTCATCCTACTTCTTCAACACATGCATCAGTGTATACTACAATTTTTTTATTTGGATTAGTCATTTTCACTTTGGGGTAGTGGTTAATTTCAGGTTTTTTATTTCTTACTACCAATTTAATATTTTACTTGTTGCTCTCAAAATTCCCTCCTCTTACTTCACCCATAATTCATTTACCCTTGGCAAAGGATATATGTTCTTGATAATAATTTCCTTCAATTCTTGGAAATCTATACTCCTTCTGAATGTGTCATTTTTCTTTTTGATAACACAGGTGCTTACCAAGGAGGCACCATTTCTCTGATGTACCCTCTGTCCAACAAATTTTTTGTAACTGAAGTTTCAATTTTTAGTAGTTCAGGACTACTCATTATATAGGGTGCCCAGGAAGTAGTACTATTTTAATTAAACAAGCAATGTCTCGTTTAAGGGTTTATTGAGGGATTTCTTCTGGAACCCTTTTGTTGAGCTCTCTGATCAGTAGTAATTTTTCCACGATTCATTTTCTATTTGTTGTCCCAATTATTCCACTTGTACAACATTCATTTTAAGACCTTTTCTTTCTGTTCTTTTAATTTTTAATGTAGGAATATATATGAAAAATATTCATTTTTGGTTCTCCTTTGTCTATTATAGTTTTTCTTACTTGCACAGTGCAATGTACTGTTTTGGTCTAAGCAATTTGTTATTTCTTTATGTTTTTCCAGCCTCTTCTGTCCTACTAACATATCATATCATTATATCGATAGAATGGTTTAATTTGATTTTCGTTTCATATTTATCTAAGCTTACATCATTTTGAGAGATTTTTGCATGTCCCTTTTCCTATGGCTAACTATACTAACCATGTTTGCTACATTTTTTTCTGATTTTTTTTTACACTTTTCTACTTTTTTTTAACAGACTTAATTAAATTGTGCTCCTAGATCTAATAAATCAGCAAAAATTTGTTCATACTTCATACATTCAATTTCTATTATGGTTGATTGGTCCTCAGCCTATTGATTTCCTAAGGCAGCGCTGATCTTAGACATATTTTGATCCCTGTCATTTAGTGTAGTTGTCTCTCAAATCGCTTTAATGTTCTGAATTGTTCTGTGTGGATAGTCCTGTAACAGGCGAGGTTCCCCAACACCTCAGTACTTTAATTTTTCTTTCGCTTTTACCACTTTGGTATAGGATACATCTTGAAAAACTTTCGTAGCTTTTGAAAGGAGTTAATCATTACTAGCTATTCTAATTTGTTCTCCTGATTTCTTTTTCGCATTTTATCATAATTACCTCTCTCATTCAAGTATATAAAATTTAAATTTTATTTATAGCCTTCCCAAATAGAATTTTTTCCTTCCTGCACATGTACCTTTCTGGTTTCTTCGCACCACAGGTGGCTTTACCCTACAGTTGGTAGATCGCAAATTTAGTTTTCACATTATTTTCATTGTAGTATACATGAAGGTGTTTTACTAAGTTCTTGAGCCAGGATTCCTCATCCCTATCCTTTTTCTTTTTGGGATTATGTCTAGTTGGTTCCCCACCCTCAGACCCTTCTGAGTTGGTTTCATATTCTTTGGTTATTATTGTATGGTTCTAAATTTTGTGACCACACTGTGAGGTTAATTCTTGGATCAACATATTCTTACCCATTACGAGCTTGCACCAATTGTTCATGGTTAGCCTTTAGCCAAACCATTTCATATTTCATATTCCTAACATGTCCATTCACTGAACATTTTTCTCATTTGGATTTGGTGGTATTTCTCCACCCATTGGATCTGGTGGTATCCCTCCACCCCCGTAGTTTCACATACAACTTTACTTATTTACTCATTGTAACGGATGTATCAACTCCGTATTGAATAATCTGTTGTACACATAATTAGTATTTAAAATTACGAAAACAAAATATTTTCTTATTTTCATAGCAGAATGTTTTTCTGTGTAGGGACACATATGCCCATGGTTTCAACATGGGCTCTGATACCATTTGTAACAACTCCACTTACTGAAAGAAAAAAATTGTTTCTAGTTATAGAAATCAATGATGTTGTATTTCTATCGTACAACATATTTAAAGTAATGAATTAACTTTCGATGTCTAGTTAATGTTAATCCCTTAAGTATCAAGGACTATTCTTTCACACTTCTTCTAATCATCAACCTTCACATATTACTGCTTATATTTTTTTCGTCAACCATATTGTTGTTATTATGTTAACAATCTTGTTCTCCACATGTGCTAGTCATTCCCCTTTTAACTGTTCTGATTCTTAAATCAGTTGATGATACTAACATGTACCATTAATTCTTCCTAACAATTGATTTCTGTCAAGGGAAATAATTCCCCCTTTGTTCCCATATTTTTGGCAAAATTTATTCATGTGAGTTAGTCCTAATCCCACTACACTAACTATAAGCATATAAATATTTTCTCCATGCTAAAATGTCAAGTTTAAGCCCATATTTATTTTATATAAGCCTTAGCACTTTTAACGACATACATATTCAGGCCTCAAAATCTTCTTTGCATTAGTTTCTTTTTCTATTATTATACAAAAGAGATTTCCTAACTATGTGACTAACCTAGCACATTTGATTCACATGACATAGCTATACACTGATTGTATATCATATACGATAACCTTGGAGTATATCTATTTGAAATACTTATCCTACCACCTTGATCACTATACATATTATGCACATAATGGAAACCTTTTATCCTACATATGAATTGTCCCATCCATTCCTAAGGACACACAGGCCACCCTTGTTACTCAAATCTCCACTAAGATTACATTTTATGACTCACACATAATAATTTGGAATGTTACATTTATTGTTTTCCCAACGCAATGGATTTAATTGCATTGATGTTTATGAAAATTTGTGATCCAATTTGGTTTTTTGATGTGGCTGTACGTTGAGATTTTCGGTATCCCATTACCATAATTTTGGTGGTTTTCCACTCTAGTTTGTAGGTGTATTCCACACAGTTGGCTATGTGATCACATGGCTTACCATCCTTTTGTCAGATGGTGTTATTACGATTGAAATCTTAAGGTTTTACCTCTATTCTTATCGATTTGAAATTCATTTGGCATGTGGGTTTGCACCTTCATTTTGGTCTATTGGGGTTTCAATGGAGCCTTTGAACTAGAAATATTTGATATTATTCGAACACTCACCTAGAAATATCTGTGATGACTCAAACACTCCCTTATTCCTTCTACGTATTACTGGAGTAGTTACTCGTTCCTTTTAAGTTTGACAGGTATTATGATGTATCATTGTTTAAATTTGTAGTCTCTTCATCATTTCAAATATGAGATTCTTACATGATTCTCATGGTCTAACTATTTCATTTTGAAAAATGCAGGACTCCTCCAGTCAAAAGACGGAGGTTCAAGTCCCTCTTCATCCTTCTGTTGCCACCCACGTTACATGGTAAGTAATTGGCTCATGCCCATAAAATCATTTTTCATTAATTGTTCCTCTGTTTTACATGCCATAAGAACCTTTATGTGTTATTCATGAAATCATAGGCTACCTCAGCCTTCCCTTTCATCTTGCATAAAATCACAAAGTTTGTTTAATTAATTGTTCATAAAATAATCCACAGAGGTCTTAATTTATGAAATCCACGAACAATATTTAGAATCCATGACAAATTCGCTTCTCTAATGAATTTGTGTAGCTTCTTTTATCCCTTATTTTTCTACGTAAATTTCAGTTTAACCCTTAGATATTTGTAAGGATACTATTACTCATATTTTGAGACTTTGTTGGAATTATGTTCTCCATAAAAAGACTATACAACTTCTATTTAAAATCTGGTATTGATGTATTTTAACTATACTTAAAATTTCGATTCCCAAAATCGTATTTTGGGTTACTGTAATATAATGTTTATACCCAAACTCTTTTCATTTAGTTTATACTCTATTTTTCACCTCGTGACTTTCTTCCAATCCGACATCTATTCTCTCTATTTTGTTTGTTTGGGCGGGAACTCACACCCATTTTGTAATAACTATATCTTTCTCCATATGTATGACTTAATGAGTAATAACTTAATGGATAGTTTTGAGCACTACTCCTCTCCTATTGCAACAATTTTCAAAAAAAAATTTACCCTCTAGTTTCTCTTCGTCAGATTTTGTTGAGATTTATATTCATTCAAATTCTTCTTTTGTTTAGCTTTAGATTTTCTTTGGAAATTCCTCTACTTTTATTGGCAATTTCTAAATTACTAATTTGATTTCCAGAATTCCCTTTTCTATCTCACACATAACTATATAAAATTTATAACTCCATTACTACTATAGAGTATCATGGTTTGTCTCTGTATATTCAACCCAATTTTCCTCTTTGGATACCTCATGCAATCAGGTATATATATCATTAACTCAATTCGTTATTTTCAGTTTGCATCTCTATACAATTGTCACAGATGTTAGAATTTTAATATAGCAACTTACTTTTCATCACTTTTATCCATAGCTAATATATCTAATTTGTTATGAACAGAGGTAAAATTTGTACAGTCCATCTGAAGACTCTTTATTAGCATTTCAGAAAACTATTTTTGATAGGTAAGTCCCTTGGTTTCTTTTTCATGTGTCTAATACTTAGAATTTCTATTTTTCTAATATTATCAATTATTAACAAACTTCCCTCTTTGGTATATTCTAATTCAAGGATATACTATTACTGAAGAACCATATTTTACAGGTATACTCTTATCCCTATTTTTCCAATATGTATCTCAATTACTTGTCCTTCTTTATTACATTGTTATCCTAACTCGTTTCCATTGTTGGTTTTGCAGGTGGGTAAACTAGTTTGGTTTTCAATTGTAATTGGCTATGATCAACAATGAGCATACCTCATCATGCCTTTCCCTTTTTCTCAGGTTGGTGACCAGAGGAAAATAATTTCCTTCATAAGGAACTCTATATTTCTGTTTTCTTTATTTGTATAACATCTTTCTAAACTATTGAAGTATTTACATTGATGCAGTCCAACCCATAAAAAACAATACAAGTTGTATATATATATATATATATATATATTACAGATCTTAATCCATTATCAATGGAATCAGATGTAATATACAAGTTGTCATTTATTTAATATTCTGAGTTCTCATTGTTTTTCTATGTCAACATCATAATTTATCAGAAAGGTTATAATTACAGTCTCTTTGTCTACTCACTGTATTCTTACTACTTTATAGAGTTCTTTCCTCATTTCCAATTTCTATGTAGATAGCTATATACAGAATTTATCCTGGCTTAATATTAGTTTGCTAAACTACAATATATGGAAATACATGTTTATTTGCATGGTAATGTTTGTATTCTTTAATAATAATTTATGGTTTGTTACACATCAATTTTACATATTTAACATATTAGAAATATCCACTCTACCCACTGTGATTATTGTATTTATAAGGAAATGACTTGTAGTCAATATTTAAATGGATTGTTATACTGACCTTTTTCATTTGAATTTTACGACATATTTACACTCTCCTCTATAAAGGAAGGTATTAGCGGTAAATATTGCTAGCATGCAATTTAAGACATAATTTTTATTCTATCTGAATTAATTTCTCTGTATGGTATTCTATACTCATTTCTAGAATAGGGATTTAACAATAGATTTAAACTCTGCTAGTGGGTTTAGAGAGTTTGTTGGTTGGTCTGACTATAATGGTTGCCTATGTAGTTAACCTCGAGTATATCTGCTGGACACACTTGGATGGATAAATTCTCTAGGCCATAATGTGTGAAGTCGGGTTACACTTTTGTGAGAATCGTAGGAATTTTTTCGCAATAGTTCGGCCGAACATTTTATGTTCGGTTTAATATATAATAGTTCTACGAACATTTTATAAAGTTCGACCGAACTTTTGAGTCTGTTTAGATTGACGGCATAGTGACGGCGCAGCAAACAGAATTTTTGCCGGAGGTTTGGAAAACCGGCAACAGGAGTTCGGCCGAACTTTTACTTTTGGCAGAACTATTTTCTATAAATACATTGCCCGCGAAGGCTGTAAGGTTACTGTTTTCATTGTTGGCGCGATTTTTGCTGTTCCTGTCGATTTTTGCTGCTCTGTTTCTGATTTCCGCGTTGGTGCTCTATTCCTGCTGGCCGAGTTGTTGCTCTGTTCCACACTGGGGCTTTGTTCCTGCTGTTACGTATGCGCTCTTCAAAATATTTCGGGTATGTAGTTACGTCCGCCCTCTTCAAAATCAATTTGTAGTTTGTTGTTGTATCTGCTGTTACGTCCGCGCTCTTCAAAATCTGTCGGGTATGTAGTTACGTCCGCCCTCTTGTAATTTGCACCGAGCCACTGTATCACTATAATTTTCACCGAGCCACTGTAATTTTTGCATCATATCACCGAGCCACTGTACCACTGTAATTTGCACCGAGCCACTGTAATTTTGGCATCATATCACCGAGCCACATCATATCACCGAGCCACTGTACCACTGTAATTTGCACCGAACGTGTAATATAGTTCGAACTTGATTTCAAAGAGATGACCAAAATTATGTGGTAGAAATGCGAAATCTTAGTTGGGTATTTATAGTTCGTCGTGGCAATTTATGCTGTGATTTTCCCTTTCTTTCAGGCTGACCGTTCACTAGACTATTATAGATCTTGGCGTGCACGCTATTGTTTCTGCATCTGCTATGAATAGGTCTGTGCTAGTTGGGGCTTCAATCATGACCATTCGGAGTGGCCTTCTGTGCTGTGTGATTTACACAAAGACGCCTGCTGATTGTTCTTTTCTTTAACTTTGTATTTGCCACTGGCCTCCTAATGTGGTATTGTCACGATGTTCGCAGATATTTACCTTCCTCACTATCGATGTTTCTTCTCCTTATGAAGATTATCCCATGTATTACTTCTTCAAGTCAACAGTCCTTAACAATCCTCACTGCAATCAAAACCGTACTCTTGATATACGTAATCTTCATCATGTATCACTGTCTCAGATCCACATTCTATACTCTGCACTGTGACCTTCACTTATCTGCATTGTAACACTCCCTTTTTCTCTGTACTGTCTACTGGAATATATCTGCATTGTCTCCTGATATATGTCTACTATATGTCAGTACTTTTTATCCAAATAGATCCGTAATATTTTGCAAATATTCCTGTCTTTTATTCACCCTAATGTGGTATTGTCACGATGTTCGCAGATATATAAAGTTCTCCCGTTTGCCTTGTAGGTGTTGTATAATGATATCATGGTTTTTATTGTAGTTTTCAACTTTTTAATACTAGTTATATCATCATGGTATCTAATACTATGTTTTGACTTTCGAAGAGCAATGAACAATTATGGTTTTCATTGTAATATGATTATATACATATTTTCTTTATAAAATAGATTAATCATCATGGTATCATGGTTTCTAATGTAATATGTAAATTTTTAAGAGCAATATATTGTGAAGGTTTCTAATAGTATTCTTCACTATCCTTCTCTATGTCCTCTTCAACTATGGTTCAAATATCCTTCACTATGTCCTTCTCTTCAACTATAGTTCAAATATCCTTCTCTATGTCCTCTTCAACTATAGTTCAAATATCCTTACCCTTCTCTTCAAATATAGTTCAAATATCCTTACCCTTCTCTTCAAATATAGTTCAAATATCCTTACCCTTCTCTTCAAATATAGTTCAAATATCTTTTTATACAATGATGCCAACTTCTAAATTCGTCCTCCTCTTCATCTATAGTTCAAATATCTTTGTCTTTAACCATAGTTCAAATATCTTTTTCTATAGTTCAAATATCTTTCTCTTCAACCATAGTTCAAATATCTTTTTCTACATGGATGCCAACTTCTAAATTCCTATCATTCAAATATCCTTTTCTACATAAATGCCAACTTCTAAATTCTTTGTCTTGATTCTTTTTCCTTTTTTCCCCTGAATAGCTAGTTGCTTGTAAAATTTGAGTTTCCAAAAATCTGAATATGTCTATTGTTCTTCTCTTCAACTATGGTTCAAATATCCTTCCCTATGTCTCTCTCTTCAACTATAGTTCAAATATCCTTTTTTATATGTCTAAATTCTTTTATAGAAATAAAATAATTTGGCCCCTATTTTTAAGGTCATTTGAATTGATGCATAGTCAAAGTAAAACTCCATGGCTTTCGATTGATCATTATCATTACTTTATGGAGGGATAAACTTGTAGCATGCACCATTGAAACTCCTTCAATATGTCCATTTTTCTTTGGCTCATATCCTTCTTTATCTCCTCCTCTTCAACTATCGTTCAAACATTGTTCAAATATCCTTTTCCAGATGCGTGTCAATTTTAGATAAATTCTTTGTCTTGATTCTTTTCTTTTCCCTTTTCCCCTGTATAGCCAGTTGATTGTAAACTTTGAGTTTCCAAAAATGTGAATTTGTGAAAGCTCTTTTTCGTATGTAAATAGTGGTCGATTTTTGCAGGTGATTTGAAGATAAAAATAAAATAATTTGACCCCCTTTTTTATGGCCATTTGCAATTGATGCACTTTAACTAAAGTAACTCCATGGATTTGGATTATTAATGGGGCATTAGACTCTTTTCCTTGAAGCAAATGGCTAAGAAATTGTTAGTGCGTGAAGGATCACATCTTTCTTTTGAAAGGAAACCTTCTCCTTAGCGAGTCAAAATCCCCCATCGGAAGAGCTTCTGAAGACCTACAGGTCTTTAGATGATTTCCACAAATGCTAGGTCACCTCCAGATTTTAACTAGACCAATATTGAATGACCTAATACAAGTTTTACATATTCCAAACATTTTGAAAGAAGGAACATTCTAGGAAAACATGCCAAGAACATTTCTTATTGTTTTGACAAAGGGGGGACACCACCCAGTATTACATTTAAACCTCCCATTTTTTTGATGAAGGGGACACCACCCAAGATAACATTTAAACCTTTGTTGGAGGGCTTCCCATGTAGGAACCTTATTCATCATGAGATACTATAGATATTTTAGATTTTGGATGACATTTTGATTTCTAGATTACTTGCCTTCCTCCACCATTTTGGCTTTATCTCAAAATATTCAAATAAACAAAACATAGTTTTGGATTATAAGAACCATTAACGGAGAAGTCTGTCAGATGAATATGACCATCACCAAAGGCTTGAAAATATTCAAATAAGCAAAACATAGTTTTGGATTATAAAAACCATTAATGGAGAAAACCCAAATTAGTTCATCCAATTTGTCTGTTGGGTGAATATGACCGTCAGCAAAGGTTTGAATGTAATTCAACCAAGAAGCTTTGAAGTCATCATCCATACCCAAATCTTCAGCCAACCACCATCCTTGATGCCAAAATGAAGAAAGATTTGAGATTGCAATCCTCAGTCTTCAAGCGAGTCAATCAAAGGGTAGAAGGCAGGATATGACGTAGGCCCACTCCGAGGCCATGGATCAAGACCCAAATGAACTATCACTTTTTCTAAAACCTATGCTAAATAAATACCAATGAATATGAAAAGTCACCAAAGGCTTGAAAATATTCAAATAAACAAAACATAGTTTTTGATTTATAGGAACCATTAATGGAGAAAACCCAAATTAGTTCATCCAGTTTGTGTCAGATGAATATGACCATCACCAAGGCTTGAATGTAATTAATTCAGCGAAGAAACTTTGAAGTCATCATCCATATCCAAATCTTCAGCTAATAACCATCCTTGATTGCAATCCTTGGCGGAAGGCAGGTTAAGACGTAGGCCGCTCCGAGGCCATGGATCAATACCCAAATGAACTATCACTTTGTCCAAAACCTATGGTAAATCAATACCAATAATTTCAAATTTGTTGAAACAACATGACAAATAATAAATAAATATGTTTGATCTTGGTTTATTCAGCAATCCAATTTTCAATGGATAAAGGATCAATGCATTTTTGAATCACCAATTTTCAATGTATTTTTGATTCACCATTTAAGTTCATAAATTGTCTAGAGATCAACACCACCCACATTTGGTAACCAAATCCTTGGAAAATAAATGTAAATTTTTTAAACCCTAGGCACCAATAGCTGGGGGTTTAAAACCTTTTTATTTTTCCCTGAACCATAGAGAAGAGGAGCATAAATTTTGAATCTTTACGGAAATATTTTTGGCAATCCACCCTATAAGGAGGCCCAATACACTAGAACGACCTCTCACAAGATGTCACGCCTCTCAGACCCAGGTTCTTACCCATATATCATAACTTAGATATACTCGGCTTTATGCACCAGCTAACAAAAAAAACTGCTTATTGAATCCATTTCAAATTCATACGGTTATCCGGTATTTACTTCTTTTGAGTAATTATAGGCAG
Organism: Pinus albicaulis; assembly: GCA_034641835.2. Taxonomy (NCBI): domain Eukaryota; kingdom Viridiplantae; phylum Streptophyta; class Pinopsida; order Pinales; family Pinaceae; genus Pinus; species Pinus albicaulis. Next base: position 395,750,979 of record CM076578.1, read on the forward strand.
ACATGGGAATATAAGAATTTCTCAAACTTTCCAGTTTGCAAGCCTTATAAAATTTTCAACATTTTAAAGTGCAGCATCGAGGTATAGATGTATGCCTCCTCGCATACCTCTATCTATACTCAGTTAACCTCCATAGCTCCAACTACTTTCTCAGCAGTTTATATGGATGGTAAACAGATGCTCTGTTCATTGTATTCTTACATATGCTTACAATCTTCCCTCACACAAACTTTTATCACACAATGGATGTGCAAGTAGGATTTCCCCTTATTTTACTGTTATAACATTCAACATGTTTGACACTCTGGTGCAGATTCAACTATTCCATGGGAAAAATAGGACACAGATCCTCTTTGCTTCAATCAAATAGGGGAGGATACTGAACTGGATAGTTTAGACTCCCTAGTGTTAGATCCTCGTACTTAGTTAGGCTTCAACTTCTGCTTTCATATGTTTACACTTACATTTAATAGAATAATTTAAATTCTTAGTTTTACAACTCTTTCCATTGTAACACAACTGACATACTGAACCCCATACTGCTATCACAGGGTTGTTGTGTTCCTACCTTCTATGATTGGTTACAGGGAATTCTGTGCCATCTATATTGTTAGGATAGGTTTAGTTGTTTGGTACTTGCTGTTCATGGCTACTGGGTTGTTAACATTTTCTGTCTGTACACACAGTAAGTTAATGTTCCTTTGAAAGGCAGCAAGCTACACCTATACATAATCATGAGATTAGTTGTTCAAAGGATTTACCATCTCTAACTCCATTACTACAAGGTACTCATCCCCCTACTCCAACCATTTGTCTCTGCTATCAATAGCTTTGGTGTACAATTACATGAGTTACTGAACAAATAATCAATCTAAAATTCTCATAATGAACCATAACATAACAATTCATAAATTGCAAAATGAACCATAACATCACAATTCATAAAACATGGATATATTTAATACAGACTTTAAATCCAACGACAGTCATGCCTCTACTACATTGATAAATCCAACCTTAGCATAAATTTATCTAGAGCCTCACCCAAAGGCACAGATCCTCCAAGCAGACTAACCTCAATTTTGGTGCAGAAGCTTATTTAAGTTAATGCTTTCCCCAAGCATTTCAATTAATCCAGGAATTTGGGATACTTTATTCTGTTTAGCCTAGGCTTCCCATCTTGGGATTCTTTAAAGCTGCTTTAAGCTTTTCCTCAGCTTTTCCAGATTTTTCTCACCTCTTCCCAACTACTCCTCTTCATTGGGGAAATTTAGATTTTTCCTCAAAAATCTAAATTAGAAATAATTTCTTTCAAGGATTTTTGAAAGATTTTGGGGAAAGTCTTTTTCCTTTTCCATCACCTCATGGATTAGGCATGTGATCTCATTTTCTCATCTGGTCATAGTGCATACATAATATTTTATTTATTTTTTCATAAATAAATAGTTAGCCATATCCACAAAATAATTATCCATTGGGGTCCACTCCCCTTTGGATGTATGTTCAAATGTCGCATTTGAAAAGCATAGAACTTGGGGGGGTGTTACATATTCCCCCTCTGAAAATAAACACCGTCCTCGGTGTTGACAACTATCTACTTAGTTTATTTTGAACATAATTATGAACGTTGTTCCATCATCTTAGCTTCTCTGTTCCATGTAGCTTTTCAGCAGTAAAGTGCTCCACTGCACCTTTACTCTAGCTACTGTTTGATTTCGCAATTTCCATTTCTTCCCGCTTTCATCTTTGAAGCGACTCTGGGAGGAAATTCTTCTTCTGGTTCCACCTGGACCACATCCAAATCGGTTCCACCTGGACCACATTCCAATCAATCAAGTGAGAAGCATCATGTACAAAAATTATATCTTTTCAACAAGGAGACATGAAACTCATCATAAATTTTAATATGCAAGGGGGAGGCTAGTTTCCCCACTTTTTCAACACCTTCCTTGGTGTTACACTTTAACGTTGATTTTTTTCCACTTTGACAAAGATTTCTTCTTCGTCCTTGATTAGTTTCCAGCAGAGTACTCTTCTGCTTCCACTCTATTTACTGATGCTTTATGCAGTTGGTTTTCTTCCTACTTCTTTGCAAGAAGTCTGTCTGGAAGATCTGTTATTCTGTTTTCTCTGTCCACAATTCATACCACTGTAAGTAATGTCAGATACATACAATTGATAATTCACAACAACATTCTGCATTTCAATAAACTTAAGAAATTCAGTTATTAGTCAAACCGTTCAGGTTCATAATAGTTTAGTGCACTTTTAGTACACTACTTATCCTTTCTTGTTTTTCAGTGAGATTCTTTCCTCACACAACTTGGTCCAGTTTAGCTTTTCTTGAGGTGTTTTATCTTCACCTTGTTTTCTCCTTGGTTCCAGAGTGTACACTTTCCTGTTACACACTTGGCTAAACAGTTTTACACTTTTCATTAGTACTCATAAATGAAAGAAAACAATTGTATCATATGCATGTTTATGCTTATCCTTTCTCAGTTCATAGTCGTACTTCCAGTATCTTATCATTGTTTTCTTTTGTAAGTAAATCAATTTAATTAGTAATAACTAGACTTGTTAATTCAATTCAATGCTTACTTCCCACATGAAAGTTTTTTTTTTCCTCTAACCTCTTTTAGGAATTGTATCCACTAATTCAAAACTTACGTGAATAAATTTGGAGCTGATGGGTTTCTCCCACACCCACGTCCAATTTTATCTCCTCCTCTTTTCTTTCAGTTGGTAGCTGTGTGATTTCACGCTACTTCCAGTCTTTGAATTTACGGTTCAGGAAAATTAAATCAAATAAAATTTACCTCAACAAAATTTTATAGTGTGAATACATGTATTCACTATTATTCATCACATTCACCAGTTTTTCTACTTGAAAATGTCAAAATTGTATTTGACACAATTTCCCCTTTTTCAAAGTATTTCCATGAAATTTTCAAAGTATTTCCATAATTTGGGTTTATAACCCATACTTAAGTTTACCACTTCACTTTTTCCATGTATATGAGCTAAAATATGTTTATCACAAAATACTTTAGTCATGACTTAATATACTTGTCTTGAACCTCATCTTGGTAATTTTTCCAATCCAAAATATATATTTTTTTTTTCCACCTTATACTTTTACCACTTAATCTACCACAATAGTGTTTATTAGAGAAATAACATTACGACCATATGGTAAAATACGTCCTTCCACTTTACTTGCAACTTTTAAGGTAACTTCACTTTTACTATTCCCTAGTGAATTTTTCCTTCTCCCTTACTCCCGTGGGTATAAAGTTGGAAGTTTACTAACTGAACTAAATGATCATGTATGAAGATATTATATTCATACAACTCAACAAATTTAACATTATAACATATAACAAGATCACCTATATTTATAATGTTACTTGTAAATTTAACTTAGGTCCCACGTGCAATTTGTTTCCTTTTAATCTATCATTTCTCATGATAATTGTTATTATTATATATATATATATATATATATATATATATATATTTAATAGTTAATTAAGAATTTACCACTTATATTTAACATACCTCTATTAAATATAAGTTGTCCTTTTTCTATTATCCACCTTTCTCTATATCTTCCAATATGAACTTTCCTTTTCCTTTTGTTCCAATAACTAGGGTAACACATAGTACTATATAACATATTAGGAGCATATATCACACCTCCCAATTTTTTTCTCAGGATCCCAAATTACTGTATCCACTTTGATCGCTATGTGTGATAATACCACTTACACATCTTGAATTTTAATCCAATTTTACACACACACACACACACACATATATATATATATATATATATATATATATGAGTGTTGTCCTACTCACTCCAACCAATTATGGGAATTTATTAGTCCACTTAATTAATAATTTTGTAACACCTCCCAAAAAAAAAAATTTCAAGACCACGTATTCCAGTTCCACTTAGCAACTTTCTGTTTCTAGGTTAAATATAATTTACACCTATGGTGACTTTCAGTACCGAAGTTTCACACTCTTTACTTATTAATTTCACCTAAAGTGCAATATAATAAACACCAATAAAGTGCCACGTTATTAATTCATTTTCCATCCCCTTTTATAACATTCAAAATATTTTCCATGTGTTATAAAATGCCATGCCTCTCTTAAGGCCCATATGAAAAATCATTTTCTTTCGATTACCCATATGCCACATAGGTGTCAGTATATAACCCTATATACAATACACGTATAGAGATGCTAATCCACGTATGGTTATTATTTGATAGAACTAATTTAAAATTGGCATACTTCTATGCATCACCTTTGTATATCTACGGGTCCCATAAATATTTTTAGATTCCTTGATAATACTATGGGCCGATGCCCATCGATACCTAAACACCTATTCCATATACATATTTGAATGTCACATGTATCCCTATATATAACCTTTGATAATTTTCTTGCAATCTCATGTGTGGATAACTCTTCTATGTATGGCCCACATACTGTTATCATCATTGTAATAGGTTTTAACGCGCTCGTAACTGTATATGAGCGGCATATATAAAAGTCTTAACATTTTTTTGATTGGCGATTGCATATATGATTATATATATCATTCGTATTAACCAGTCACACCTACTTTTATAATTTCATTTAATGGGCCGAAGTATGTAATAATAATAGAATCAGATTTCGCCTCCTGTTTACCCTTATACATATTATGCAGATGCGTTTACACGTACGAGAAAGATGTGGAAACAGGTATAGTGTGCATCTATGATCAGTTCCGCCGAAGTATGGATTAGAGGCACGTTTAAAGTTATCATGGTAGACGGTGAACCATCATAACAGTGATTTATTATCAGTCTTGGTGCGCCGCACCCTACTAGAGCAGGTATAATCCCAACCCTGGTCCCGAATTTTGTCGGCGTCTACTTCAGTAATCAACCCTGCAATTAGTTTCATCGCGGCAGGTTATATCATCATGTTTTATATTTTGATGTCATTTTAGGTTGCCATGAGAGTGACCGCCACGCCTATGGATACCTCTGCGTTACACCATTCATAATGCCCAAAAGATTTCATCGAAATGTAATCCTTTTGGTTGGTGACAGCGTATGTACGAGATTGTTTTTGTTATACGCTTAGGACAGTTCGCGCGTACCGGATCAGAATGGTATAGCCACGTTGTTTAGGGTTCTGACGGATCTGGACTGTATTGCGATTTCACTCTAATATTTTGAGGGTTGTTGTACACAGAGATAACGTATTACTCCGGAGGTTGAGGCGCCCGACACCGGCGTTTGCAGGATGATGTCCCGCTCGAAATCTGCGCGTACCGCCTCTGGTTGCTGATTCAGACTGGCTTGGTACTACGGGAGCCAGAGTCGGCGTCTCAGTACCTCGTCGGCCAGGCTATTGCCTCCACGCGTAGTATGGTGTTGGTTAAGCTGGTTCTCCCAAATCAACTTGGGGATATCTCTGATTTGTTTGGGGCAGTGGGATTAGGGTTTCGCCCACCCTTCCCGTTCATCCTTTCAGAAAAATCTCAACGTATTCTCCTCCTTTTCGCTTTATATACTGGCTCGACTCACAGTCTGCTCTCGACAATTTTTTTTTTCTAGGTTTTCTATTGCAGGTCTTTCGACTGCTATTGGGGTTCTTTAGATTACAGGCCGCCCCCTTTGATTTCATTCTACTGCGCTCTGTCATGTTTTTTTTTCTTCCTGGTCTAAATTCATCCGATCTACTGTATGCATTCATGCCTTGGCAGCTTAGAGTTTATTAATTTGTACAGCCTAAATACGTAAAATGTATACAGCGACCCCATGTGATATGAGGGTATGAATATACCGTGATATATAGATTTAGATTTACTTGCCTCATCCATTTAATCGCGTCTCGTTATGATTCCGTTTGTTTTTATTTGAAACTTGTTCTAACAGATGGGACTTCGAGATAAAAATACTTCGAATTTGGAAACAGCCCTAATGGTTCTGCATCTCCAATTTGTGGACTGCCCAATTAACAGTAACGCGTCGTCTTCCTGTCAACTGTTGGACTTTACAATTAAATCGACGCCTTTAATTTTCGACGTACCTAGTAGGATAATTTCTTATGGTCTCGTTCTTAGTTAAAGTATGATTGTTACATATATTTATTTTGTTGTTAACTACTTACACATGACATTGATAGCTTGGTCGAAAAGGTCCATTAAGTATGGATTTAGTCCATAGCCCGACTATTTTTCCAAAAGGTTGGAGAAAATTTAGGGTTTGACTTAAGTCTGTAATTATTACAACTACTCACAGTCATTATTTACCGTAGCTCGCTTTCAGAGATATTCGTTGTGCCACATAGGAATCGCATATATATATATTCTCATTTAATATATATATCGATCCTTCACCCATAGACCCTTTTTATATAGGGGATTTGATTCATATAGCAACATCATATTGGTTTTAATATTTCTGGTGAACATATATGGGTCGTACTTATAGGTAAGTATAGTACTCATGTAACTATAGTTCATTTTTGTTCGTCATTCATATTATCTACTCTTCACGAGCCGTGGTTTACAGGGTCGATGCCGTCGGAGGACTTGACAACAGCGACCAATGGCATAGTTTATTTATTTCTAACCACCCATTATGCCGGTTGATCATACTTTCACCCTGTATGTATTTCCTTTTCATGCTATTAACTCGCATTATAATTCTCGTGCAGCAGGTAGTGATTAACTATATGACATTCGTATTTATGTTTTACACTATTAACATATCTGGTTTGTATGTGTATGAGTATCCTTATCTCCTTCCGAATATATGGTTCATTGTGTATGTATCTTATTTGCAGTCGAGCATAAGAGGACCTAAGGCTCTAGGCCTTGACACTTGTGAACATATATATATATAATAGAGTTATATATATATGTATTTATATATATTTTATTTATTCTATGCCTATGCATATGTTCAGTAGTTTAATGAATACAGTTCATTTTGCATAGATTTAATTCCTAACCCTAAAGTTTCTTCTAAGGTTTAGAAGGTTTAGAAGTGACCTTAAATTTTCAATACATTCTATAGTGGCTATAAATGAGGTAACATTCTTATATTGCAGATTTACTCTTTGGTTTAATAATAATACATATTCATAAGTGTGCAGATTTCACCTCTAAATCTATCTTGAGTCTCTGAATCAATTACCATACACAAATATTCCACTCATATTTAAGGTTCTCTAGTACCGCACTCATATACCAATATGTAACACTCATATAGCATGGATTTCATCAATAACTATAATATTTATTTCATGATATAGAGGTGGTTTTAAATTTTCAATAGGCTCCATAAAGGCTACAGGTGCTAGACTACTCCCACCTAATTTCTCTGAATGCTATAATATTACTGTAGAGTAGAATTTACTTTTTTTTTTTCTAGAAACATGTTGAGTTTCATGTTCTAATGTATTTTCCTTACTCTATCACAATTCTGCTACAATGTTTTCCTATTATACTTATGAGCATAGAATATCACATTTGTGTCTACAGGAAGCAGAACAAAAATTAATCATCTGATAAGTAACTTCAGATTTAAACTGACCTTGGTTTAGCGTTTCTGGAGTTTCTACTCTATAAATTTCTGGTCTACAACTAAACAGAATCTGGAAGGTAAATGCCTTAGGATGGATTCTGTTAAATGTAGTACTAACATTAATCCTACAACTTCTTTTTAAGTTTTTTTTTTTTTTTTTAATGTAGCTAATTCATACCATACTACATCAAAATGAACAATAATTTCAGAACATACCCAAAATCTGCAATTGACCAACCTCCCACCACAGAACAACCTTTACTCTTATCTCTGGAAGTTCCCTTTTCTATGTATCTAGGGAATTAATTATAAATTCATTTTTTTCTCTTTTTAAGTCCTATTCTTACCCTCATAATTGAAAGATTTCTAGTGAGGTTAAATCATGGAAAAAAAAAAAAAAATGATACATTCCTATGAAGGTGCTGATGCTCAATAAGGCCAGCTAGATGATATATCAGTATGATTGTGAAGAACAATCATACTCTATTATTTTACATAGAAATAATATTTTTCTGAGAGATATCGGTTTCCAGTTTTAAACCTATTATAGGTTGAACCATTCAGGTATATGAGCCTCCTCATATTATTCCCATATCAATGTTTCTACTTCATCACAATCTGTTACCTGTCTACCTGATAGTATATCCAAGAGATTTGTATACTTGAAGTAATATTTTTAATTTTCATAAAATTTATAACAGTTTACTAGTTCTTTGTGAGCACATATCTTGTCCAATTTTTGAACCTGAGCTCGGATACCATTTTTCACGCCTCCCAAACCCAGGTTCTTACCCATATATCATAACTTAGATATACTCGGCTTTTTGCACCAGCTAACAAAAAAAACTGCTTATTGAATCCATTTCAAATTCATACGGTTATCCGGGATTTTCTTCTTTTGAGTAATTATAGGTAGACATGGGAATATAAGAATTTCTCAAGCTTTCCAGTTTGCAAGCCTTATAAAATTTTCAACACTTTAAAGTGCAACATCGAGGTATAGATGTATGCCTCCTCGCATACCTCAATCTATACTCAGTTAACCTCCATAGCTCCAACTACTTTCCCAGCAGTTTATATGGACGGTAAACAGATGCTCTGTTCATTATATTCTTACATATGCTTACAATCTTCCCTCACACAAACTTTTATCACACAATGGATGTGCAAGTAGGATTTCCCTTTATGTTACTGTTACAACATTCAACATGTTTGACACTCTAGTGCAGATTCAACTATTCCATGGGAAAACTAGGACACAGATCATCTTTGCTTCAATCAAATAGGGGAGGATACTGAACTGAATAGTTTAGAATCCCTAGTGTTAGATTCTCATACTTAGTTAGGCTTCAACTTCTTCTTTCATATGTTTACACTTAAATTTAATAGAATAATTTAAATTCTTAGTTTTACAACTCTTTCCATTGTAACACAACTGACATATTGAACCCCATACTGCTATCACAAGGTTGTTGTGTTCCTACCTTCTATGATTGGTTACAGGGAATTCTGTGCCATCTATATTGTTAGGATAGGTTTAGTTGTTTGGTACTTGCTGTTCATGGCTACTGGGTTGTTAACATTTTCTGTCTGTACACACAGTAAGTTAATGTTCCTTTGAAAGGCAGCAAGCTACACCTATACATAATCATGAGATTAGTTGTTCAAAGGATTTACCATCTCTAACTCCATTACTACAAGGTACTCATCCCCCTACTCCAACCATTTGTCTCTGCTATCAATAGCTTTGGTGTACAATTACATGAGTTACTGAACAAATAATCAATCTAAAATTCTCATAATGAACCATAACATAACAATTCATAAATTGCAAAATGAACCATAACATCACAATTCATAAAACAGGGATATATTTAATACAGACTTACAGAAATCTCCAACATTAGGCATGCATACCTCTACTATGACCAGTCCACCCAACCTTAGAGTTCGTTTATCTCCAGAACTCTCCGTGCAAAGGTCCTCGACAGATAACCTCAATCCCACGATACGGAGGCGACTTATTTAAAGTATGCTTTCCCAAGCTTGTTTTTCTCCCAGTCTGCGTCAGGTGGACCTTTATTCCTATTTAGCCCCTAGGCTTCCCATTTTGGGACTCTTTAAAGCTGCTTTAAGATTTTCCTCAGCTTTTCTAGCTTTTCCTCACCTCTTCCCAACTACTCCTCTTCATTGGGGAAATTTAGATTTTTTTCCTCAAAAATCTAAATTAGAAATAATTTCTTTCAAGGACTTTTGAAAGATTTTGGGGAAAGTCTTTTTCCTTTTCCATCACCTCATGGATTAGGCATATGATCTCATTTTCGCATCTGGTCATAGTGCATACATAATATTTTATTTATTTTTCATAAATAAATAGTTAACCACATCCACACAATAATTATCCATTGGGGTCCACTCCCCTTTGGATGTATGTTCAAATGTCTCATTTGAAAAGCATAGAACTTGGGGGTGTTTGATAAACCAACCTAGCACTTGTTATAGGTGCAACAAGTAAACCACCTTGGTGCTTGCTTTTAAAGGTAAGTTGATAAACGACTTGGGCAGGGGGCTACATAACATGGATGAAAGCCATGCTTTTGTACCTAAGAAATAATTTCTATATCGGATTCTAAATCAAGGGCTAAGAACATAATGTTATAAGTTATATGTGTGTTCCTATTACTTAAAATTTTCTATAACATTAATATGTAAGTCTTATTGTGAATGGTAATGGTTTCGTGCCCTATTGAAAATTTTAAAGCATGTACCGTTGTAAAACCGATAAATAATATGGTAATCCAAAACCAAAGACAAACCCATTAACTCAAGCGAACAAGGAGCGATGATATAACAAAAAATAAAACTCAATCTAAGAATATAGTTCTACATGAATCAAACTTATAGACAAGACATTACTTAAGTTCAAAGAGGATTCTAGAATAGTATGATACCAAACCTTAGAAAATTATGTACACCACATGGGCAAATGGAAGCCCGAGGGTACATGGTTCTCTCATTCTGATGTTTCTTTAGAAAATAGCCATGAAATAAATGATATACATTCCATGAAATTTATCAACAACAGATTAAGCTATGAGTCAACTAAAACTAAAACTGTCATGGTAGCAAAACCTCCTTCATGGGGTAAGAAATCGAGTATAACAATTTACAAAATTTCATGAATAATATTATGGAAGCATAAATAAAGACAACCATGAAAATATGCATTAATTCAAGGTATTATACTAGTTTCATATATATTAACAAATAAAGAATTAACAAATAGCTCTTTGCTACAGGATGATTGGTGAATCGGACAACATGGTTTAACCAAAATGGTAAATGACAAGGGACTTAATTCGATATGAAACCAAAACAAATGGATTATCACCCAAAATTTTTTGAAGTACATTTAAATCATAGCATTACATCGGAAGATTCAAAGTTCAAGTGTAAGAAAAACCATATTAAAAAAGGGCAGCCTAATGTATGTCACCAAGAGCTAAAAATACCCTCATTTTAAAATCGTATTTCAAATAAGCAATATTGAAATATTATTTAACTCCATTGTAACAAATACATCCATTATGAAATGCCTTAACCTAACCCTTAGATGCATTACAAGTAGCGAGGGTAAAAGGAATTAAACCAAAAATCTAGAACATTCGTGGCCAAGATGAGGAGGGCTAGTGGAGCAAGTATTTAGTGGGTGGTCCCATAACCTACCAAAAACAAACAAAGACAAAACTTAATAACGGTATAATTTCACCTTTGAATGCCCAGGAGCTAAGAAATGGGGCTTCATAAAAGAAAATAGATTCGCCGCAGGGATTTTTTTGTGTCCAAATGCACCGTACGCCTTACGCGTTTAGCCCCCGGGGCAAGGCTCTCGAAATCCATCGAGACCAAAAGATATGAATCAAAAGAGCTTCCAAACGAGTAAAACTGCGTAAAAACATTAGGTTCGCAGTCAAATAGCCGGTAGAGATAAAACCAACTAGAGATAGCGGTGCAGTCGATGACCATATCTATGCATAGTAAGGTCTCCATAGTCAGAGAGCTTCATCCGGAAAAAGGGAAGAAAACTCCAAGAATGAGTCAGTATTGGTCCCAAGTTGGTTACACTAACCCTATCATAGCCAAATACAAATCGTCGACGGCCTAGGTAGATCAACAACCTAAAAAGTGCCAAATGTCCCTACGTGCAGCCTGCAAGGTTGGTGGTCAAATGAAACTAGGTAGGTATTCTAGAAACATCTCCAACCCGAGTAAAATACGTTTTACCATAGTGGATCATATTCGAGTATACCCGGGCCATACATTTAGCTTTGGCTTATGAAATGAGTTAGCTACATTGGATATCAACAATATGGAATGTTGAATAATGCATGGTGTGTCATTACCGTTAAACAAAAAGAACTACCGTATTTTTAATATAAATTATTACAATGTATTTTGACATGAAAACTATGATAAAAGCAATATACCGTTTGATAATTTCTCTAGGCCATAGCAATTATTTATGTGTTTTTTTACAATAGTTAATTTGCATAAAGAGATAGGATAAAAAATGTTTGTAAGAGTTGTGTGTTACATTTCATTTTAATAAAAATTGAGAAACTTAATTTAATTAATTAATAAATTAATATATGGATGACAAAGATTTAATATTTGCAAAATATTTACAAAAATATTTTATCATTATAGGTGCGAATGTTGAGATTTATCTTAAAGGTAATTTTTTCTCTTTTCAACTTAATTAAAAAAATATTATAAATAAAATACATATTTTCTATTTAAGTAAATTTGTGGACATTTAGGTATGTGGAATTGATAAGTTATTGGAATGATAAAAGTATACCATAGTATTGTAAAAAACTTATTTATGATAAGAATTTCAATGGTAAAAAGAAGACAAATCTGCATTATTAAGAATCCTTTTACATACCTTTTATTTATTTATATACTAATTTTTTTTAATAATAATAATTTAAAATAAAATTATAATTTAATTAAATTTTATATGTTTTTTAAATTTTAACAATGTGAAATAAATATTTGTATATTTATTATACATTAATGTCTATCAATATTTTCAATAAATTTAATTTATATAATTAGGTTCAAATAATTTTAGTAATTATATCTGATTATAAAAATAAGTCTTTACTAGTAAGGTTAAACTCATCATGCATTTACATATTAAACTTTTAATCATATCGCTTAATATGCATGTTAAGTATATTCATATTTATAAAAATAATCTTTTACTCTTGCTAACTAAAACTACACGTAAAACTACATACATTTACATATTAAAGTTTTAAACAAAAGTGTTTGAGATACATGTTAAATGCAATACCCAAATATAAAATTATTAACTTACTGATATTTTGAAGATTTATGTGTGAGTTTTTGAGGAGGGTTATATGACACCTCCACAAAGATTCATTTTTATGTCTACAATTATTAGTCAACTTATTAATTAAAACAAGTACTTAATGGGATTAAGGATTATTGATCAATTATGGATAAAGTTTGATCTTTAATTCACACTTGTTTCATTATATAATATTTGATTTCCTTACAATAACATTAGTTACTATGAATATAAAATCAACTGCTTTAAAAATGATTATGGATTAATTTATTAATTATCCATAGTTATAGTTATTTATTAATAAATTAATAGATAATCATCATAATTGATTGATTTTATACTTTTTCTACGTTTGTGGATAAATATATCTCCAACATTTATAGTAATAATTTGAAGGCTTTGTTTATCTATATATATATATATATATATATATATATATATATATATATATATATATATATATATATATATATATATATATATATAATTTTTGCAACAATAAAGTAGAATCGGTATGATTATCCACTACAATTGTAATAATGTATCCAAAATTTTCATCATTCATGTATTAAAATTACTTTACCATTATAACAATTTAAATTTTGTAAAATAAAAAAAATATTAGTAATAAAAAAACTAATTAATATAAAGTTCTAGTATGCATTAACTGATCTTTCTATTATGAAATCTTGACTTTTAACTCTTACCTAAAAAACAAGCACACACATATAATACTAAAACAAAATTATACATATATACTTCGACAATATTACATAATTATATAAATAATGAAATGAAATAGAATACAATATATATCAAATTAAAACTAAACTAAATAATTATTAAAAATATTATATATATATATATATATATAATAAATGTGGAAATTAAATATAATATATTATACATATTAATGATTATAATATTTCAATATTCATTGAAATATTTTTATTTACAAAAATTTAAATTAGAGTTTTATATCTTCATGAAAACCTCAAATCATAAAAATTAAACTTATAAAGCTCTTTCTTCAAAAATCTTTTTTTCATATAAGTGAGGAAAAAATAATATTATTCATCATATAAGGAAGAAAAGATATCACAAATTTGTAGGTTAATAAATATTTCTCAAAACTCGTAAATTAAGTTCAACAAATCTACTATTAAAAATAAATAAATTATAAAAATCAATTTTAAATATGTTCATAAAAAGATTGATTTGATTTTTAAAATAACACTTACATAAACTTACATATTTCTTAAAATCCTAATGAAAAAAAAAATAGAGCATTATCATTTTCCTATTTATCTTATGAAATCTTTGATGAGTACCGAATATTATTCACATTCTCTTTGTAACTCATTTATATTGAAGACCATAGATTGTTCTAACTCATTTATATTATACAATCATCTATTAAAGGGCATTCAGTGAGATAATGAACACTTCATTTATATATTTATAACCAATGTAAAGTGGATTCCAAAGTCAACAGCTCGTTAAAGAATCTCTTGTGTATTAGAATATTAGAATGAATAAAGGTGACAAAAAAAAAAAAAAAAACCATTGAAAAAAGTAATTACAAACAAAATATTTGAAAGCACAAAATTATATCATTAGATCGTTGGAGATGCATTAGCAATAGTAGTATAATCTTCCACAAACATGACTACATACAATTTTAGGGCTGGGCTGACAGGACAGATAAAATAAACACACGAAACCTGATTGAGATTTAATATGCCGATAGGCAACATTCACCATACAAGTAACTATGCTATGTTTCCGGAAGCCGCATCTAAGATGTGACCTCAGGCTGCTTGTTTTTGCGAATACCCATCCATCTTTCCGAGTAGGCTAAATGTCGTAGTTAATGAAATAAAATGGTACGTCGCATCTATGTTTGAGTTTGCGCATTCTCGCGTCTCTCACACCGACTCGTTGGTGGGTTCCCATTTGAATTTCAATTTTTATTGCATTGCCGTGTTGAATTTCAAATTTGCCGTCGCGTTGGAATTCAAATATTCATTTAGCACAAGTGAATTTTTACGTAAAACAATAAATCGTAAGTTATACAATATTAAATGTCCCAAGGCAAGATATACCATAATTAGACGCCGAAATCCGCTTAACTTAAGAGTAACCCTATACAAAAGATTTTTGATATCCTATAAAACATAAGTAACCCTATAGCGCATTTTAATATCCTATAGCTTATGCTTATGGCTTTGGAGGAAGACAACTCGTACCCCAAGCCATAGCCGTTGAAGTAACCTTTGCTTTAGTCAACTCACTTCTTTTATGGTTTTCTATCAACCATGGTCACACAATTTAAGTAACCGTTGGAGTAAAAAAACATGGACAAAAGCAGCCGATGTATCCGTTTCTATCAACCATGCACCCAAGCCACAACGTTGAAGTAAACTGCTATGCAGGAAAGCCCATGATTCGGGGATGGTTGGAGAGGAGGTAGGAGCTCCCAAATATGTATATCAATGGACGGTTCTAGAAGCGAGATATATATGTATATCTCAGTCCTATCATTTTTCACCATTTCGCTCCTCAACTATCTATGTTCTCTATGTTCTCTCGTGTCTTTCTGGCCCGAGACGGTGAGAGACTTTCAAATCTAGGAGCAATTTTATTTTCTATCAAAGGGAAAAACGATGATCAAGAATCAAGACCTAAAAGCATGGCGCATTTACAAAGTGGCAATTCATTTTGTCATAGTCATAGTGATTTTTATTTTCTTTAGCTAAGAAGTAAACCCACAAGATTTCTTTTCATGGGAGCGGTGAACAACATGTTCTAAGTGATGGCGAGGAAATACCTGCACAAAGAAATCAATATCGATTGGGCCTCGTTTACATTATTCATCCGGATGTCAAGCCTCGAAACATTCTTCCGGACGAGAATTTCGTGGCTAAGGCTCCTCACCAGATAGCGGCGCTGGCCATGATTTCGATCGGCAGTATTGGAAGACTTAAGTTTCTTCGTTCATACTAGACATTCTCGATGAGGTAGCGTAAGGCTCGCAAGACAAGGGCCGGGACATGCCTCTGCAAGAGAATTTTCGCCTTGACATAGGAAGAGAATGGGAATCATTCGATTACCGTCCCGTGCGTAATTTGGGGTGATGTATATTCATCTATTATATCTCTATTATCAAGAAGATAGATAACAGAGATGACCCAAATTTGTAATGAAATTTCTTTATCTTATACTTTTGTTTGAATTCATCGAAGATATTGATATTAGTCCCATAGCTCACGCGTTTAAATCTTTAAAGCATGCATCCCGTAGATCTTATGATTCTCTTTCTATCGTATGAGGATTTCTCGAACCCCCAAAAGTTTTCGGCTCATGCGCATCAATGATCATCTTTCTTCTAATGGTAATCGCATGGAATTCCATTTAATCATCGCTTCCGTATTCCGTTGGCTTGTTTTTTTTTAATTGTAAATTATCGTGTGCGAAAAGGTCGCTAATATTGCTGAAAAACAAATGAATGATACAGGTCATTTGGAGGGCGTCTAATGTTAGCTGAAGTAAAATGAAATCAAATCCCAATTCGATTCCGGGCTCTGTGTATGGTCCTATTATCTAGTGCGGCCACAATTTTTATTGAATGTAAAGTCACGCCTCAAAAAATATTTTAAACGTACTTTTATGTGTCCACCCCTTTAAAACCCCATTACAAATTTCTTGCACTTGATTTCGGGTTGGTCTCATTATGGAAAGGTACCCAAAACAATAATGGGTACATAATCAATGGAGAAAGAACTTTCCTATTGTAAGGATTTCAACAATGGGGGGGGGGGATGGGATCAACAGCATATTATTCCTGTATTATGTTGCCTACGATATTACCTCGATTTAATATTTTCACTTGAGCACCGTACGTACCTGCAGGCATAAACTCAAAGTTTGCGGTTAGATGAAATTAGTGGCTATTGAAGTTCCCTCGCTTTTACGTGTGCAACACATTTAATTTATTTTATTAAAAAATTTTATATCTGAAGTTTCTATTAATAGTTTTTAATTTATTTTGTTTTTGAATTATTTCTTTATCAATAAGGATTTAGTTTAATTTATTTTTTAAAATGATTTTCGCATTGAAATATTTAATATGTTTATTTAATTTTATGATACTTTATCAATGGTATATTTTTTTAATTAAAATAACTTGAATGTATAAAGAAAAATTGTTTAAATTTATATAATATAAAGATAATATATATGATAGAATTAAATTGTACTATAAAAGTTAAGATTCCTTTAAATATATATTTTAGTAGTCAAATCAGGCTAGCTAGGTTAAGCTAGGTTAGGCAGGTTGGGTCTTGCTTAGGGTAAAGGTTATCTTATCTTAGGCTAGGGAAGGTTAGGTTATGTTATGCTAGGACAGGGCCAGCTCAGGTGTTACAGGTTAGGTTAGGCTGGCGACAGGCCAGCGAGGCTGGTGCCAAGCCAGGTTATGTTATGCAGGTTGTGCCAGCGCTCACAGTCGCCAGGTTAGGCTAGGCTAAAGCAGTGCCAGGTTACGAGTTGTGTTGTGGCCAGTCTAGGCTATGTTAGATTAAGCTAGGTTAGGTTAGGTTAGGTTAGCAGGACAAGCCAGCTCCGGGTTATGCCAGGGCTGTGGCCAGGCAAGCTCAGGTTAGGTTGTGGACAGGTCAGGGCCAGGCTAAAGCAGACAGGACAAGACAGGACAGCGGCCAGGTTATGTTAGGCCAGGACAGGTTATGTGTTAGTCTGTGCCAGGCTAGGCTAGGCCAGGGGTAGGGCAGGGCTAGGGCAGGCCAGGCCAGGTTAGATTGCTACTAGGACAGGTCAGGGGCCAGGGCCAGGGCCAGGGTGCAGGGCAGGACAGGACAGACAGGGCACGCATGTGCCAGGGCCAGGCTGGTGGCCAGGCCAGGTCAGGGCCAGGGCATGGCAGTGCGTGCTGGCAAGCGAAGCTAGGCCAGCCAGGGTACAGTTAGACCAAGACAGGGCCAGGGCCAAGGCACAGAGGCCATGACAGGAAAGGCCAGGCTAGCAAGCTAGGCAGCTAGGACAGGGCAGACCAGTTAGGTTAGGCCAGAGCATGCCAGGCCATACCATATTGTCAGAAGTTAAGGTTAGACCATATTATTGTAGATTAGGCTAGGCTGTTAGGGGTCACCACAGTTAGGGCTAGGGCCAGGCCAGGGTTAAGACAGGCCAGCTTAGGACAGTTCCGCCAGGTTACACCAGGGCCAGGACTGAGCTAGGTTAGGCCAGGCCAGGGCCAGCCATAACAGGCCAGGACATGCGCACAGTCCCACGCCAGGACAGGACAGGGCCAGGACAGGGCAGGGGTGCAGGGCAGGCTCTGGCCAGAGCAGGTCAGGCCAGACCAGGGCTCTGTGCCAGGCTACCGTAGGCTACGTTAGACCAGGGCCGGCGCCAGGCCAGGCTTGTCAGGGTTGGCGCAGTCAGACAGGCTGCGAGGCAGGGCAGGCTGCTAGTTCGTGCTGCTGCTCATGTTAAGCTAGGCAAGGCAGCGAGCGAGAGCCAGGTTAGGCTCAGGGCCAGGCCAGGGTACCGTAGTGGCGAGGCGATAGTGGGCAGGTTAAAGCTAGATTAGGTTAGGTTATGTTAGGTTAGACTATTAGGCCTTGCCCAAGTGCTAGGCCAGGCCAGGTTAGGCCAGGAAGCACAGCCAGGCGAGCCAGGGGCTAGGCCAGGGAAAATGCAGGTTAGGTTAGGAGAGTCTAGGCCAGGACAGGCCAGGCAGACCGACCAGAGGTTAGGCCGACCAGGATATTGGCACGCTAGGCGATAGGCAGGCCAAAGCAGTCAAGTGCAGGTTAGTCAAGCATAGCCAGCTTGAAGCAGTCCAAAGCAGGCTAGCTGAAGACAGGCCAGAACAAGTTAGGCTAGGCCAGGAATGGCTGGTAGCAAGCCATACAGACCAGGTTGCTCCCGCCAGGTTAAACCAGGCAAGAGCAGGCAATGCTAGGCTAGGTCAGTCTAGGTTAAGGCAGCCAAGCAGGTCAATTAGGCCAGGGTTAGGCTAGGCTGGCGCAGGCTAATTAAAGTGCGGCCAGGCCGCAGGCTGGCGCAGTGGCACCCTAGGCCAGGTGTTGTGTTTAGGTTAGGGGCCATGGTGCCTATGTTAGTCTGGCGTGCAGGTTGCACAACCCAGGGAGATAGGCAGGTCAGGCTCGGTTAGGCCAGGCTCAGCGAGGGCACACCAGGGCCGGGGTTAGGCTAGGCTTAGCGAGGGTTGCACTAGGCTGGTGCTCAGGCCAGGTCACTGTGTGAGGTTATGCTATACCAGGCAGGCGAGCAAGGCCAGGGCCAGTCTCAAGGCTGGGCCGGCTAGGTTGCTGGCCCACACTCTATAGGCCAAGTTAGGCTGCCTAGGTTAGCCAGGTTAGCAGGACATGCCAGGTCGCGCAAGGTCGAAGAAGGGTTAGGGTTAGGCTAGGTTGTGTCAGGGCCAGGGCTAGGACACTAGGTTAGGCAGTTTACAAGTCAGTGGCAGGCAGGGTAGGGCAGGTTAGGTTAGTTAGGTCAGTCTAGACACCAGGCTATGTTAGGAATAGGACAGGACAGCCCAGGACATTCTAGGCCAGGACAGTCGAGGCTAGGCAGGTTAGTCTTACCAATGCTAGGCCAGGTTAGGCTAGGCTAGGTTAGGTCAGTCGCCGCTGGGCTAGGTTAGGCCAGGCCAGGTTGGGGTAGTGTGGCACAGGCCAGGTCAGGGCTATGCTATGCCAGGACAATATCAGTGGGCCAGGGCCCCCGGGGGCAGGTTATTCAGCTTCAGGTTGCCAGGCCAGGGTTAGCAGTACAGGCCAGGTCGCACAAGTCTGGGCCAGGCCAGGCCAGGCCAGGCCACGCCAGGGCCAGGCCGCCTTAGGCCAGGCCGCCTTAGGCCAGGACACGAGGTTAGGGCAGGGGCACCGCAGGTCTCTGCTAGGTTAGGTTAGGCTATCCAGACCAGGGTAGGGCAGGGACAGAATATTCTGTACAGACAGTCGAGGCTAGGGCAGGTTAGCTCCGCCGTAGGTTATAGGCTAGGTTACAGTTTGTGACCAGGTTGTGCACAAGGCCAGGGTTGGGGCAAAGGTAGGCCAGGCTGGGCCAGGCCATGCTGGTGCCATGCCAGGACACATCAAGTTAGGCCAGGACAGCGGTTAGTTTAGACCAGGTTAGGTTAGCAAGGCCAGGGTTAGGCCAGTAAGCCAGGCTAGCCAAGGTTGGCTGCCACCAAACGGCCATGACAGGCCAGTTTGTGGGCCAGGCTTTAGCCAGGCCAGGCCAGGGCCAGGGTTAGGCTATGCCAGGACAAAATGGGCTTAGCTGTGTTGTGGCTCATGCCAGGCCAGATTATCCCAGGGGCTAAGCTAGGCTACCTGCTGCAAGGCGAGGTTTCGCCAAGGCAATTTTTAGAGGTTACCTGGCGCAACGCTAGGTTAAGCTTGGGTAGTTAGGCTAGGCTAGGCAAGGCGTAGGGACATGTTACGCAAGGACATGTTAGCTAGGATAGGTTGAGGCATAGGAAGAAGGAAGGATTAGGATAGGTTAGCTAGGTGAGGTTAGGGCTAGGATAAAGAATATTAGGCTAGGAAAGGCTATGTTAGGTTAGTTCAGTGGTAGTGCTGGGTAAGGCTAGGATAGAAGTCAGGGCTATGCCAGGGATAGGTAAGGCCAGGATATGTTAGGCTAGGTAATGCTAGGTTAGGTTAGGCCAGGAAAGGTTATGTTAGGTTAGTCTAGCGTAGGCTAGGAAAGGTTATGTTAGGTTAGTCTAGGTAGCTAGTAAGGCTAGGCTAGGTAAGGGTAGGATAGGTTAGGCTAGCCAAGACACGTTAGGCTAGGTTAAAGCAATAATGCTAGGTTAGGTTAGGCTAGGGAAGGTTAGGTTAGGTTTGGTTAAGCTATGTTAGGCAATGACAGATTAGGGTTAGGCTAGGTTAAGTTATGCTTGGTTAAGATAGGTTGCCTTAGGCTAGGCAAGGCAAGTCTAGGACAAGAAAAGTTAGCTCCAGGCGCGACGCTAGGCTAGGCCAGGTTGGTGCTATGCTAGGTTAGGCCAGGTTAACTAGCGTAGGTTAGGCTAGGGTACATACACCATGTTGGAGCAAGACAGGTTTGGGCAGGCTAGGCTGGGCTAGGCTTGGACCTGGCCAGGGATGGCCTAGGTTTGGGATAAGCCAGGCTTAGGACAGACTAGCTAGATAGATAGTGGTGCTGCAAAATGTGTGGCAGGCTAGGGAAGTAGGCTACACAGGGATAGGTTAGGCTAGGTTGTAGTTAGGCTCGATGCTTCTCATTCAATTGTCAACCTGTGGCATGTCTGTATTATTTTAAGACCGTGAGCATAGTATATGCAAGTGATATCAAAGAACCGCTACTCTATATTATCACAAAGAGGACTATCTAATTCTTCGTAAGCTCAATCAATTCAAATGGAAATGGAATTGTAAATTATGTTTAATTAATTTATTAAGTAAGTGCAGAAAGAGCAACCTATGATTGAACAACACACAAATGAATTGAACAACAAATTCTACTAATTGAACAATGTACTAATAAATTGAATAGTAATGGCCCATCTTGCAATGGAATTCTCTTTTAAATTAAAAGAGATGGAAATCAATCAATTAACAATTCAGATGCCCTATTATTCATGGAAAGATCTAGCTCTTAGCTATTTACATAAAATTGAACAACAGTCATGCTAAAACAAACAAGAAACGAGTATAAAAGCATTGGGAAATGATGAAAGCATCTAAAAACTATGAAAGCATTCATTGTAAACAAAGGAACATGAATAAATGAACTATTATAATGAAAGAGAAAGTTGTAGTATATTATGTTCACAATTCAAATCCAATTAAAATGATATCTCATAAAATGTGTTTCCGATGACTGAAACGTAAATTTGTAATTGAACGTATAGCATAGAGATTAGCACAAAATCCCAGGGTCAAGTCAAACCACCCGGGAAGTCTGTCACAATTTTAAAACTCGGTAAAATTGACTATAAAAATGCCAAGACCTTTATTAAGTCAAAAGTTAATACATTGATATAATAGGACAATCCCCGTCTCGATACATCTATTACGTAATAAAGTCTTTATTTCTGATCTATCTATTGTTCTTATTTTTGTCTTTTCAAGGCGATTAGCAATAAAGGTAACTCGTCTTTTTCCATATGAGATTTTGCTACTGTGGATGCTTGCTCGAGGTCTTCGTACATGGAGTCTTTCCTCTTCCGCCCGTCCATGGTAGTCATCATGGTTCCGTTACCAGACCGTCACCGTCTTCCGGTCATCATTGATTCCAACTAGTTATTTCCAGAAATAAGGATATAACAAGTCAATTTCCTGCCAGTAAAACATCCTCTTTAATCGTTAGTTCAATTTGTCCCGATTTTACATTATTAACTTTCCTTTTCCTTTACTCTTAAGATGAGGAAAAATTTCTTAAAGGTGGATAAAAAATTTTGCAAAAAAGGAAGGGTGAAAATGTACCAAAAGAGAGGAAAGCCTAGAACCGAATATCTTCAAAGGGGCTGGGATCGTCTCTGCCTCCCAAGGAAGAATTTGTGCATGTATAGTTCACACAAGAGTGTTTTGGACCCGCTCATTTTGGATCATCGCAACAATGGAAAAAATTTCTCTATGGTTTTAAAAGTCACTTCCGCTTCCTTGTCTCTGAACACGCCTTGATCTTCAAAAAAAAAAAGAATGTTTCGATCGTTCTACTAGAAATAGGGCATAGTTGGTATGGTGCCCTACATGTTAGCACACTATAGTACGTACAAACCATAGTGGCTTGCTTTCAGTCAAGCCCTAATTCGATCTTGCTTTCTTTACCTTCGCTTTTTCTTCTCCTTTTATTTAGGAAAATTGTTCATATTCGCTGCGGTGAAGGTTCCAGGACTTCTTTAATAGTGCCCAATACCTTTGTGTAAGGCACTACTTCCTTTCTCGCATTGTGTTAAATCATGTTGTGTTCAATTAACTTTCATTATAACTTTTTATTGGCAGCCTTTTCTACCGTAATAGCCGTGAGGTGGGCTTCCACCGTTTTGGTCTCTTTCTTCTCTAAATTCCAAATTTCTAGTTTCGGTATTGTGCGGCTTCAATACAGTTGTCCACTAGGTCTCACCGTACCTCAATCTCGCAGTAGTTTCTAAGTCGGGTTCGTACCTCAACCTCAAAGCAGTTGTCTATCAAATCGGGTGACAAGCTTTGTTTAAGCCTGTGCAGTAACTAATTCTTTTCTTAGGCTTTCAGCCTTGATTACTTCCTTCAGCTTGTTTCCTCAAATGTTTTATCATTTCCCCTAACCTTTTGCAATTTCTTGTCATTTTCTTCAATCTATTTTTAAAGAAAATCTTCTTCTTCTCCGGCCTCGGGTTTTGCAGATGGAGGAGCAAAGAACTTGCTTTCAGGAATGGTAGCGTCTGGTGCGTTCTTTTCTGTGGATATTATTTTCACTGCACTCCAGAGTTTAATTTTGCATTAATTTTCCATGCTTGTAATTTTGTTCTAAGGGAATGGTTTCTCCCCGATCGATTTTCAGATTCGGCTACACCTTTTACCCCGTTTCCTTTCCCTATTCACCCCATCACCTTCGGGAGCAAAGACAAGCCCCTAAAACCTTGTGATTCATCTTGGTGAGGCATGATAATCACGGCCGTAGCCGCGTGCGCATTGGTTTAATGTACTCCTTCCCGCTCCTCATTCAGATGGGCTTTGGCTTGCCACAGATGCCCTGTATTTTCTTCTCACAAATCGATCCATATCTTTCTTATAGTCCATAATGGTATGTTTTGAGGGCTTCAAGGTGGTGAATGGGATGGCCCCGTCTTCCGGCGTTTCCAAGGTTTCTTGTTAAAATTTCACTTTTGGACCCACCACTTGCTTGGTTTTGTTTTCGGCGGGTCTTTCTATTCTCGGTTCCCAAGGCAGTGTTAATTTTAGTGAGCTCAATTTCGGTCCCGATAGGGATTTCCTCATGTGCACATGACACAATGGTGTCAAGTTCAGGATGTCCGTTATTTTGCATAATTTATGACAATAATTGAGCTGGAACCACAGTGTCGATGGTCGCTGGGGGTTTTTAGCCTTTTCTCATTCGAAAAATATATGTATTGTTGCACAAAATTTAAGCAAGAAGTTGCGCATTAACCCAAACACTTAACAACTACCAATTTGAGTCATTGCTTTTACTCACGTCTTGGCGTCTATCGCATGTGACAATATTTAGATGAATGCTACCAATTTTCGCCACGATTGTTGTAGAGGTAGGCTTAATCCTTCGTTTCCGTTCCAAATGGTTCTCCTGGATCCCTACACACCACATTTGCCTCCCTCATAGAAGAAGGTGCTGTCAAGAGCTTTCCTTTTTCCATTCCGCAAACTTCGTAAATGATATCCTATGTACCCATGGTCCTTCCAATGGATTCTGCATGTCCCTCCAGAAATATTCGGTGTGAACTAATTGCTATCTTCGTGTCAAACCCTTGCACTTGAGTAAGTATGGCAGCGAACTAAATTAAGCTGATAATGGTGAGTTGCGTTCCGAGATTGGGGAAGGCTCAGAGAATTATTCCTGGGAGAGTAGTTCCTCCCATACCGATGCTCTATTGAGCCAATTTCTCCTCACAGCCTTTCTGTTCCCATTCTTGCTAGAATTAAATACTTCCCAAGAAAAATAAATTTCCGCTCGTCATAAATGTAGGTAACTTCACATCGTAATGCAATGATCTTTGGTCTTATCGTATCCCACCAAAATTTTTGTGAACGAACATGCTAATATTGATGGATATTTACACCTCTCTCAAACAGGCATCCACGGTCTCATACAAGAGATATTTAATCAATCATGAATGCATATGGGTAAATGTCAAGAATTCCAAGACCGCGTCTCAGACACGATAATCGTATGTCCGTGCCTTGGAGCTCAAGAAAAGACCATTGTGCTGTGTGGTAGCTAAACAGTCACGGTATCATTCACCGGGATTGTGGCCGAGTGATCGTGCCTTCCGGCCGTGATGAGACCCCATCCTTCAAGTGAAGTAAGAAGGTCACTATTCCTGTGTGAAGTAAAAAAATAATGCCAATACAATTACCTGCCCTTATTCCTAAATATTTATGTCAAAGGAATACTACCCAGGAAAGTGTAGAAGATATACTGTTATAAGATTATGTATCATGTAATAACATGTTTAAATAGGATATGTCTTAGCCATCCATTGCATAGATGTACCATGTCGCCTTCCTATAGACATTTCCATTAAATTTTCATGATCATCGTTATTAGTAATATTGCTAATTTTCTCCTCTTTCAAAGCCAATTCCCACCAAAAATGTGTTTTACAATGGGGTGCTCGAGAAGGAGAGTGTTTTTGTGAGGAGAGATCATCGTAAAAAAAAAGAATCATGTCAAAAGAGGAAAAAAATCAAATGAGTCTATATGATTAAACAACAGAAAGTAAAACACAAAAAAACATGATTGTCTAATCCCATTTACCAACAGCTTGTTCAATTGGATTAAACAACAAATGCTCAAAGATTTTTTACCAATGCTCGTTCAAATATTTTAAAGAAGAAATTTTCGAAGAAAATGCAAAAACACCGTTGTTCAAAGGTGATTGAATAGCAAGTGTTCTAATTGGATTGAACAACAAATTGTTCAATATTTTTAACACCAATGAATAAACATTAAAAAACACTAATAAGTAATCCCATTTATCAGTAGTTGTTCAATGGGATTGAACATCACCATTCAAAGATTTGAATCAAGAATAAAAAATGATAAAACACGCTTTTTCAACCCTGATGAACAAGAATCGTTCAATGGGACTTAACAAAGCAATGCTCAAAGATTGAACAACAAAGAAAAAAATCAAAATACTACCTGTCAACTGGATGAACAACAACCTGCTCAATGGGATTGAAAAGTAGTCAGCCATAATATTTCGGAACAAAAAGAAAAAAACAAGGGGTGATGAATCAAAATGACACCATTGTGAATATGAAGAATGTACAAATGTATTAAAAAATTGGTGAAATTATATACAATATTTACAAAAGGAAACAATGTGCTCTTATGGGCTTAGTTGTGAAGTTATCACCCCTTATGCTTAAACTGGATAATAGGACTATCACACCGATGCAAGGCAGAACGCCTCCTTGTAAGAGGTTTATGATAGAGGCACACTGTACCCGTTGACCTTGAACAGAACTTGGCCCATCGGCGTCAAGGAGGGGTACCATTGTTGTGTACTTTAAACTTCGTATGCATCCAGCCACCTCTGTTGCAACTTCCTTAGAAAATATTGAACCTGAGTCAGCCATGCCCAATCTCCTTTTTGGAATGTCTTACTGTGGATGAGGTTGTCATGCTACGAGCTCGCTATTGTTGTATGATTTCTCAGGCGCTGCGTACCCGTAGTCGTATTTCATCTAGCTCATTTATTTGCTGGAGTCTTTAATATAAGCTCCATCAAGTCCAACCCTACCTCCTATGTTGTCCTTGGGCTTATCTCAATTCAAATAGGAAAAATAGGCTCTTCCAAAGACCCGATGATACAAAGAATATCCTATGGTGTTTCGCCACATTGCGCTGTAGCCCAGCAGCCCCCGGTAGTTCAGTGGGCCCGGTCTCCGCGCGATGTTGATACCGTTTTTAGTAAGAATTTCCTCAAGGACCTTGTTGGTACTTTCACCTGCCTCGTTTCTGCCTCATAGGTGTATGAGACGTGACTCTATGGATGATATGGTGATTCTTTAGGTGGCCGTAATTTTATTTATCCACAAACCGTGTCTCCTCCACCTGCTATCACTTCTCGTAGTAAACCATATCTCACAAATAGCTCAAAGTGGTTGGAATTTTAATTTACATTATTTCGTGGCTCTTGATAAGGCCACTTTTTCTACCCACTTTGTTAGAATATATGAAAATTGGCATATGCATATTTTTGTCTTTGCAGGGTTGAATGGTCAAACAAAATCCGTTATTCTATTGCTCAAACGGTTCTACTGTCCAATTGTGGTTGAAGTGGTATTTCATCTCTCGTCACCACCATAAACTCTGAATTTATCAATGATTTAAAACTCTCATCTCTTCATATTCTCAAATATATAAATAAAAAAATCCTTTTAACCTACTATACTTTTTTACGTGAGATAATCACCAAATAAGTTGTAATGACCTATTGTGTCTTCTTTTCCAACTTTTTAACAACATAACCGATAGTTTCTAAGTATCATAATAAGACATATTCTTCTTAAAACGTTGGACTATATATACATATATTCATTATCTTCCATATTGTACCTTCGAGAATTGTTGAAAATCGAAAAGTTACGATGAATCTTCTACCATTACAAGCATGTAGCGAAATTACTCTTAAAATATTCATACAAATATTTAAATTCACAGAATAATTATTGACTAATATATAGGTTATTGCCGAGGAAAACAAAGAGGAAGCTAATTTTGTTTAAGTGAAAGATAAGTTCTTTACAAAAATAGAAAGAGCAAGAAAACATAAGGTTGGAAGCACTATATAAACCTAGAGAAATGGTTGAGTCAAAGAAAAGAAGAGGTGCAAGAAGGAGGAAGTTATGGAAGAATATCTACCAAAGAGGTCAATCCCAGAGTGAAGGTAGAAATGTTAATGAATAGTAGAATCTGGAAAAGAAAGCCAAGCAACTTCGTTAAGATAAGAAGAAAATAATGCAAGAGATTGAATCCAAGAAGAAACAAGAAATACAACAATGCGAGGAAAACGTTGAAATCAACATCAAGATACTTTGAAGTGGGAGAAATATAAGAAGCAATAGAACTAGCCAAAAGAGAACTTGAAGATAATGTTGAAGAGTAGAGGAGAATAGGAGAAAAAATCGGGATGAAAAAAAGTTTATGAGACAAGAAAAAAATGAAAATAATTGGCACAAAATACCAATGCCAATGAGTTCAACAGGTACGAACAACATTCTTCATAAATTAAAGGAATTCATCACTACTCAAACCTTCGCTTAACAAATTGGGTGTAGCTATTATTGCAGGTAGTGATGATTTTAATCCAAACTAGTTGACAAAGTTATAAATTTGCAAATGTATTTATATTTGATAAGTAGATAAGTATATGAAGTGGTAAGTATTTATGTAGAGGCACAAATTTATGAAAATTTCCTTGGAATTATAAAAATAATTTTAACACCAGACCATGGTGATGAATCTTTTGTTTATTTTTTTAATTGCTAGTTTAGTCTATCAAAAGATGGTGTCCAATACTATTGACATTGGGAAGAATATAAAGGCTTATGAGAGGAAAATCGTTGCAGTTAAAAACATTAGTTCACTAGTATAAATTCGTAGCAATGTCACCCTCTTGATTTTATCAATTTTGTTTTCAGGTGCGAATGAAATTAAACACTAAACAAAATTAATTTTATGATATAGTACAACAACTACAAGTCCATGACCACAATATTAAGATATCATGACCCATATCCAAGCATGGGAACTTGTCTACTAACTAATCTTTTGTTACATTTTGAAAAAGTTAAATATTGGTAGCTTCTTTAGAAAATTCTACAGTTTCTATTTTCACTTCCAATAAAGACAATATTTACCTAAACTCTTAAGCTCTTCTTTAAATATATTTTTTAAAACTCTCATTACTCATCAATATTTATCAATATTTATAAACCAATACCAAAAAACTAAAATATATTTATTTCTATTAACAATTTTTGTATATATTTTGATTTTTCTTATATTTTATATTTTCTATTTATATTACCTATTTTTATATATATTTTTTTTTTATATTTATATTTATTTCCATTTTTCTAATAATTTTTTATAATTATTTCGTTACAATTTTTTATAAATAATTATTCTTATACAATTTATACATTGCAATGTGCATTAAATAACATGTCACTCAACATCCATACCTATCCACATACCATCGACTAAGAAATGACAAATGACCATTTTAATAATATATTTTTATAATTTGTAATATCATTTTTAAAATAATATTAATTAAATAAATATACATACATGATATTATTGGTGGTAACTTGAATGATCATAAAAACGTATTTTTTTAATACACTATTAGAGTCAAAATTGTTACTTTATTATATTATTTATCAGATTGTTATTTATCAATATATTATTTAGTTGAAATGATCATTTCAACTAATTTCATGTCAAATTAAAATAAATTTTAATTGATTAAATCATAAGAGTTCAGAGCATAGTCACAGCCGTCATTAATGTCATTACTACTGCTCTGGCAAACAATGCATTCATTTTAATGACATGCTTCACATGACTGAAATGGGAAAGTACTGTACAAAATATGATACATAGCGGCATTTGTTCCTTTGGTTACATTGATGAGGTTTCTGAATTTGATTCTGATGCCATTGCGATGTTGTATTCATAACCCTGGTTTCTACTTCCAAACCAACAAAATTGAGCAAGCCATGCAGAATACGAATGGATGTTTAATAGCTTTGAGTTAGTTTATCAACTCCATAATACTCCCCAGACTGTCACATTATGCCCACGAATATGGGCCTCTCCCCTTTCTACACTGACTTTGTTGCATCTGAACCCCGCCGCAGATCTCTTTATTGGAAGACAAATACAGTACAGTAATCGCATATTATCTCATAGATAAATTGGGACCTTGTGAGATAAAATGCCAATATAGGAATTGTTTTGATCCTTCGTTATGAACTATCGTTCATTTTCTAAGGTTTCTTTCAATTTTCATGACAGAGCACGAGTCGATTACCTTTATTTAATGAATGAATGGATGAAAATAAGTAGCCAGATCATAGTGGCCGAGCTTTGGTTTGTGATTAATTTTTTCCTATAGTTTTTTTTTTTTAATTTTAAATTTTTATTTGTGCTTTCACATAAAAAATCCTTATATTTTGAGCCATGATTATTTTTTACTTTGCAGCTTTAGTCATTCAAATGCACAAGGGATTATTGTTGAGATCTTTAAATCCACTTTCCCATGGTTCTAAATATGAAAATAAAGTGCTCATTATCTATGCATTCGTTATTGGAATATAAATGAGTTACACCATTATCTTGAATATAAATGACATAAGAGGATGTAATATATCTTAAGTATTGATGATGATCCTATGAGATAAATAGGAAAATGATAACGATGTTCTTCTTTTTTTCTTTTCTACTTTTTTTATCCTTTAAGAAATATAAATATGTATATATATATATTATTTTAAAAAACTAAATTTATATTTTTTAACATATTCAATATTGATTTTTATAATTTTCTTGTAATAGTAGATTGAAAAATTCTAACTCATGAAATCTTTTTCATTTATATGGCTAATACTTTCATTTTTTCCTCATTATATAAAAAAAAGATTTTGAGAGGAAAAGTTTTATGGTTAACAAAGTGGAAAAGTTTAATTTTTTAGTTTAATTTTCAATTAATAATTTTTTAAAAATCAATTTAGAATCTTTTTAATGAAGGAAATAAATATTTGATTCAGATATAATCCTTGATATTTATATAATATATTATTTAATATTATTTATTATAATTATATAATATTATTAGAAATATTTTTAATAATCATTTGGTTTAGTTTATATATATATATATATATAATATTTCGTTTTGTTTTTATTTATATAATTATATGATATTATCATTTATATATACATAATTTTTTTATGGTGTTATTTTGAGTATTTATAGAAGTATTTCTTTTAAGCTTGGCAAGATTACATCTTCAGACAACCAATATATCATTCCCCGATCTATGCCTTTAATTGAACGACATCACATGTTAGTGTACTAGCACTGTACAGGTCTCTCTTGATGCGAAGTTCTCCATCTCGGTATTGTGTCATTTTAGTTTAAAACAGAGGATCGTATTACCCCTTGGTTTACTTACTGGGGCCTCAACAAGCTTCCTCTACCCCCAAGATGTGGGCCCTCTAAATAAGTCACTCCCCAAGCATCCAACCTCTCCTCGTCGAGCCTCCTTACGCATCCTTTTAGGGAATCACTGAAAGCTACCCAATTGTATCAAGGAGTAATTTTAACAAAGCATCCATCATTGTATATCCTACCACCCCGTATCTTTATCGAAGCATTTTTAACATAAATTGTGGTATATATTTATAAAAACTTTTGCAAGAGTTAGAAAGTCAAGATTTTATATATCACATTATGTTGTATAATTTCATGTACATAAACAATTGATATTAATCCAAAATTTTATATTAGTAATATCTTTTCTAATTTTACAAATCTAATTTTTTATATTGTTAAAGCATTTTCAATACAAGAATGATGAAATTTTAGATTAAAGTTTGTATAATTTGTGGAAAATCATACAAGTCTAAGATTTTTGTTTGAACAAGACACGCACACACAAAACCTTGAAATTATTTAATGTAAGCATTGGAGACATATTTATTGATAGAAACATAGGAAGAAATAATCAGAAGGCTTGACCTTATGGTTAGTTTAAGAAGTTTTCCATGCCAAAAGTTTATGGTTTTTCAAGAAGGCTTCTGCTGAGGACAAAGTCAAATTCACATGGGGGTTTGAGGTTAGGTTTATATGTTTTTTTCTAGTAGAACTTATCCTAGAAAACCACTAAAATTCTGGGTAAGTGCCCAGAGGATTTTCCAAGGAATTTTCCATTAAAAAAATAGTGCCCAAAGGTTTCACTAGATTGACAGATGCTATTGTGCTAAGTCTAGAAAGGTATTAGCATTAAATATCATAGTGTAATAATAGGGTTACAGCCTCCCACACATTTATGGTTGATTTACCCTCAATATAAAAATTCCAAGGAGACAAATTGGTACGAAAACAATATACTAGTTCTTTTTATTAAGTAAGTATACATGGGGTGACATTATTTCATTTTCTAATGTTTCTTTCAATTTTCACATACATTAGAGTCGATTACCTTTATTTAATGAATGAATGGACAGTGTCACAGTCAACTACATAGGCTAAGCTTGGTTCAACGAGAGTGACCAACATCATTCCCATATCTTTAAACCTTCTACTCTCCATGATGTCTGCAAAGAATTACGTTGATGCGCAATACAACATGATAGCTGGGCCTCATGGCCGACGCAGACAAGAGAAAATACCATTATCGTTAGTTTGTGCGGGACGGCTCGGAAGTTTTTCTTATTCATGGCAACTACATACAGAATAATTTCTATTCCTTGCATGGTGAAAGAATAATAACAACATCAATCGTATTTCATGTATTTATGTTATTTATTCTTTCGCTACATGACCCTAAATTATATGTACTCTAGTTTGTAGAAAACCTACCACTACTGTCAATGAATTCCAACAATCTAATGATATAATTTTGTGCTTTCAAATAAAAATATTATATATTTTTTTGTGATTAGTTTTTTCCGTAGGTTTTTTTTTAATTTTGTAATTTTTGCTTATAGGTTTTCCACATAAAAAAATATCTTATATTTTGTTTGTGATTATTTTTTACTTTTAAAATTTAGTGTCATTCAAATGCACAAGCGATTACGCACCAGATCTTCAACTACCTTCCTGGCGAAGGAAAATATGAAAAGCCAGTTGCTCATTATCTATGCGTTCGTTATCCAATATAAATGAGTTACACTAAACTACTATCTTGAATATAAATGAGTTATAAGAGGATGTGAATAGTATTCTAAGTATTGATTGATGATCTCACTTTCGGGCAAATATAAAATGATAACTCTTCTTTGATTTTTTTATCCCTTAAGAAATATAAATATGTATATATATGTTATTTTTTAAAAATCCAAATTTATATTTTTTAACATACTCAATATTGATTTTGATAATTTTTTTTGTAATAGTAGATTTAGGTGTAACTTAACTCAAAGAAATATTTTCATTATATTATTAATACCTATTTTTCCTCATTATATAAAAAATATTTTTGAGAGAAAAGTTTTATGGTTAACAAAGTGGGAAAGTTTAATTTTGTAGTTTAATTTCTTTAACGAATAAATATTTTTAAAAAATCAATTTAGAATATTTTTAATGAAGGAAATAAATATTTGATCTAATATAATCCCTTTATTATTTATATAATATATTATTAATATTATTTATTATAATTATATAATATTATTAGAAATATCTAATAATCATTTGGTTTAGTTTATATATATAATATTTCATTTTGTTTTTATTTATATAATTATATGTTATTATCATTTATATATGCATAATTTTCTTTATGGTGTTATTTTGAAAGTATTTATAGAAGTATTTGTTTTAAGCTTGGCACATATATCTTCAACATGTCCAATATATCATTCCGATCTAGAAAATAACGAACGAGTGACTTAGATCTTAGTACTCTAGCACCGTGTGGTCCCTCTCTTGATGCCAAGTTCTCCATCTCAGGTACGTGCTATTTTAGCTTGCAGAGGATGGTATTGCCTTTTGGTCACTGGCTTGTGGCCCTCTAAATAAGTCACCCCAAGTTGTGGGCCCCAAATAAGTCACTCCCCAAGCTTCCACCCTCCCTTTTGTTTTAGCCTCCTTACGCATCTTTAGGAATCAACAAAAGCTACCCAAATGTATCAAGGAGACTCTTCATTAAAGATCCTATTTATTGTATATCCACAACCCCGGGATCTTTATCAAAGTTATATTTTAATATAAATTTGTGTATATATTTATAAAACTTTTGAAAATTAGGTTAGACAACACCAAGATTTTATATATTGGTAATATACATAATTTCATGTATACAAAAAATTATATTAATCCA
Organism: Pinus albicaulis; assembly: GCA_034641835.2. Taxonomy (NCBI): domain Eukaryota; kingdom Viridiplantae; phylum Streptophyta; class Pinopsida; order Pinales; family Pinaceae; genus Pinus; species Pinus albicaulis. The sequence continues at coordinate 395,784,794 of CM076578.1, forward strand.
AAATTTTATATTAGTAATATCTTTTTTAATTTTACAAAATCTAATTTTTATATTGTTAAAGCATTTTCAATACATGAATGATGAAATTTTTATATTAAAGTTTGTATAATTGTAGTGGAAAATCATAAGTCTAAGATAGTAAAAGGCCTCATTTTAGAATCTCTATGTATGTTACACATTTCGATTTACCTGTGAAGAATATACGTAGGCATGGGCCCGCTTATATGCATCATTTCGTTTTCTTTATGAGATATAAAGGTTGTACTCTAATCCACTTCGTCAAGCCCCTCATCTTGAGATTCACATCCACTCTCTCGAAGACTCACACCGCCCATGTTCAAATTAAATTATATGACACAATGTGTTGTCACGTTGATGGATGGCTCAATGAATGTTGTCTTTAAGCCACTTTAAGTAGTTTGCCACTTGTTTAGTTCTTAACGCTATTATGGTTTCCATATACCCTCGGTGCATCGCTTTCTAGAAATACCATCCAATCTATAGTAGCTTGTCCTCTATGATTTGTATTAAGATCACCGAATGAAGCATACAGAACATGATCTCTGGTATGATAATAAAATTTTGAGGATGATCTTGTTGCATTTTAATGAAGGAAATGACCCCTGAATTATATATTTGTTGTTAATCAACTTTTGATAGCTAGTGATATAATTTCATTAGTGATGATACAGTTCTGTGACAGAATTATAACTCTCTGACAATCCTAACTAATATCCCCCGTATTCACTACCATTTTCTTTAATGTACCATGGTATTTCTGTTCCTAATATTTTTGTATCATATATATCTCCTTTGTTAATATATTTTCCATATTATATTCCCTATTCATATAAAACGTGCATTGTTTGTCTAATCCTTAATTTCCACATGAGGTTGGCTTCCCCACACAAACTTCCTACACCGTGATTCCTCTGAAATATCTGATTTGTGTACGTTTATACATTGTACTGTGGTCAGTGTCTTTCCTTGTTTTATTGGACTATAGAACATACCCATTTAAGGAGTGTGCCTCTACTGTCTTTTATAGCCATCACGGTTACTGTGAGGAAATGGAGATATCTTAATACAAGAATGTAAATATTATAGAAATGTAGACATGATACTAGAACAGATTATGAAATGCTTTCATAATCATTTAATTGCTTCCTTTATTAACAAAAGAATTGAAAGAGTGTATATTAACCATAAGTCAAAAAATTGAGCTCGGGGTGGGGAAAGTTCAATGGCACTCTGAGAAGTTGTGGCGATAGGCTTCCTCGTCATGTCTTTTAAATGGAAAACATAGCTCCAACCTTCGTCCTTTCTTCTATAGCAAAAATACAGAAAAGATAATAACATATATGCCACAAAATACACACAAATAAAATGACATTATCAACAAAACCAAATTCAAGAATACCACCTATGTTATGATCATTTGGAATTCAAACCCAACAAGAAAACATAAAAGTTACCTTACAAGAAAGAAAGTAATAATTTGCATATAGGAATTGGTAGATTCGATATGAATACAAATTCTGCACAACTTTTCCAAAGGTCTTGAGATATTAGATGAATGTAGTATCAAAGCTTGTTTCCTGCTTATATGAAAGTTGAATTGCTAACTAAATCATAAACCCGATTTACCAGACTCTCCTAAAGTGGTCGATTGCATTCATGATTCCAAATTCTTCTTCGTATATGGTTGGAATTTTCTCATCAAGACTGTATTGGAAGAGAAGGGTTTTTTAATGCATTATATATGTCGACATACGCTTGAGTATAGGGGTATCATATAAAAAAATGTGTTTGTATGTTTTTGTTAATGTCCATATATTGAATGCAAACAACAAGGTTTTTTCTCATTGACGCACACAAATAATAATTAAGTGAGTCAATAAAAGGATCCAATTGCATATACAAGGATATTTATGCTACTGAAACTACTGCGGACTCTATTGCTACATGTTTTTTCTTGTGAAATTATGTAAGAGTAAAGGTTTTGGGGCCTTTTCTAACTTGTGCTTCATGGTGAAATTATTTTTACAATATATACAAAAGGTTCTAAATTACTTGATCCCATATGAAAACCATTAAACCTTTTGGATTGAAATCAAGGAAGAGAATTGAGATTCAATAGTAGCATTGTTGTTTTTCTCTCGCTTGGGAAATCAAGAGCAACCACATAAGTTTTAATGGATCCCCTGTGAAAAAATTGTCACTTCGATCTTGAGTTGGGCTCCTCATTTCTGATGAAAATGAGGACCATACTTAGGGTATGATGATTATGGTTTTTAAAGATTTGGTCAGATACATTTGGCCCAAAGATGAAATCGGGTCCATGGTTTTTCGGTAAGCAGAGATGGATCTATCATTTAACTCAAAAAATGTTAATTTTGAGTCTAGTATAGCTACATTGTTGAGCTATAAAGTCCTTAGATTTTTTGCAACAGCATTAATCATGAAGAGCAACAATTCATGTCAATGGATCAAGTAGCTTCTTCGGTAGAAGAGCTCAAGGATATTAGAGGATATGGTGCATGCATGATTTGGGTTATCTTGCTACTGATTGGATTCTCGGACCTTTCTTCTGACTCGTGTCATAACAAGTCAATGGATATGTAGATAAAGAACCTAGACAGGACTTAAATGAGACGGTTTCTCCGTGTATTCTTCATTTTATGACTCCGTGATCAATCTTATCCATTTTTCCATATGACCCAAGTCTTAAGTTTTCATAATGAGTGGACATCAATGGGCTTTGGACTTGTGTTTAGTTGATATTCACAATTTTGATAAAATAGTAGCCCCAAATCCTTAAATGGTTGAAACCATCATTTGTTTTCCTAATCACAAATAATGTTGCATAAGAATACAAATGAAAAAGATTATTCTTATTCTGGTGTAGTTGTACTGCCCACTTTCTTTACTAAAAATATTTCCATCTATAATGTGTGTTGCTTTCATTGGGAGGTCGCCAGATTTTAGTTGCTAGATACTGGCATCTTGGTTTTGCGCTTTTCTAGTGTGATGCCTTGGAGCGAAGTGAGGTTTCTGCTTATTTCTCCTCGCTACAAGGATTGCCGCGGGAGTGCCTTTTCCTTTCAAAGGGTCAAATTCTACGAGGATAAGGTTAATTATGAAGATTATAGGGTGAATAAATCCTCTCACTATGCCACCCCCGGTGACACTCCCACCTTAGGGACTTGTCTACTAAAAAAGAAATCCGGATTTTGGAAATGTGCATATCGTTAACCGAAGCTCAATACTTACCGCTTTTTCAGATGCCAGACTGCATTCATTATTTTTTCTTTCACCGTATTTTGTCACTACAATGGAAGATTTAATGACAAGAAGCGAAAGGGGACAATGTTGTTTCGGTTTTCTATTTTTTCTTTCGAGCATCAATTTTATGAGCCTATAAATTCTAGAAAGGAGTTTTTTTTAGAATTTGAAATGGGAATTCCAGTTGTTAGCTCAAGCCATTGTAATCTGCCAATTTAGTAGGAGTACGATGAGGTGTTGGGCATTGCTTCAAAGAAAACACCGGAAAAGTGAATGGAGATTTCATATTTTTTTTTTGGTTTTCAAACATAAGAGGAGAGAAAATAATACCTATAGCGAGAACAGTGAAAATGAAAATGGTTAAGCAAAGTGGTGGTAACTTTCAATGAAGAGATACCAGACATCACAAGCTTGCATAGCTCTTTTGGGTAGATAGTCTGCAGCAAGTGCAAGTCAACTCTCGTAGAATATTAATGGAGCTTGAAGCACCCTTCTCCAAAGAAAAATTTCCTCCCCGCTCAGGTTATTAACTTATTATACAAGAAATGCATTAGCTACAATCATTGGGAAAACAGTGATTGGGATGTTTTAGTAGTCAGTATTGTATTTAAGCCGTAATTGAGGAATTGGCATTGTTGTGTATAGAAACTCATACCCATAGCCAAGCTACAGCCTCTTCTAGTTACGTGAAACTTCTAGAAAGCTGGAGTTCACTTAGGTCTTTTTTTAGATGCTCAAACTTGGAAGCTGGCGATTATAACACAAGTGACCAAAAGCCGTATGGATGCTATTTTTCAATTCTGAAATTTGCATAAGTAAATAGAACATTTGATATTCATTCCGTGCGTCACAATTTCACATGCCACCACTAATATTTAAATGGGATGTCACTTATCTCCCGTACAAGTATGCACCATGGGGTAAGCTATTGCAAGGGCCTTCGACCCCACACGTGGAGTTTAATTATAAAGCACATGATGGATGCCACTTTTTCAAATATCTTTGTTTATTAATAAACAAGATCCAAGGGGTAATTTGGGGAAAGAGCTTGAGGGTTTGATTCTTTTTTAATACCACAGAATGAAGAGACCACTCAAAGTGAATTCAAAGGGGGGCAAATTTGGTGGTTCATCGAAAATAGCAAAGAGTGGCATCAAGGTGGCAACCATTTTAAAGGACACATCATGCCGATGTTGTGTATATGTATCAATCAGAGGAGAATAACAATGGGAACAATAATTCAAATCCCTGTCCATGATTAACAGGAAGATTTAAAGTAATTTGTTTTAAAATGGCAGAAGAAATGTATCAATCCGTTTCAGAGCATGCGCATGTCTTCGATGATAACAAAGTCTTATAAAAGTTTTGATAGAGGTAAGAACCGAAGGAAACAATGAAGGTTAACATGAGTTGTGCAAAAATTTATCGTATTGGTCATTCTCTAGAGAGGTATTAAGGCATAGAAAAATTGGGATCTTAGATGTTGAGTGTAGGTGAAACATTATGGATTCAGTGGTAGGATATGAAGTTCAGCCACATGAAATGGATTTTCAAGCGAAATAAAAATGCAAATGACAAAGAGATTCCTCATATTTGGAGGTAGATTCCTTTAGAAAATATCTTTCTTTAAAAGTAAAATTATCATTAAAGCCTCATGATTTCCATCCCCGACTTGGAAACACCGCCTTTGATACTACCATGTAGTTATTAGCTACATTGAGGAATTCATTTAATATTATACTTTGGAAATTGTCTTTGCATGGAGAGATTGTCTTATCTTTGATACAAATTCTCCTTTTTTCTTATTAAAAAATAGAATGTTAATTATCACAAGTGAAACCCAAGTTCATAGATGTTTTTTTAAGCTTGATTCCGATTATGTGAAAATCGCTAAAAATAAGCTATAATTTCGGACATGTTCCTCGTACAAATATTCAATTACGATGTAAATGAAGTGAGACCTATAAATGAAAGTAATGGTGATGAATTCAAATAAAACCCTCAAATGAAGAATAAATTAGTGAATTGTAGGACCTTTGGTGTAAATTTTATGAGAATTTTAAATAAATGAGAATGATAATGTAAAAATAAGAACTAATATTGAGCAAGTAGGATAAAGAAGAAAATTGTTGCCGCTAGAGAAAAATATGATACTAAATATATCCGATATTTTTGTTTCTTGTATCATGATGATTGTTTTATTTTCCTTTTTAATTTATCTTTGAGATATCTCTTCTTAATTCTAGTTCTTTGACATTTTTGTAAATGGCATGTATACGCCGGTAACATGCGTTTATACAATTGTCGTTCATATTTCTATTTCTAAAAAGTACAAAAGTACTGAATGATGCACTAAGCTTTTGCATTCATAACATTAAAGGAACTGAAAAGAAAAACTCTGTATCAGATGTAGTATTTGTGTTTTTTTTGCAAAAAAGAACATTAGAAATCTACATTTAGTTTTGTGCTCAATGTTTTCTTTGTTCATTGATTTTCTTTGTCAGCGAAAATTATTTGCTCTTCCTTTGTAGCTAGGTCTTTTATTGAAAACTTTAAAAGTGAAAAGTTTGCTTATCATTCTTAGTTTGCATTTAGGAATTTCTACATACATCAATGGCACCATTGAAAGTATAAATTGTTAAGCAAGATCAAATATAAAATAATCTCAATTATCTAAAATGCATTGAAACCATAACAATAACATTTAGAAGGTCTAGGCTATGATTGCACCCGGCTGGGGTCACAGCATTTATAGCACTCGTCGTTAACTTGTCTCAAGGATACATTCCGAGTGTGATATCTCACCCCACGTACGTAAGTATATCTGTACGTCTCTGGGGCGCGTTACGCACGATAAGTATATAGGCAGCTCTCGACCGTGCGTTTCGCATTAGACAAACAAGGATACGTACTTGGGCCTCCACGTACCTTCGGGTATATTTGGGAGGACAACTTTTAGGTGCTATCCATCCATAGTGAACCGAGTTTCCGCGTCGCTGCAATGTCATACACCGAATACAAACATTCGTGTGAGATTGCCTCGCCCGTATTTTGGCTTGCTGTGAGGCATTATGCAGCTTCACAAGCATCGGTAAACCCTTTTGCCTAGCATTACCCTCTTTTGTTTATTTATTTTGCTAAAATTAATCAGCAATCATGGAAGAACATAATCCTACCCCCGTCAACCTCGCGGATTAGCTTTAAAACCACCTTTACCACTAGAAGTTACTTCGTAGGTGAAGGCGATTTCAAAATCTGCCCAATGAAGATGTTGATGTTGTGGATGATATTAATTGGCGTTCTGATGGGTGTTCTTCTCACTTTCACATAATCTTGTTATAGTCTCTCGCTTGATGCTGTTGCTAGTAATGCTGCCGCATTAATTAATTGTCTTCAATGCTCAATGTGTGAAGAGTGCAAATGTTTGTTCCCTGATGCGCTGAAATTCGGTGCACAATAGACCATCGTTATGCACCAGTGTTTTCTCTCGGTCTTGCTATATTGGAATATGCCCAAATGATTTTGGAGAGTGGAGACCATTCATGAAGGATATTTTCACTCATCTTCATGGAAGTTTATTTGCACCTTGTCTTTCATTCTCTACAGAACCAAGTGAAATTTCTTGGGGAATTTCTAATCAACAAGTTTTAGGAGTTTGTGGCCGCATTTGGGTAGACTCGTAGAATGATTAGCTTCAGGGTCGTTATAAACTCTTTTTTGTCAACCCATGGATGCATGGGTTAAATTTGCACTTGATTTGTAGTTTCCAATGATTTGACACTAAGAATCATTAACAATTTGTGGTGATTCTGTTGACTTTTCTTCTTTTTGCCCTTTCCCTTAGATGGTCATTCATGGAGGGGAAGTTCCGTGAATGTATGATTTGTGTGCATTTATCTATTAGTTAACTCTTTGGTAACATCCCATGACTGTTATTTCAATGGAACTTGGTTAAATAACAAACACTAAGTGCTAATTAATAGTTTTAAATGTTTGATACAATAATTAATTTTGCTTTATAGGATCCCAAACGTGTTTTTTGGGCCTCGAAACTTTACATGGCACCCGTGTGTTTTACAAATCATGGAAAACATTTGAGTCTTTTTAGGTTATTTCATGGCCATACCGGACGTGTTTCACTATGGAAAGGAAATTATGGTCAACAGGAGGACAACAAGGTATTTCTTTCCATTGATAAGTAAAAGAATCACTATAATCGACTAGTTTTCTCACTTTATCATGGAAAATGATAGAGGATATGTTTCAACTTCTTATAACCAATTCTTTACAAACTTAAGGGAGAGGAAAGTTTTGGAAAGGATGATTAAAGTTATTGAATTCAATATTTTGTTGTTTTCTTTGTTTAAAGTTTCTCAAGTGTTCTCATTAGGTGATTTGGAGACATGATTTAATTTAGTGGAAATTTTTTTTATGGCTTTATATTTGAATGATGTTCTTTGTTTTATAGATGATGACTCATGATGTTATTGTTTTGTGTATAATGATTTATTTTTGCTTTTGGGCTTGGACCTTGGCACAACATTTTAATAAAAAATTGCAATGGTTTTTGTGAACATTACACTTATTTTACTTTGAAAGCTACTTACAAATCTAGTAATTCTCAAACTCTTGGAAACTATTACGTGTGCTTCTAGATCGATTTGAAATTTTACTTTTGGAATATTCAAGAGATGTCAAAATCTAATCCCGGGAAGAAACTATCAAGGCAAATTGATGTATTATCATACTTTAAAAAGTCTCATCCAAGAATACACATTCTCTTCCCCGTCAGCTCTTCGAACAATCTATTACCGAGAGAGATGTTAAATATTGGTGAAATGTATTCCATATCCATATGATGGATGAAATAATAGGTTCCGGCAAGTGATCAATGGTGAGATAAATGCAGCTTTCAACATAAATTAATGATGAAATGTTAAAGATATTTTTGGAAGGTGACAAACCATTCACTAAAAGGAAAAAAGGCCAAAGGGACCATAGGGAGAAAATTCCCAAGAGGATTGGCTCTCAAGTTTTCCATTTATTGAAGAAATACCTTCTACAAATGAGGATTTACGAGAAGCAAATGTCTTGCGTGTAGTTGCAAGTTGCAAGGTAGTAAAATGCATTAGTTAGACACAAGACAAAAGCATGAAAAGAAAGGTTTATGAAAAAGAAAATTGTAGATGGTAAAGAGAAAATCTATTGTCGATGTGAAATTCTGAGGAATGCCGACATAGCCAATGTGTGGAAGAATACAAAAAAATATTTAATAAATAAGAAGAAACTTGAGGCAAGTGGAGGAACCATCATATCTCAATTTGAAAAAGACGATGGAAAGAAGTTTGTTATCCAAGATGATACAATCGAGCACCGTATTTCACATCTTAAGTAAAGGTCGTCCTATGACAAACATTATCCATATCGATGAAATTTCTATCTTTTTCTTCACGTGCCAAACTTTCCCATCTTCTCATTGGTCCATATAACTAGTGGTTGGGAAATTGCAAGATATTCAGCTCTACAGAAATTGATGATTTGAAATGAGATTGCAAATCGCTAGGTTTTTGGCATCGCCTTTGGATGAGGTTACAGCTTATTGATAATACTTCATGGATTTGCATGAGCATTTATATGGTTAATGACCATATTAGGCATTCCTATCTACTGGGATTAAAAAATATGAGAGAGACTTCTACAGTACCGAAATATTTATGAACTTGTTCTTAATACTTTGAAGGAAAGTGGTATGGATCATTTAACGATTGCAAAAAAGTTGGTATGTGTTGGAGCAAAGATGGAGCACTCTGCAATGCAAGGACAAAGGTCTTTGTGTTCGACTACAACTATCAGTCACCATATGATTAATATTCATTGTATGGCTCATAGGATGAATCTTGCATTTAAACAGTAAGCAAGTTTCCATTAGTTTCAAAAGTTGAAGATTCGTACGTGAGACTCATGCATACTTTTCTCTCGTAGTCCCAAACGATATTTAGAGTTTCAACAATTTGCATATGGTGTTACCAAGGAAAACTAATGAAGATGTTGATACAAGATGGATCTCATTAAATGGACCAAAATTTCAAAGACTATTTAGTGAGTTCAAATCTTGGTAGGGTTGATGTATGCAAATCGCTACAAAGTAGACAAAGCTCGCATGATCTTCTTTTTCGACTAAATCGATATAGAAACATTATCGATACTACTTGGACTCTTCCTATGCTACATGAAATGAATGTCCTCGTGAAATGTCTCGCGTAATCGGCAGCATTAAATGAAAAGCTGCTCAATACACAAATGCGAGAAAGTCAAGATGCCTGTACTCTGGATAATTTGTATATGATGTCGTACCTTTTACCTCCGGTCCGTAGTTTACAAGTTGGACTAAGATCAACACATAGAAAATACCGAAAAAAATTTTTTGACGTTTGATGAAAAGGGATGAAGGTATCACAAGAAAAATGGGTATATGGTCCCCTTTCATTATATTAGTAAGAGCGCATCTAATCACCAAAGATTGCCCCGGTGTCAAGACCAATTTGATGATATTGTTATCTCGTTGAGACAAAGGCACTTGACAGAAATTGCAAAATCACTATCAATGTGATAAGAGAACGATTTCTCGAGATGAATTGTTGGAGGCTGCGTGTATATACCTCAATATTGGAACAATTGTCAATGTTCAAGAAATTTAAAAGCCGATTTTCAAAAGAGATTAAAATGTTTAGTAGACCACTTTTGCAAGAAAGTCTTGATACATGGAGAACAACATTGAAGGGTATTTTTAGATTCATCAAAATTGTATCAACAAGTGGACGCTTTATTTAAACAATGGGGCTAACATCTTGGAGAATCCTAATGAAAACTCCGTGCTATAACAAGATTATGGAATACTTTATGCTAAATGCACACCGTTAAGAAAACATATATCGAATATTTTAAATTAGCAAACATTTGTAACAAACTATGATTTTGGGATCATGAGGATGAGAGCATGTTGAAAAAATTATCATTTTTTGAAGTCAAAAGTTGAGGAACAAGTTTACACAAACATGTGATACAGTTTTCAATATTATATGTAACAAAGTATGATGCTATACCTTTCCATATGAAAGAGCATCAACGCTTTTGGCGATCGTACTGTGACAGAAGGCAGTGTTGTATCACATAAACAAATTGTCTAATGAACTTGACAGTGAATATAATGTTTTTGGAGGCTCATAGCTGATGAGCATCCGGAGAAGATCATGTTCACAATGTAGAAAATGATGACCAAGATGAGACCAAATTGAAACACCCAGACTCTTATTTTGAAGGTTATGTTCCGTTGATCATGCAAGATTAATACATGTCAACAAATTTGAAAATTGTGGTTCTATATTTTGTATTTTTCTATCGTAACATTGAAAATACATTTCTTTCATGTGTGTTATTTCACATTTGCATGTTTCATATTTAATCTCACATTGTTTGCTTCTTAGTTTGTGACAGAATGAAGCTGGATTTGATGATTTTTGGGACGATTAATAGATGTTTTTGGACTAGTATTAAAATGATAAATAACCACTGAACAAGACTAATGCAAAGCACTACTGGTATTCATTCAAGTATGATGGTAAAACTACCTTGATGTCTAGCTTTGACATCTAGAAAATTTTTAATGGCATATATGTTTCTTGTGTTTGGGGAATTTTATTAAGTTTCCGAGTTTTATATTTTCCTTAAAATAATTATTGATATTTGGAAAATGTAGGATTTTATATCAGTATTGGAAATCAAGCTGTTTGATCTTTGGATTGGAAATGAAATCGCATTTGATGAAGTTAACCTGTTTCTTCACATAGATAGTGTCATATAGTATTAAATGATAAAAGAACTAATTAAGAAGTTCAATCGCTAAGCAACACGAAATATTCACACATGAAATTGTGTTAATGTCTAGTCACATTCTTGAAAATTTTAGTGGTTTGTTTGTTGCCTGCCAGAGTGATTTGCTGAGTTTGAAATTGGTTCCCTTGAATGCTTATGGCTCAATATCACACATATCGTAAGGATCACAGATCCTACTCATTATTATAATCATTATTGTTTTCGTATATTTGGTGTTTTGAGAAAGATATTTTATTTCCTTTTCACTTTGGTGGCATGATTCTACATCTTCACCTTTAGAATATAGTAAAATATTTTTCTTATTATAGATTTTCTGGGAAAAGAATTATTGAGAGTTAGGTGAAAAACAACATGTAGCATTAGTGTGATAAATATGGACAGTGCAAAGCATAGTTTGAAGATTAGTCTAAGTTGATCGCACCTAATCAAATCTCACCAAGTTGTGATTGTTGTTGGTTGAACGACTAATTGTTAAGTTCAATGACAGTATATCTGCGTGCACAAATAACAAAGGGAAAATGAGCCCATCATGTGAAGCTCATTCTCCACCACTCACTTTCCTCAAACTCCTCTCCAACCTCAATATTTCATAATAATAGTAGTAAATATGACAAACAACACTACGCTTAGTGAACTAAGAACGTGTTTTTCCAAATCCACACTTAGAAATACTTTCACGCAGTCACCATGCCATGCTTGGTCCTTTGGTTCTTCCATTCTCGGTTCAATTACCATATCTTCATTAAACCAACACTTTAAAACTCCAGAATGAATATTATTCATTCATTTTGTGTGATTCCATTTGAAACGTGATCTCGTCGATGATTTTACAGACAATATAACTTCGTGAGAGATTCGCCAAAAATTATATATATACATATATTATTAATAAAACGTCCATTTTTCCCATGTATCATGGGGATTCACTATTTTCTTTACATATATACCTAGGGGTTTTAAAATTATCCCCGCTCGACATACATCTATTACATGAAAGTCTCTATTTCGATCTACCCAGGTTTGTTCATTTTTGGCCTTTTCAAGGTGACGTTGTCAAAGGTAACCATCTTTTCCATACGAGATTTTTTGTCGCTTGTGGATGTTGTTTGAGTTCTTCGAGCGGAGGTGCCTTTCTCTTCCGCCCATGAAGTCACTCATGGTTCCATGCATTTCATCTGTCACCGTCTTCCGTCATCATTGATTCAATCAGTTATTTCCTCAAATAAAGATACAATGTCAATTTCCTACAAAACATCCCTACTCGTTATTCAATTATCCCTATTTTATATTAATATTCTTTCCTTACTCATAATACAGGAAAAATTCTTAAAGGTATGTACCTTGGTAAGGAAGGGTGAAAATGCAATGCAAGAGAGAAAGTTCTGAACTAATATCTTCATAAAGGGGTCAGATTATCGTCTCGTCCCTCCTCTAAGAAGAAGTTGTGCATGTATAGTTCACACAAGAGGTATTGGACCTGCTCATTTTGATCATTGCAACAATGAAAAAATTCCTCTATGGTTTTAAAAGTCATCGGCTTCCCTGCCCCGACGGCCTTGATCTTCAGTAACAGCTACCGTTCTACTAGAAATAGGGCATAGTTGGTGGCTAGTGCCCTACATGTTAGCACATCATAGTACAGAGAGAAAACCATAGTGGCTTGCTTCTTAGCTTGTCCCACCTGATCTTGTTCTTTCTTTACCTTCGCTTTTTCTTCTCTGAGTTGAGAAAATGTCTCATGCTCTGTTGCAGAAAGGTCTGTGAATTTATTTAATAGTGCCTAATACTCTTGTGTGGGCACTACTTCCTTTCTGCATTGTGTTAACTCATGTTGTTTTCGAATTAATTCATTATGCAATTTTTTATTGGCAGCCTTTTCTACCAGAAGAGCGTAGGCAGGGGCTTCCACCGTTTGGGTTCCCTTTTCTTCTCTAAATTCTAGCCTAGTTTGCACAAAGGCTTCAATAGTGTCCACTAGGTCTGTCTGTACCTCAATCTCAGCAGTAGTTTCTAAGTCAGTCTGTACCTCAACCTCAGTAGTGTCTATCAAATTGGTGACAAGCTTTGTTTGGGTTTCTGTGGTAACTAATTCTTTCTTAGGCTTTCGAGCCTTGATTACTTCCTTCAGTTGTTTCCTCAAATGTATTATCATTTTCCTTAACCTTTTGCAAGTTCTTGTCATTTTCTTCAACTTATTTTCGGCAAAATTCTCTTCTGGCCTCGTTTTGGCAGGGGATGGAGGAGCAGCAACCTTGTTTTCAGGAATGGTGGTGCCAGTTTCAAGGTTTTCTGTGATGATATTTTCTACTTGTACTCCAGAGCTTAATTTTGCATTAATTTTCCATGCTTGCATTTTGTTCTAAGGGAATGGTTTCTCCTGACTGATTTTCAGATTCGGCTACACCTTCTACCTGCTCTTCCCTATTCACCCCATCACTCTTGGGAGCAGAAAAGCCCCTAAAACCTTGTGATTCATCTCGGTGAGGTAATATCTAACTACGGCCAAAGCTGCTGGCGGTGGCAGATTGGTTTAACAGTTCCTCTCACTCCTCAGCTATTCAGATGGGCTTCTAGTTTCACAGGATGCCCTCATTTTCTCTATAACTCGATCCATATCTTTCTGATAGTCTTATAATGGTATGTTTTGAGGGCTTCAAGGTGGTGAATGGGATGGCCCTGCCTCCTCTGGCGTTTCCAAGGTTTCTTGTTGTAATTTCAGTCTTTTGGATCGTGTTCACTTGCTTGGTTTTGTTTTCGAAGCATGGGTCTTTTTCATTCTTGTTCCTCAAGGTATGTTAATTTTAGGGAGCTCAATTTCGGTCCCGACAGGGATTTCCTCATGTGCATGCATGACATGGTTAACAAAGTTGTCCTAGGATGTCTGTTGTTTGCCTAATTCATGCATGAAAATTAACTTGATTAAACCATGGTGGCTGATGGCTGCTTGGGGGTTTTTAGCCTTTCTCATTTGAACAATTGTGTCATGTACAAAATTTAAGCAAGAAGGCAGATTAATTGAAATATTTTTTTTAAGAACAACTACCAATTTGAGTTGACAAAGTTTTACCACGTCTTGGCATCTATCGCATGTGATGAATATTTAGATGAATGCTACCAATTCCTGCCACGATTGTTGTAGAGAGGTAGGTTTAATCCCCTTTCGTTTCTGTTCCAATGGTTCTCCTGGATCCTGGTACACTGTGATTGCCTCTCATAGAAGAAGGTGCTTTTCAGTCAATATTTCTCCCTTTTCTGGCATTCCAGAACCTTCAGAAATGATATCCTATGTGACCGGTATAATCCTTCCATTGAGTCTGGTATGTCCCTCCTGTAGGTTATTCAGGAATTCAATTGCTATCTCTGTGTCAAACCCTTGCAATTTGAGTAAGTATGGCAGCGAACCAGCTTGTTGGAGAATGGTGTGAGTTGCGTCTGAGATTGGGAAGGTCGTAGGTTCATTCCGAAGAGAGTTCCCTCCCATGGCTGATGCGTTCTATTGAGCTAATTTCTCCTTATTTCTATGTTTCCTTTCGGCCCTATCGGTTAGAATAAACACTTCATACAAGAGAAAAATAAATTTCCGCCTTCTGTCATAAATGTAGGTAACTTCATATCGTAATTGCAATGATCTTTTGGTCTTATCAGCGTATCCAACAAAATTTTTGCAGGGAATTAACATGCTTAATATTGATGGATATTTACACCCCCTCTCTCGAAATAAGGGCATCCATGTCCTTAAGTACAAGAGATATTTAATCAATCATGAATGCATATGTGGGAAAATGTCAGCAATCAGTAATCACAGTCTGTACACGATAACGATGTCCGTGGCCTTGGAGCTCAAGAAAAGGCCATTGTGCTGGTGTGGTAGCTAGATAGTCATAGTACCATTCACTGGGATTGTAACAGAGTGATCAGGCCGGCTCGTGATGAGACCTCCTATCCTTCAAGCAGTTAAGAAGGTCATTACCCTGGTGTGTGAAGTAAAAAAAATAATGCCAATACAATTAATGCTCCTTATTCCTAAATATTTATGTCAAAGGGAAATACTACTCGAGAGTGTAGAAAGATATACCATTATAAGACTATGTATCATGTAATAACATGTTTAAATAGGATATGTCTTAGCCATCCATTGCATAGATGTACCATGTCAGCTTCCGGAGTAGAGATTTCCATTAAATTTTCAAAGGATCATCACATTAGTAATATTGCTAATTTTCTCCTCTTCAGGTGCCAATTCCCACTCAAAAATGTGTTTTACAGCTGGGGTGTCGGAGAAGGAGAGGTTTTTGTGAGGAGAGATCATCAGAAAAAAAAAAAAAAAGAAGAATCATGCTTAAAGAGGGAAAAAATCAGTTGTTCTATATGATTAAACAACAAAGTAAAACACAAAAAAACATGATTGTTCAATCTGATTGAACAACAGTTGTTCAATTGGATTAAACAACAGTCGTTCAAAGATTTTACCAACAGTCGTTCAAATATTTTAACAGCAGTCGTAAAAATGCAAAACACTGTTGTTCAGTCTGATTGAATAGCAAGTGTTCAATTGGATTGAAAAACAATTGTTCAAATATTTGAACACCAATGAATAAAAACAAAAAAACACGGTTGTTAAATCCGATTGAACAGTAGTTTTTCAATGGGATTGAACATCAGCCGTTCAAAGATTTGAACTGCAAAGAAAAAACACAAAAACACAGTTTTTCAACCTGATTGAACAACAACTGTTCAATGGGACTTAACAGCAGTCGTTCAAAGATTTGAACAACAAAGAAAAAAATCACAAAAACACGGTTGTTCAATCTGATTGAACAACAACTGTTCAATGGGATTGAAAAGTAGTCATTATAATATTTGAACCAAAAAAAAAAAAAAAAACAAGGGGTGATGAACGAAAATGACACCATTGTGAATATGAAGAATGTACAACAGAATAATAAAAAAATTGCAGGGAAATTATATACAATATTTACAAAAGGAAACAACAGGCTCTTATGTATTTAAAGTTGTGGGGTTATCACCCCTTTATGCTAGAACTTGGATAATAGGATCATTGCGTACCTGATGGCAGAAAGTCTCCTTTGTAAGAGGTTTGTGATAGAGGCACACTCTGTGCCCGTTGACTCGAAATGTAGAACTGGGCCCATCTATGGCGGTCAAGGTGAGGGTACCATTGTTGTGTACTTCTTGAACTTCGTATGGACTGAGCCACCTTGTTTGCAACTTCCTTAGAAAATATTGAATCTGGAGTCATAGCGAAGTGCCCAATCTCCTTTTTGGAATGTCTTCTTTTTGATGAGGTTGTCATGCTACTTAGCTCGTTGTTGTTGTATGATTTCTGTGCGTTGCAGACCCAGTAGTCGTATTTCATCTAGCTCATTTATTTGTTGGAGTCTTTTAATATAAGCCTCCATCAAGTCCAACCCTACCTCCTATGTTGTCCTTCAGGTCTTTATCTCGAATTCAATAGGAAAAATAGGCTCTCTTCCAAAGACCAGATGATACAGAGAATATCCTATGGTGTTTCGCCACATTGCGCGGTAAGCCCGCAAGGCCCCTGGTAGTCTAGTGGCCCAGTCCCGACGATGTGCTGATACTGTTTTAGTAAGAATTTCCTCAAGGACTTTGTTGGTACTTTCGACCTGACTGTTTTCCTGTAGGTGGTAAGGAGATGTGACTCTATGGATGATATGGTGATTCTTTAGGGTGGCTGTAATTTTATTACCCACAAACTGTGCCCCTCCATCGGTTATCACTTCTCGTAGTAAACCATATCTCACAAATAGCTCAAAAAGGAATTTAATTACAGATTATTTCGTGGCTCTTGATAAGGCCACTTTTTCTACCCACTTTGTTACGTAATCTATGGCAACTAGTATGCATATTTTATGGTTTGGTGGTGGGTTGAATGGTCCAACAAAATCCAGTGCCCATTGTTCAAACGGTTCTACTACCAATTGTGGTTGAAGTGGCATTTCATCTCTTGTCACCACCATAAACTCTTGAATTTATCAATGATTTAAAACTCTCATCTCTTCATATTCTCAAATATATAAATAAAAAATCCCTTTAACCTACTATATTTTTTTATCCCGTGAGATAATCACCAAATAAGTTGTAATGACCTATTGTGTCTTCTCTTTTCCAACTTTTAACAACATAAACTTATAGTTCTCAAGTATCATAATAAGATATATTCTCTTTAAAACGTTGACTCTATATACATATATTCATTATCTTCCATATTGCACTACCCTGAGAATTGTTAAAAATCGAAAAGTTACGATGAATCTTCAACCATTACAACCATGAAGTAAATTACCTTTAAAATATTCATACAAACATTAAATTATGAATAATTATTGACTAATATATAGGTTATTGCTGAGGAAAAACAAAGAGGAAGCTAATTTTTGTTAAAGTTGAAAGATAAGTTCTTTAGCAAAAAAGGAAAGAGCAAGCAAACATAAGGTTGGAAGCACTATATAAACCTAGAGAAATGGTTGAGGCCAAAAGAAAAGAAGAGGTGCAAGTAAATATAGCTATGGAAGAATATCTACCAAAGAGGTCAATCCTAGAGTGAAGGTAGAAATGTTAATGAAGAGTAGAATCTGAAAAGAAAGTCAATTTTTATGCAGAAGATAAGAAGAAAATAATGCAAGAGATTGAATCCAAGAAGAAACAAGAAACAAGGAATAAATGCGAGGAAAACGTTGAAACTAACATCAAGATATTTGAAGTGGAGAAATATAAGCAATAGGAACTAGCTAAAAGAGAACTTGAAGATAATGTTGAAGAGTAGAGGAGAATAGGAGAAAAATCGGGATGAAAAAAAGTTTATGAGACAAGAAAAAAATGAAAATTATTGGCACAAAATACCAATGCCAATGAGTTCAATATGTACGAACAACATTCTTCATAAATGAAATAATTCATCACTACTCAAACCTTCGCTAATAAATTGGGGTGTGAGCATGGTTGTAGATAGTGATGATTTTAATCCAAAACTAGTTGACAAAGTTATAAATTTGTAGTTATTTATATTTGATAAGTAGATAAGTATATGAAGCAAAGTAATAAGGTAGAGGCACAAATTTATGAGAATTTCCTTGGAATTATGAAATAATTCTCAGTACTGAGACCATGGTGATGATTTTTTATTTTATTTTTATTAATTGCTAGTTTACTCTATCAAAAGCTGGTGTCCATAATACTATTGACATTGGGAAGAATATAAAGTATTATGAGAGAAAAATCATTGTGCTAAAACATTAGCTCACTAGTATAAATCTAGCAAATGTCAAACTTTTGATGTTATCAATTTTGTTTTCAGGGTGCAAATGAAATTAAACACTAAACAAAAATAATTTTATGATATAGTACAACAACTACAAGTCCAAGACGACAATATTGTTGATGTCATGACCCATATCCAAGCATGGGAACTTGTCTATCAACTAACTTTGTTACATTTTGAAAAAGTTAAATATTGGTAGTCCTCCCTAGAAAAAATCCTCCCATGAAGCCTCTATTTTCACTTCCAATAAAGACAATATTTACCTAAACTCTTAAGCTCTTTCTCTTTAACGTATTTTTGAAAACTCTCATTACTCATCAATATTTATCAATATTTATAAAACCAATACCAAAAACTAAAATATATTTATTTCTATTAACAATTTTTATATATTTTGATTTTTCTTATATTTATATTTATTTCTATATTACCTATTTTTATATTTTTTTCTTATATTTATATTTATTTCCATTTTACTAATAATTTTTTATAATTATTTTGTTACAATTTTATAAATAATTATTCTTATACAACTATACATTGCAATGCATTAAATAACATGTCACTCAACATCCATACCTATCCATACCTATCGACTAAGAAATGACAAATGACCATTTTAATAATATATTTTTATAGTTTGTAACATCATTTTTAAAATAATATTAATTTAAATAAATATATATATACATGATATTATTGGCGGTAACTTGAACGATCATAAAAAAACGGTATTTTTTAATACACTATTGAGATTAAAATTGTTACTTTATTATATTATTTACTTTCTAGATTGTTATATATCAATATATTATTTAGTTGAAATGATCATTTCAACTAATTTCATGTCAAATTAAAATAAAGTTTAATTGATTAAATCATAAGAGTTCGGAGATAGTCACAGCCGTCACATGGCTGGTCATTGCATTGTTCGGCAACAATGCAATCGGACCTTTAATGACATGCTTCACATGACTGAAATGGAAACACTGTACAAAATATGATACGTAGCGGCATTTGTTCCTTTGGTTACATTGATGAGGTTTCTGAATTTGATTCTGATGCCATTGCGATGTTGTATTCATAACTCCTGGTTTTGCTTCCAAACTAACAAAATTGAGCAAGCTATGCAGAATACGAATGGATGTTTGGTTGTATTTTCTGAGTTAGCTTATCAACTCCATAATACTCCCCAGACTGTCACATTATGCCCACGAATATGGGCCTCCTCCCCCTTCTATACTCGACTTTGTTGCATCTGAACCCCGCCGCAGATCTCTTTTACAGAAGACAAATGGTATAAGAAAATCGCATATTATCTCATAGATAAATTTGTCCGTGAGATAAAATGCCAATATAGGAATTGTTTTGATCCTTCGTTATGAACTATCGTTCATTTTCTAAGGTTTCTTTCAATTTTCATGACAGACATTAGATTCGATTACCTTTATTTAATGAACGAATGGATGAAAATAAGTAGCCAACTATGAGGGCTGAGCTTTGGTTCAACGGGAGTGGCCAGTGCCATCTGTGATTTTGGAAACCGATTCTCCATGATGCCTGGCAAAGAATTACGTTGACATGCCCAATACAACATGATAGCTAGTCCATGGCTGAGGAAATCAAAGAGAAAAGGTCTCATTATTGGCAGTAGTTTGTGCGGGACTAAGCTTGAAGTTTTTCTTATTAATGGCAACTACATATAGAATAATTTCATTCTTTGCATGGTGAAAGAATAATAATAAATATCAATCAGGATTTCGTGTATTTATGTTATTTATTCTCTCTACGGCATGACCCTAAGATTATATGTACTCTCGTTTGTAGAAAACCTACCACTACTATTGGTAATGCATCTCAAACAATCTAATGATATAATTTTGTGCTTTTAAATAAAAATCTTATATTTTGTTTGTGATTAATTTTTTCCGTAGGTTTTTTTTTTAATTTTGTACCTTTATTTGTGCTTTCACATAAAAAAAATCTTATATTTTGTTTATGATTATTTTTTACTTTGCAGCTTTAGTCATTCAAATGCACAAGGGATTATTGCTGAGATCTTTGGAATCCACTTTCCCATGGTTCTAAATATGAAAATAAAGTGCTCATTATCTATGCATTCGCTATTGAATATAATGAGTTACACGAAACTACTATCTTGAATATAAATGAGTTACAAGAGGATGTGAATAGTATTCGAAGTATTGATGCATGATCTCAGGGGATAAATAGGAAAATGATAACGCATTTTCTCTTTCTTTCTTTTTTTTCTTTCTACTTTTTTTATCCTTTAAGAAATATAAATATGTATATATATATGTTATTTTAAAAAATCAAATTTATATTTTTTAACATATTCAATATTGATTTTTATAATTTTCTTGTAATAGTAGATTTAGGTGTAACTTAACTCATGAAATCTTTTTCATTTATATGGCTAATACTTTCATTTTTTCCTCATTATATAAAAAAGATTTTTGAGAGAAAAGTTTTATGGTTAACAAAGTGGGAAAGTTTAATTTTGTAGTTTAATTTTCAATTTAATAAATTTTTTTAAAATCAATTTAGAATCTTTTTAATGAAGGGAAATAAATATTTGATCTAGATATAATCCTTGATATTTATATAATATATTATTTAATATTATTTATTATAATTATATAATATTATTAGAAATATTTTTAATAATCATTTGGTTTAGTTTATATATATATATATATATATATATATATATCTAATATTTCGTTTTGTTTTTATTTATATAATTATATGATATTATCATTTATATATGCATAATTTTCTTATGGTGTTATTTTGAGTATTTATAGAAGTATTTCTTTTAAGTTTGGCAAGATTACATCTTCAACATGTCCAATATATCATTCTGATCTAGCAGCGGAATTGAACGAGTGACTTACATGTTAGTGTACTCTAGCACTGTGTGGTCCCTCTCTTGATGCGAAGTTCTCCATCTCGTGTACAGGTAATTTTAGTTTAAAACAGGAGGATCGTATTACTCCTTGGTTTACTTATTTGGGGGGGCCTCTAAATAAGTCACCCCCAAGATGTGGGCCCTCTAAATAAGTCACTCCCCAAGCATCCAATTCCTCTCCCTTTTGTCGAGCCTCCTTACGCATCCTTTAGGGAATCAACAAAAGCTACCCAATTGTATCAAGGAGTACCTTAACAAAGCATCCGATCATTGTATATCCACGACCCTATGGATCTTTATCGAAGCATTTTTAATATAAATTTGTGTATATATTTATAAAACTTTTGGTAAGAGTTAGAAAGTCAAGATTTTATATTGGCAATATGTTGTATAATTTCATGTATACAAACAATTTATATTAATCCAAAATTTTATATTAGTAATATCTTTTCTAATTTTACAAAATCTAATTTTTATATTGTTAAAGCATTTTCAATACATGAATGATGAAATTTTTAGATTAAAGTTTGTATAATTGTAGTGGAAAATCATACAAGTCTAAGATTTTTGTCGCAAAATTACACACACACACAAAACCTTGAAATTATTAATGTAAGCATTGGAGACATATTTATTGATAGAAACATAGAAGAAATAATCTGGAAGGCCTAATCTTTATGGTTAGTTTAAGAATTTTTCCATGCCAAAGCCATATTTTCTAAGAAGGTCACGAGGTCAAATTCACATGGGGGTTTGAGGTTAGGTTTATATGTTTTTTTCTAGTAGAACTTATCCTAGGAACCATTACCAAAATTTGGGTAAGTGCCTAGAGGGATTTTCCAAGGGAATTTACAATTAAAAAAAATAGTGCCCAAAGGTTTCACTAGATTGATAGATGCTATTGTGCTAAGTATAGAAAGGTATTAGCATTAAATATCATAGTGTAATATAGGGTTACAAGCCTCCCATACATTTATGGTTGATTTACCCTCAATATAAAAAATTCCAAGGAGAATTGGCCTGGTACCAATACATTAGTTCTTTTATTAAGTGCGTGAGCATGGGGTGACATTATTTCATTTTCTAATGTTTCTTTCAATTTTCATGACAGACATTAGAGTCGATTACCTTTATTTAATGAATGAATGGATGAAAATAAGTAGCCAACTATGAGGGCTGAGCTTTGGTTCAACGGGAGTGGCCACTACCATCTGCGATTTTGGAAACCGATTCTCCATGATGCCTGGCAAAGAATTACGTTGACATGCGCAATACAACATGATAGCTAGTCCATGGCTGACGAGATACAAGAGAAAAGGTCGCATTATTGGCAGTAGTTTGTGCGGGACGAAGCTTGAAGTTTTTCTTATTCATGGCAACTACATATAGAATAATTTCATTCCTTGCATGGTGAAAGAATAATAATAAATATCAATAAGGATTTCATGTATTTATGTTATTTATTCTTTCTACGGCATGACCCTAAAATTATATGTACTCTAGTTTGTAGAAAACCTACCACTAGTATTGGTAATGAATCTCCAACAATCTAATGATATAATTTTGTGCTTTCAAATAAAAATATTATATTTTTTTTGTGATTACTTTTTTCCGTAGGTTTTTTTTTAATTTTGTACCTTTATTTGTGCTTTCACATAAAAAAATATCTTATATTTTGTTTGTGATTATTTTTTAATTTGCAGCTTTAGTCATTCAAATGCACAAGGGATTACAGCTGAGATCTTTGGAATCCACTTTCCCATGGTTATAAATATGAAAATAAAGTGCTCATTATCTTTGGAATCCACTTTCCCATGGTTATAAATATGAAAATAAAGTGCTCATTATCTATGCGTTCGTTATCCAATATAAATGAGTTACACAAAACTACTATCTTGAATATAAATGAGTTACAAGAGGATGTGAATAGTATTCGAAGTATTGATTGATGATCTCACGGGACAAATAGGAAAATGATAACCTTTCGACTTTTTTTATCCTTTAAGAAATATAAATATGTATATATATATGTTATTTTAAAAAATCAAATTTATATTTTTTAACATACTCAATATTGATTTTTATAATTTTTTTGTAATAGTAGATTTAGGTGTAACTTAACTCATGAGATATTTTTCATTTATATGGCTAATAATTTCATTTTTTCCTCATTATATAAAAAAAAAATTTGAGAGAAAAGTTTTATGGTTAACAAAGTGGGAATGTTTAATTTTGTAGTTTAATTTTCAATTTAATAATATTTTTAAAAATCAATTTAGAATATTTTTAATGAAGGGAAATAAATATTTGATCTAGATATAATCCTTGATATTTATATAATATATTATTTAATAATCATTTGGTTTAGTTTATATATATAATATTTCATTTTTTTTTTTATATAATTATATGTTATTATCATTTATATATGCATAATTTTCTTATGGTGTTATTTTGAGTATTTATAGAAGTATTTCTTTTAAGCTTGGCAATATTACATCTTCAACATGTCCAATATATCATTATGATCTAGTGGGAAAATTGAACGAGTGACTTAGATCTTAGTGTACTCTAGCACTGTGTGGTCCCTCTCTTGATGCGAAGTTCTCCATCTTGTGTACAGGTCATTTTAGTTTAAAACAGGAGGATGGTATTGCTCCTTGGTTTCTGTTGTTTGGAGCCCTCATTAAGTCACCCCAGATATTCATTTTCTAAATAGTCACTCCCCAAGTAATTAATTTCCCTCTCCCTTTGTCCAAGAACCTCATACAGCATCTTTAGAAATCAACAAATCTAACCAAATGTAATGAGGAGTACCATCACAAAGCATCCGATCATTGTATATCAACAACCTGTGGATCTTTATCAACTTATAATATAAATTTGTGTATATATTTATAAAACTTTGGTAAGAGTTGGAAAGTCAAGATTTTATATTGGTAATATATTGTATAATTTCATGTACTTCAAAAATTATATTAATCCAAGAATTTTATATTATTAATATCTTTTAATTTTAAAATCTAATTTTTATATTGTTAAAGCATTTTCAATACATGAATGATGAAATTTTTAGATTAAAGTTTGTATAATTGTAGTGGAAAATCATAAGTCTAAGATTGTTGTTGCAAAATTACACACACACACACAGAAAACCTTGACATTATTAATGTGAGCATTTGAAATATATTTATTGATAGAAACATAGAAGAAATAATCTGGAAGGCCTAAACTTTATGGTTAGTTGAAGAATTTTTCCATGCCAAAGCCATATTTGCTAAGAAGGTCATGAGGTCAAATTCACATGGGGCTTTGAGGTTAGGTTTATATGTTTTTTTCTAGTAGAACTTATCCTACAAACCATTCTCAAAATGTGGGTAAGTGCCTAGAGGGATTTTCCAAGGGAATTTTCCATTAAAAAAAAAATAGTGCTCATAATTAGATTTAAATCAGTTTAAATCTAAGAGTAACCCTATACAGCATTTTAATATCCTATAAACCATAAGTAACCCTATACAGCATTTTAATATCCTATAGCTTATGCTTTATGGCTTTGGAGGAAGACAACTCGGCCCTCAAGCCATAGCCGTTGAAGTAACCTTTATGGCTTTGTATCAACTCAGCCCTTTATGGCTTTCTATCAACCATGGCTGTCAATTGAAGTAACCGTTGGAGTAAAAAAAACATGGACTGCAGGGATGATCTGTTTCTATCAACCATGCCCTCAAGCCATAGCCGTTGAAGTAACCGTTGCAGGAAAAAAGCCCATGATTCGGGGGATGGTTGAAGAGGAGGTAGGAGCCTCAAATATGTATATCAATGGACGGTTCTAGAAGCGCCAGAGATATATATGTATATCTCGAGTCCTATCATTTTTCACCATTTCGTCCTCAACTATCTATGTTCTCTATGTTCTCTGTGTCTTTTCAGTCTGAGAGGGT
Source organism: Pinus albicaulis (assembly GCA_034641835.2). Taxonomy (NCBI): domain Eukaryota; kingdom Viridiplantae; phylum Streptophyta; class Pinopsida; order Pinales; family Pinaceae; genus Pinus; species Pinus albicaulis. Next base: position 395,810,148 of record CM076578.1, read on the forward strand.
GAGAGACTTTCAAACGAGAGCAATTTTATTTTCATCAAAGGGAAAAGTACCGACATGATCAAGAATCAGAAGACCTCAAAGCATGGCAGTACTTCTTACAAAATGGCAGTCGGTTTGTTCGCAGCTGCAGTGATTTTTATTTTCTTAGCGGAAGGCGAAACCCGACAGAACTTTCAAGTGGAGCTATGAACAGCATGTTCGAAGTGATGGCGAGGAAATACTCGTACAAAGAAATCAATATCGTATTGGGCCTTCCTTACATTATTCATCTGGATGTCAAGCCTCAGAACATTCTTCTGGACGAGAATTTCGTGGCGAAGGTCTCCGACTAGATAGCGGCGTCATTATGATTTTGATCAGAGTATTGAAGATCGGTTTTCTGTTCATACTAGACATTCAATGAGGGCGGTAGTGCCTGTGCAAGACAAGGGCCGGATGCCTCTGCGAGAGAATTTTCAGTTTGACATAGGGAAGAGAATGAACCGGAATTCAAGATTACCGTACCGTGGCAGTAATTTGGGGGTGATGTATATTCATCTATTATATCTCTATTATCAGCAAGATAGACGTGAGATGACTGAAATTTGTATTGAATTTTCTTCATCTTATACTTTTGTTTGAATTCATCGAGGATATTGATATTAGTCCCATAGCCCACAGTTAAATCTTTAAAGCGAAGGGCATCCTGTAGATCTTATGATTCTCTTTCTATTGTATGAGGATTTCTGAACCCCAAACAGTTTTCGGGCTCATGCAGATCAATGATCATCTTTCTTCAGCATGGTAATCGCATGGACTTCCATTTAATCTCATCGCTCTGTATTCCGTTGGCTTGTTTTTTTTTAATTGTAAATTACTGGGTAGCGAAAAGGTCGCTAATATTGCTGAAAAATAAATGAATGATACAGGTCATTTGAGGGCGCTTCTAATGTTAGCTGAAAAAATGAAATCAAATCCCAATTCCGATTCCAATTCCAGGTATGGTCCTATTATCTAGTGGGTCAGCAATTTTTATTGAATGTAAAGCTCTGCCGCCTCCTGAATATTTTAAACGACTTTTATGTGTCCACCCCTTTAAAACCCCATTACAAATTAGGTACCGGACGGTTGGTCTGTGAAAGGTAACGCAAACAATAATGGGTACATAATCAATGGAGAAAGAATCCTTCGGTTGTAAGGATTTCAACACCAGTACGGTTTTGGGGGATGGGATCACGAGTATATTATTACTGTGTATTATGCTGCCTGTCATATTACCTGATTTAATATTTTCACTTGAGCACTGTATTGCACGGTAAACTCAGGTTTGCGGTTAGATGAATAGCTATTGAAGTTCCTGCTTTTACGTGTGCAACACATTTAATTTATTTCAGATAAAAAAATTTATATCTTAGTTTTTATTAATAGTTTTTAATTTATTTTGTTTTTGAATTATTTCTTTATCAATGTGATTTAGTTTAATTTATTTTTTAAAATGATTTTCAAATTGAAATATTTAATATATTATTTAATTTTATTATACTTTATCAATGGTATATTTTTTTAATTAAAATAACTTGAATGTATAAAGAAAAATTGTTTAAATTTATATAATATAAAGTGATAATATATATGATAAAATTAAATTGTACTATAAAAGTTAAGATTCCTTTTGAATATATATTTTAGTAGTCAAACTAGGCTAGGCTAGGTTAAGCTAAGTTAGGGTAGGTTGGGTTCGGTTAGGGTAGGTTATCTTATCTTAGGCTAGGGAAGGTTAGGTTATATTATGCTAGGATAGGCTAGCCTAGGTTATGTTAAGTAGGTTAGGTTAGGCTACGATAGGCTAGCGTAGGCTATGCTAAGCTAGGTTATGTTAAGTAGGTTAGGTTAGGCTAGGATAGGTTAGGCTAGGTTAGGCTAGGCTAGGTTAGGTTAGGCTAGTCTAGGCTAGGTTAGATTAAGCTAGGTTAGGTTTGGTTAGGTTAGGTTAGGTTAGGTTAAGCTAACCTAGGTTATGCTAGGCTAGGCTAGGCAAGTCTAGGTTAGGTTAGGCTAGTCTAGGCTAGGCTAGGCTAGGCGAGGATAGGATAGGATAGGATATGCTAGGTTATGTTAGGCTAGGATAGGTTATGTTAGGCTAGGCTAGGGTAGGCTAGGGTAGGGTAGGCTAGGTTAGATTACATTTGGATAGGTTAGGTTAGGTTAGGCTAGGGTAGGGTAGGATAGGATAGGATAGGGTACGATAGGTTAGGCTAGGCTAGGCTAGGCTAGGGTATGGTAGGGTAGGTTATGTTAAGCTAGGCTAGGCTAGGTTAGGTTAGATTAAGATAGGCTAGGCTAGGGTACAGTAGGCCATGATAGGAAAGGCTAGGCTAGGGTAAGCTAGGGTAGGCTAGGATAGGTGAGACTAGGTTAGGTTAGGCTAGAGTATGCTAGGTTATACTATATTATTTAAGTTAAGGTTAGACTATATTATTGTAGGTTGGGTTAGGCTAGGCCACGATAGGTTAGGTTAGTATAGGCTAGCTTAGGATAGGTTACGCTAGGTTACGCTAGGCTAGGATTTAGGCTAGGTTAGGCTAGGTTATAGTAGGCTAGGATATGCTATGATAGTCCACGCTAGGATAGGATAGGCTAGGATAGGGTAGGGTAGGGTAGGGTAGGTTAGGCTAGAGTAGGCTAGGTTAGACTAGGTCAGGTAGGCTAGGCTAGAGTAGGCTACGTTAGACTAGGTCAAGGTAAGCTAGGCTAGGTTTGGTTAGGTTACAGTAGGCTAGGTTAGGTTACACTAGGCTAGGATAGGCTAGTGTGGGGTAGGGTAGGTTGGGTTAGGTTCGGTTAAGCTAGGTTAAGCTAGGCAAGGGTAAGCTATGCAAGATTAGGTTAGTCTAGGCTAGGGTAGGGTAGGGTAGGGTAAGATAGGGTAGATTAGGTTAGATTAGGTTAGGTTATGTTAGGTTAGGATTGGCTAGGCTTGGCTATGCTAGGCTAGGTTAGGTTAGGCTAGGCGAGGCTAGGCTAGGCTAGGAAAATGTAGGTTAGGTTGGGAGAGTCTAGGCTATGCTAGGCTAGGATCGACTAGAGTAAGTTAGGTTAGATTACGATATTGTATGCTAGGTTAGATAGGTGAGGCTAGGCGAGTCAAGCGTAGGTTAGTCAAGTATAGGCTAGCTTAGGCTAGTCTAAAGTAGGCTAGGCTAAGATAGGCTAGAATAAGTTAGGCTAGGCTAGGATTGGCTATAGCAAGCTATGTTAGACTAGGTTATTGTCGGCTAGATTAAACTAGGCAAGAGTAGGCAATGCTAGGCTAGGTTAGTCTAGGTTAAGTAAGCTAAGTAGGCTAATTAGGCTAGTTTAGGCTAGGCTAAGTAGGCTAATTAGGCTATGTGGCTAGGCTAAGTAGGCTAAGTAGGTAACCTTAGGCTAGGTAAGGTTAGGTTAGGTTAGGCTATGTAGGCTATGTTAGTCTATGTAGGTTAGGATAACCTAGGATAGGGTAGGCTAGGCTGGGTTAGGCTAGGTTTAGCGAGGGTACACTAGGCTAGGTTACATTAGGTCAGGTTATGCTATACTAGGTAGGCTAGGCAAGGGTAGGCTAGTCTCGGTAAGGTTGGGCTAGGTTAGGTTAAGCTAGTCGACATCGAGGTAGGTTAAGTTAGGCTAGTTTAGGTTAGGCTAGGTTAGTAGGATATGCTAGGCTGCGTAAGGTTCGGTTAGGCTAGGTTAGGTTAGGCTAGGTTAGGCTAGGCTAGGCTAGGATGGATTAGGTTAGGGTAGTTTAGGTTAGGGTAGGGTAGGGTAGGGTAGGGTAGGTTAGGTTAGGTTAGGTTAGTCTAGACTAGGCTATGTTAGGCTAGGATAGGATAGCCTAGGATATTCTAGGCTAGGATAGTCGAGGCTAGGGTAGGTTAGTCTACGGTAGGTTAGGCTAGGTTAGGCTAGGATAGGTTAGGCTAGCCTACGTTGGGCTAGGTAGGCTATGCTATGCTATGCTAGGTTGGGTTAGTGTAGGCTAGGCTAGGCTAGGCTATGCTATGCTATGCTAGGATACATTGGGGTAGGCTAGGCCGGGGGTAGGTTAAGTTATGCTAGTTTAGGTTAGGTTAGGTTAGTAGTATAGGCTAGGCTGCATAAGTTTGGGTTAGGCTATGTTAGGCTAGGCTACGCTAGGCTAGGCCAGTTTAGGCTAGGATATTTTAGGTTAGGGTAGGGCAGGGTAGGTTCGGTTAGGTTAGGTTAGGCTAGTCTAGATATGTTAGGCTAGGCTAGGTAAGGGTAGGATAGGTTAGGCTAGGCTAAGATATGTTAGGCTAGGTTAGGCTAGGTAATGCTAGGTTAGGTTAGGCTAGGGAAGGTTAGGTTAGGTTTGGTTAAGCTGTGTTAGGCAATGATAGATTAGGCTAGGCTAGGTTAAGTTATGCTTGGTTAAGATAGGTTAGTCTAGGCTAGGCAAGGTAAGTCTAGGATAAGAAAGGTTAGTCTAGGCTACGCTAGGCTAGGCTAGGTTATGCTATGCTAGGTTAGGCTAGGTTAGTCTAGCGTAGGTTAGGCTAGGGTATATACGCTATGTTGGAGTAAGATAGGTTTGGGTAGGCTAGGCTGGGCTAGGTTTGGATCGGCTAGGATGGCCTAGGTTTGGATAAGCTAGGCTAGGATAGACTAGGCTAGGATAGGATAGGGTAGGCTAGGCTAGGGTAGGCTAGGGTAAGCTAGGCTATGATAGGATAGGTTAGGCTAGGTTAGGTTAGGCTCGATGTTTCTCATTCAATTGTCAACTCAGGGCATGTCTTATTATTTCAAGACTGTGAGCATAGTATATGCAAGTGATATCAAAGAACCCCTACTCTATATTACCATAAAGAGGACTATCTAATTCTCGAAGCTCAATCAATTCAAATGGAAATGGAATTGTAAAATTATGTTTAACTATTTTGTCTAAGTACGTGCAGAAAAGAGCAACCTATGATTGAACAACACACAAATGAATTGAACAACAGTCCTACGGAATTGAACAACAGCTTCAATAAATTGAATAGTAATTTCTTATCTAATTTTACAATGGAATTCTCTTTTTAAATTAAATATATGACATCTCTCTGAATGAATTAACAACTAGATGCCTTACATTACTGATGGAAAGATCCAGCTCTTAGCTATTTACATAATTGAACAACAGTCATGCTAAAACAAGTGAAACGAGTATAAAAGCATTGGGAAATGATGAAAGCATCTAAAAACTATGAAACCATTCATTGTAAACAAGGAAACATGAATAATGAACTATTATAATGAAAGAGAAAGTTGTAGTATATTATGTTCACAATTCAACCAATTAAATGATATCTCATAAAATGTGTTTGATGACTGAAACGTAAATTTTGTAATTGAACGTATAGCATAGAGATTAGCACAGAAAATCCCAGGGCTGGGCCTAAACCACCAGAAGTCTACCGCTACGGAAAACTCAGAAATTGACTATAAAAATGCCAAGACCTTTATTAAGCTGAAAGCTAATACATTCATATAATAGGACAATCTTGTCGTGATACATCTATTACAGAATAAATTCTCTATTTTGATCTATCTATATTGTTCATTTTTGGCCTTTTCAAGGCGATTACAACAGTGGTAACGGTCTTTTCCACACGAGATTTTGCTGCTTGTGGATGTTGTTTGAGTTCTTCAGACATGGAGGTGTCTTTCCCTCTTCTGCCTGTCCATGGTAGTCATCATGGTTCCGTTAGTCTCTATCTGTCAGCTATCTTCTGGTCATCATTGATTCAACTAGTTATTTCCCCATAAATAAAGATATAACAAGTCAATTTCCCGTTGTAAAACATCCCTTTTACTGTTAGTTCAATTTGTCCTGATTTTACATTAATATTCCTTTCCTTTACTGTTAAGATGAGGAAAAATTCTTAAAGGTGGATAAAAAATTTTGGTAAAGGAAGGGTGAAAATGTACCAAAAGAGAGGAAAGCCTGGAACTGAATATCTTCTATAAACGGGTTGGGATTACTGTCCCTGTCCTCCTCTAAGAAGAAGTTGTGCATGTATAGTTCACACAAGAGGTATTGGACCTGCTCATTTTGATCATTGCAACAATGGAAAAATTCCTCTATGGTTTTAAAAGTCATCGGCTTCCCTGCCCCGACGGCCTTGATCTTCAGTAACAGCTACCGTTCTACTAGAAATAGGGCATAGTTGGTGGCTAGTGCCCTACATGTTAGCACATCATAGTACAGAGAGCAAACCATAGTGCCTTGCTTCTTAGCTTGTCCCACCTGATCTTGTGCTTTCTTTACCTTCGCTTTTTCTTCTCTGAGTTGAGAAAATGTCTCATGCTCTGTTGCAGAAAGGTCTGTGAATTTCTTTAATAGTGCCTAATACTCTTCTGTGGGCACTACTTCCTTTCTGCATTGTGTTAAATCATGTTGTGTTCGAATTAATTCATTATGCAATTTTTGATTGGCAGCCTTTTCTACCAGAAGAGCGTAGGCAGGGGCTTCCACCGTTTGGGTTCCCTTTTCTTCTCTAAATTCCAGCCTAGTTTGCACAAAGGCTTCAATAGTGTCCACTAGGTCTGTCTGTACCTCAATCTCAGCAATAGTTTCTAAGTCAGTTTGTACCTCAACCTCAGCAATGTCTATCAAATTGGTGACAAGCTTTGTTTGGGTTTCTGTGGTAACTAATTCTTTCTTAGGCTTTCGAGCCTTGATTACTTACTTCAGTTGTTTCCTCAAATGTTTTATCATTTTCCTTAACCTTTTGCAAGTTCTTGTCATTTTCTTCAACTTATTTTCAGCAAAATTCTCTTCTGGCCTGGTTTTGGGAGGGGATGGAGGAGCAGCAACCTTGTTTTCAGGAATGGTGGTGCCAGTTTCAAGGTTTTCTGTGATGATATTTTCTACTTGTACTCCAGAGCTTAATTTTGCATTAATTTTCCATGCTTGCATTTTGTTCTAAGGGGATGGTTTCTCCTGACTAATTTTCAGATTCGGCTACACCTTCTACCTGCTCTTCCCTATTCACCCCATCACTCTTGGGAGCAGACAAGCCCCTAAAACCTTGTGATTCATCTTGGTGAGGTAATATCTAACTACGGCCAGAGTTGTTGGCGGTGGCAGATTGGTTTAACAGTTCCTCTCGCTCCTCAACTATTCAGATGGGCTTCTAGTTTCACAGGATGCCCTCATTTTCTCTATAACTCGATCCATATCTTTCTGATAGTCTTATAATGGTATGTTTTGAGGGCTTCAAGGTGGTGAATGGGATGGCCCTGCCTCCTCCGGTGTTTCCAAGGTTTCTTGTTGTAATTTCAGTCTTTTGGACCGTGTTCACTTGCTTGGTTTTGTTTTTGAAGCATGGGTCTTTTTCATTCTTGTTCCTCAAGGTATGTTAATTTTAGGGAGTTCAATTTCGGTCCCGACAGAGATTTCCTCATGTGCATGCACGACATGGTTAACAAAGTTGTCCTAGGATGTCTGTTGTTTGCCTAATTCATGCATGATAATTAACTTGATTAAACCATGGTGGCTGATGGCTGCTTGGGGGTTTTTAGCCTTTCTCATTTGAACAATAGTGTCATGTACAAAATTTAAGCAAGAAGGCAGATTAACTGAAATATTTTTTTTAAGAACAACTACCAATTTGAGTTGACAAGGTTTTACCACGTCTTGGCGTCTATCGCATGTGATGAATATTTAGATGAATGCTACCAATTCCTGCCACGATTGTTGTAGAGAGGTAGGTTTAATCCCCTTTTGTTTCTGTTCCAATGGTTCTCCTGGATCCTGGTACACTATGATTGCCTCTCATAGAAGAAGGTTCTTTTCGGTCAATATTTCTCCCTTTTCTGACATTCCAGAAACTTCAAGATTACCGTCCCGTGGCAGTAATTTGGGGGTGATGTATATTCATCTATTATATCTCTATTATCAGCAAGATAGACGTGAGATGACTGAAATTTGTAATGAATTTTCTTTATCTTATACTTTTGTTTGAATTCATCGAAGATATTGATATTAGTCCCATAGCCCACAGTTAAATCTTTAAAGCGAAGGGCATCCTGCAGATCTTATGATTCTCTTTCTATTGTATGAGGATTTCTGAACCCCAAACAGTTTTCGGGGTCATGCAGATCAATGATCATCTTTCTTCAGCATGGTAATCGCATGGAATTCCATTTAATCTCATCGTTCCTTTTGCCGTTGTCTTACTTTTTTTTTTTTTTAATTGTAAATTACTCGGGCAGCGAAAGTTAACGCCAATATTGCTGAAAAATAAATGAATGATACAGGTCATTTGAGGGCGCTTCTAATGTTAGCTGAAGAAATGAAATCAAATCCCAATTCCGATTCCAGTTCCAGGTATGGTCCTATTATCTAGTGCGTCAACAATTTTTATTGAATGTAAAGCTCTGCCGCCTCCTGGATATTTTAAACGACTTTTATGTGTCCACCCCTTTAAAACCCCATTAAAAATCATCACCATGGTCTTAATTTATTTTGTTTTTGAATTATTTCTTTATCAATATGATTTAGTTTAATTTATTTTTTAAAATGATTTTCAAATTGAAATATTTAATATATTATTTAATTTTATTATACTTTATCAATGGTATATTTTTTTAATTAAAATAACTTGAATGTATAAAGAAAAATTGTTTAAATTATTATTCCTTTTGAATATATATTTTAGTAGTCAAACTAGGCTAGGCTAGGTTAAGCTAGGTTAGGGTAGGTTGGGTTCGGTTAGGGTAGGTTATCTTATCTTAGGCTAGGGAAGGTTAGGTTATGTTATGCTAGGATAGGCTAGCCTAGGTTATGTTAAGTAGGTTAGGTTAGGCTACGATAGGCTAGCGTAGGCTAGGCTAGCCTAGGTTATGTTAAGTAGGTTAGGTTAGGCTAGGATAGGTTAGGCTAGGTTAGGCTAGGCTAGGCTATGCTAGGTTAGGTTAGGTCAGGCTAGTCTAGGCTAGGTTAGATTAAGCTAGGTTAGGTTAGGTTAGGTTAGTAGGATAAGCTAGCCTAGGTTATGCTAGGCTAGGCTAGGCAAGTCTAGGTTAGGTTAGGCTAGGCTAGGCTAGGCTAGGCGAGGATAGGATAGGATAGGATATGCTAGGTTATGTTAGGCTAGGATAGGTTATGTTAGGCTAGGCTAGGCTAGGTTAGGCTAGGGTAGGTTAGGGTAGGCTAGGCTAGGCTAGGTTAGGTTACGTTAGGATAGGTTAGGTTAGGGTAGGGTAGGGTAGGGTAGAGTAGGGTAGGGTACAATAGGGTAGGATAGGTCAGGCTAGGCTAGGTTATTCTAGGTTATGGTAGGGTAGGTTATGTTAAGCTAGGCTAGGCTAGGTTAGGTTAGGTTAAGACAGGCTAGGTTAGGTTAGGCTAGGCTAGGGTACGGTAGGCCATGATAGGAAAGGCTAGGCTAGGGTAAGCTAGGGTAGGCTAGGATAGGTGAGACTAGGTTAGGTTAGGCTAGGTATGCTAGGTTATACTATATTATTGAAGTTAAGGTTAGACTATATTATTGTAGGTTAGGTTAGGCTAGGCCACGATAGGTTAGGTTAGGCTAGGTTAGGTTAGTATAGGCTAGCTTAGGATAGGTTACGCTAGGCTAGGATTTAGGCTAGGTTAGCCTAGGTTAGGCTAGGCTATAATAGGCTAGGATATGCTATGATAGTCCACGCTAGGATAGGATAGGCTAGGATAGGTTAGGGTAGTGTAGGGTAGGTTAGGCTAGAGTAGGCTAGGTTAGACTAGGTCGGGTAGGCTAGGCTAGAGTAGGCTACGTTAGACTAGGTCAAGGTAAGCTAGGCTAGGTTTGGTTAGGTTACAATAGGCTAGGTCAGGTTAAGGTAGGCTAGGTTAGGTTACACTAGGCTAGGATAGGCTAGTGTAGGGTAGGGTAGGTTGGGTTAGGTTAGGTTAAGCTAGGTTAAGCTAGGCAAGGGTAAGCTAGGCTAGATTAGGTTAGTCTAGGCTAGGCTAGGGTAGGGTAGGGTAAGGTAGGGTAAGATAGGGTAGGTTAGGTTAGATTAGGTTAGGTTATGTTAGGTTAGGATTGGCTAGGCTTGGCTATGCTAGGCTAGGTTAGGTTAGGCTAGGCTAGGCTAGGCTAGGCGAAGCTAGGCTAGGCTAGGAAAATGTAGGTTAGGTTAGGAGAGTCTAGGCTAGGATAGGCTAGGATCGACTAGAGTAAGTTAGGTTAGACTAGGATATTGTACGCTAGGTTAGATAGGTGAGGCTAGGCGAGTCAAGCGTAGGTTAGTCAAGTATAGGCTAGCTTAGGCTAGTCTAAAGTAGGCTAGGCTAAGATAGGCTAGAATAAGTTAGGCTAGGCTAGGATTGGCTATAGCAAGCTATGTTAGACTAGGTTATTGCCGGCTAGGTTAAACTAGGCAAGAGTAGGCAATGCTAGGCTAGGTTAGTCTAGGTTAAGTAAGCTAAGTAGGCTAATTAGGCTAGGTTAGGCTAGGCTAAGTAGGCTAATTAGGCTATGTGGCTAGGCTAAGTAGGCTAAGTAGGTAACCTTAGGCTAGGTAAGGTTAGGTTAGGTTAGGCTATGTAGGCTATGTTAGTCTATGTAGGTTAGGATAACCTAGGATAGGGTAGACTAGGCTGGGTTAGGCTAGGTTTAGCGAGGGTACACTAGGCTGGGTTAGGCTAGGTTTAGGGAGGGTACACTAGGCTAGCCTAGGCTAGGTTACATTAGGTCAGGTTATGCTATACTAGGTAGGCTAGGCAAGGCTAGGCTAGTCTCGGTAAGGTTGGGCTAGGTTAGGTTAAGCTAGTCGACATCGAGGTAGGTTAAGTTAGGCTAGTTTAGGTTAGGCTAGGTTAGTAGGATATGCTAGGCTGCGTAAGGTTCAGTTAGGCTAGGTTAGGTTAGGCTAGGATGGATTAGGTTAGGGTAGTTTAGGTTAGGGTAGGGTAGGGTAGGGTAGGTTAGGTTAGGTTAGGCTAGTCTAGACTAGGCTATGTTAGGCTAGGATAGGATAGCCTAGGATATTATAGGCTAGGATAGTCGAGGCTAGGGTAGGTTAGTCTACGGTAGGTTAGGCTAGGTTAGACTAGGCTAGGTTAGGCTAGCCTACGTTGGGCTAGGTTAGGCTAGGCTAGGTTGGGGTAGTGTAGGCTAGGCTAGGCTAGGCTATGCTATGATGTGCTAGGATACATTGGGGTAGGCTAGGCCGGGGGTAGGTTAAGTTATGCTAGTTTAGGTTAGGTTAGGTTAGTAGTATTGGCTAGGCTACATAAGTTTGGGTTAGGGTAGGCTACGCTAGGCTAGGCCAGTTTAGGTTAGGGTAGTTTAGGTTAGGGTACGGTAGGGTAGGGTAGGTTCAGTTAGGTTAGGTTAGGCTAGTCTAGACTAGGGTAGGGTAGGCTACGATAGGATAGGCTAGGATATTCTAGGCTAGGATAGTCGAGGCTAGGGTAGGTTAGTCTACGGTAGGTTAGGCAAGGTTAGGCTAGACTAGGTTAGGCAAGGCTAGGTTGGGGTAGTGTAGGCTAGGCTAGGCTACGCTATGCTATGCTATGCTAGGATACATTGGGTTAGGCTAGGATAGGTTAAGTTAGGTTAGACTAGGTTAGGTTAGGCAAGGTTAGGTTAGGCTAGGTAAGGTTAGGCTAGCTAAGGTTACGTTAACAAACGTTATGATAGGCTAGTTTAGGCTAGTTTAGGCTAGGCTAGGTTAGGCTAGGTTAGGTTATGCTAGGATAGGTTGGGTTAGGCTAGGTTAGCTTATGCTAGGCTAGATTATCCTAGGTTGGGCTAAGCTAGGCTACTCAAGGCAATGCGAGGTTTCACAAGGCAACGCAAGGTTACCCAAGGCAACGCTAGGTTAAGTTTGGGTAGGTTAGGCTAGGCTAGGCAAGGACATGTTACGCAAGGACATGTTAGGCTAGGATAGGTTATGCTAGGTTAGGCTAGGTTAGGTTAGGATAGGTTAGGCTAGGTGAGGTTAGGCTAGGATAGGTATGGTTAGGCTAGGAAAGGCTATGTTAGGTTAGTCTAGGGTAGGCTAGGTAAGGCTAGGCTAGGTAAGGCTAGGATAGGTTAGGCTATGCTAGGATAGGTAAGGCTAGGATATGTTAGGCTAGGTAATGCTAGGTTAGGTTAGGCTAGGAAAGGTTATGTTAGGTTAGTCTAGCGTAGGCTAGGAAAGGTTATGTTAGGTTAGTCTAGCGTAGGCTAGGAAAGGTTATGTTAGGTTAGTCTAGGGTAGGCCTTGTAAGACTAGGCTAGGTAAGGGTAGGATAGGTTAGGCTAGGCTAAGATACGTTAGGCTAGGTTAGGCTAGGTAATGCTAGGTTAGGTTAGGCTAGGGAAGGTTAGGTTAGGTTTGGTTAAGCTATGTTAGGCAATGATAGATTAGGCTAGGCTAGGTTAAATTATGCTTGGTTAAGATAGGTTAGTCTAGGCTAGGCAAGGAAAGTCTAGGATAAGAAAGGTTAGTCTAGGCTACGCTAGGCTAGGCTAGGTTATGCTATGCTAGGTTAGGCTAGGTTAGTCTAGCGTAGGTTAGGCTAGGGTATATACACTATGTTGGAGTAAGATAGGTTTGGGTAGGCTAGGCTGGGCTAGGTTTGGATCGACTAGGATGGCCTAGGTTTGGATAAGCTAGGCTAGGATAGACTAGGCTAGGATAGGATAGGGTAGGCTAGGCCAGGGTAGGCTAGGGTAGGCTAGGCTATGATAGGATAGGTTAGGCTAGGTTAGGTTAGGCTCGATGCTTCTCATTCAATTGTCAACTCAGGGCATGTCTTATTATTTCAAGACTGTGAGCATAGTATATGCAAGTGATATCAAAGAACCCCTACTCTATATTACCATAAAGAGGACTATCTAATTCTCGAAGCTCAATCAATTCAAATGGAAATGGAATTGTAAAATTATGTTTAACTATTCTGTCTAAGTAAGTGCAGAAAAGAGCAACCTATGATTGAAAAACACACAAATGAATTGAACAACAGTCCTACGGAATTGAACAACAGCTTCAATAAATTGAATAGTAATTTCTTATCTAATTTTGCAATGGAATTCTCTTTTTAAATTAAATAGATGACATCTCTCTGAATCAATTAACAACTAGATGCCTTACATTACTGATGGAAAGATCCAGCTCTTAGCTATTTACATCATTGAACAACAGTCATGCTAAAACAAATGAAACGAGTATAAAAGCATTGGGAAATGATGAAAGCATCTAAAAAATATGAAAGCATTCATTGTAAACAAGGAAACATGAATACTGAACTATTATAATGAAAGAGAAAGTTGTAGTATATTATGTTCACAATTCAACCAATTAAATGATATCTCATAAAATGTGTTTGATGACTGAAACGTAAATTCTGTAATTGAACGTATAGCATAGAGATTAGCACAGAAAATCCCAGGGCTGGGCCTAAACCACCAGAAGTCTACCGCTACGGAAAACTCATAAATTCACTATAAAAATGCCAAGACCTTTATTAAGCTGAAAGTTAATACATTGATATAATAGGACAATCCTGTCCTGATACATCTATTACAGAATAAAGTCTCTATTTTGATCTATCTATATTGTTCATTTTTGGCCTTTTCAAGGCGATTACAACAGTGGTAACGGTCTTTTCCATACGAGATTTTGCTGCTTGTGGATTTTGTTTGAGTTCTTCAGACATGGAGGTGCCTTTCCCTCTTCTGCCTGTCCATGGTAGTCATCATGGTTCCGTTAGTCTCTATCTGTCAACTGTCTTCTGGTCATCATTGATTCAACTAGTTATTTCCCCGTAAACAAAGATATAACAAGTCAATTTCCCGTTGTAAAACATCCCTTTTACTGTTAGTTCAATTTGTCCTGAGTTTACATTAATCTTCCTTTCCTTTACTGTTAAGATGAGGAAAAATTCTTAAAGGTGGATAAAAAATTTTGGTAAAGGAAGGGTGAAAATGTACCAAAAGAGAGGAAAGCCTGGAACTGAATATCTTCTATAAAGGGGCTGGGATTACTGTCCCTGTCCTCCTTTAAGAAGAAGTTGTGCATGTATAGTTCACACAAGAGGTATTGGACCTGCTCATTTTGATCATTGCAACAATGGAAAAATTCCTCTATGGTTTTAAAAGTCATCGGCTTCCCTGCCCCGACGACCTTGATCTTCAGTAACAGCTACCGTTATACTAGAAATAGGGCATAGTTGGTGGCTAGTGCCCTACATGTTAGCACATCATAGTACAGAGAGCAAACCATAGTGGCTTGCTTCTTAGCTTGTCCCACCTGATCTTGTGCTTTCTTTACCTTCGCTTTTTCTTCTCTGAGTTGAGAAATTGTCTCATGCTCTGTTGCAGAAAGGTCTGTGAATTTCTTTAATAGTGCCTAATACTCTTGTGTGGGCACTACTTCCTTTCTGCATTGTGTTAACTCATGTTGTGTTCGAATTAATTCATTATGCAATTTTTGATTGGCAGCCTTTTCTACCAGAAGAGCGTAGGCAGGGGCTTCCACCGTTTGGGTTCCGTTTTCTTCTCTAAATTCTAGCCTAGTTTGCACAAAGGCTTCAATAGTGTCCACTAGGTCTGTCTGTACGTCAATCTCAGCAGTAGTTTCTAAGTCGATACATGCCTCAACCTCGGTGTACGCAGGTGGTGACAAGCTCTGTTTGGGTTTTTGTGGTAACCAATTATTTGTTAGGCTTACGAGCCTTGATTACTTCCTTCAGATGTTTCCTCAAATGTTTTATCATTTTCCTTAACCTTTTGCAAGTTCTTCTCATTTTATTCAACTTATTTTCAACGAAATTCTCTTCTGGCCTGGTTTTGGCAGGGGATGGAGGAGAAGCAACCTTGTTTTCAGGAATGGTGGTGCCAGTTTCAAGGTTTTTTGTGATGATATTTTCTACTTGTACTCCAGAGCTTACTTGTGCATTAATTTCCCATGCTTGCATTTTTTCTAAGGGGATGGTATTTTGTAGGCGATTTTCGGTCATTTTCCTACTTTGCTCTTCCCTATTCACCCCATCACTCTTGGGAGGAGACAAGGCCCTAAAACCTTGTGATTCATCTTGTTGAGGTAATATATAACTGCGACCAGAGCTGCTGACGGTGGAAAATTGGTTTAACAGTTCCTCTTGCTCCTCAGCTATTCAGATGGGCTTCTAGTTTCATAGGATGCCGTCATTTTCTCTAGAACTCGATCCATATATTCCTCGTAGTCTTATAAAGGTATGTTTTGAGGGCTTCAAGGTGGTGAATGGGATGGCCCTACCTCCTCTGGCGTTTCCAAGGTTTCTTGTTGTAATTGCAGTCTTTTGGACCATCTTCGCTTGCTTGGTTTTGTTTTCGAAGCATGGGTATTTTTCATTCTTGTTCCTCCAGGTATGTTCATTTTAGGGAGCTCAATTTCGGTCTCGATAGGGTTTTCCTCATGTTCATGCACGACATGGTTAACAAAGTTGTCCTAGGATGTCTGTTGTTTGCCTAATTCATGCATGATAATTAACTTGATTAAACCATGGTGGCTGACGGTTGCTTGGGGGTTTTTAGCCTTTCTCATTCGAATAATAGTGTCATGTACAAAATTTAACCAAGAAGGTAGATTAACTGAAATCTTTTTTTTAAGAACAACTAACAATTTGAGTTGACAGGGATTTACCAAGTCTTGGCGTCTATCACATGTGATGAATATTTAGATGAATGCTACCAATTCCTGCCATGGTTGTTGTAGAGAGTTAGGTTTAATCCCCTTTCCTTTCTGTTCCAATGGTTCTCCTGGATCCTGGTACACTACGATTGCCTCTCGTAGAAGAAGGTGCTTTTCGGTCAATATTTCTCCCTTTTCTGGCATTCCAAAAACTTCAGCAATGATATCCTATGTGACCGGTATAATCCTTCCATTGATTCTGGTATGTCCCTCCTGTAGGTTATGCAGGAATCGAATTTTTATCTCTGTGTCAAACTCTTACAATTTGTGTAAGTATGGCAGCCAACCAGCTTGTTGGAGAATGGTGTGAGTTGCGTCTGAGATTGGGAAGGTCGTAGGTTCATTCCGGAGAGAGTTCCCTCCCATGGCTGATGCGTTCTATTGAGCTAATTTCTCCTTCTGTCTATCTTTCCTTTCGGCCCTATCAGTTAGAATAAACACTTCATACAAGAGAAAAATAAATTGCAGCCTTCTTTCATAAATGTAGGTAACTTCATATCGTAATTGGAATGATCTTTTGTTCTTATCAACGTATCCAACGAAATTTGTGCAGGGAATTCACATGCTTAATATTGATGGATATTTACACCCCCTCTCTCGAAATAAGGGCATCCATGTCCTTAAGTACAAGAGATATTTAATCAATCATGAATGCATATGTGGGAAAATGTTAGCAATCAGTAATCACAGTCTGTACACGATAACGAGGTCTGTGGCCTTGGAGCTCAAGAAAAGACCATTGTGCTGGTGTGGTAGCTAGATAGTCACAGTACCATTCACTGGGATTGTAACAGAGTGATCAGGCCGGCTCGTGATGAGACCTCCCGTCCTTCAAGCAGTTAAGAAGGTCATTACCCTGGTGTGTGAAGTAAAAAAAAGAATGCCAATACAATTAATGCTCCTTATTCCTAAATATTTATGTCAAAGGGAAATACTGCTCGAGAGTGTAGAAAGATATACCATTATAAGACTATGTATCATGTAATAACATGTTTAAATAGGAGATGTTTTAGCCATCCATTGCATAGATGTACCATGTCAGCTTCCGGAGTAGATATTTCCATTAAATTTTCAAAGGATAATCATATTAGTAATATTGCTACTTTTCTCCTCTTCAGGTGCCAGTTCCCACTCAAAAATGTGTTTTACAGCGGGGGTGTGGGACAAGGAGAGGTTTTTGTGAGGAGAGATCATTAGAAAAAAAAAATCAGTTGTTCTATATGATTAAACAACAAAGTAAAACACAAAAAAAACATGATTGTTCAATCCGATTGAACAGCAGTTGTTCAATTGGATTAAACAACAGTCGTTCAAAGATTTTAACAACAGCCGTTCAAAGATTTTAACAGCAACCGTAAAAATGCAAAACACGGTTGTTCAGTCTGATTGAATAGCAAGTGTTCAATTGGATTGAACAACAATCGTTCAAATATTTGAACACCAATGAGTAAAAACACAAAAACACAGTTGTTAAATCCGATTGAATAGTAGTTGTTCAATGGGATTGAACATCAGCCGTTCAAATATTTGAACTGCAAAGAAAAAACACAAAAACACAGTTTTTCAACCTGATTGAACAAGAACTATTCAATGGGACTTAATAGCAGTCGTTCAAAGATTTAAACAACAAAGAAAAAAATCGCAAAAACACGTCTGTTCAATCCGATTGAACAACAACTGCTCAATGGGATTGAAAAGTAGTCGTTCTAATATTTGAACAAAAAAAAAAAAACAAGGGGTGATGAACGAAAATGAAACCATTGTGAATATGAAGAATGTACAACAGAATAATAAAAAAATTGCAGGGAAATTATATACAATATTTACAAAAGGAAACAACAGGCTCTTATGTATTTGAAGTTGTGGGGTTATCACCCCGTTATGCTAGAACTTGGATAATAGGATCATTGCGTACCTGATGGCAGAAAGTCTCCTTTGTAAGAGGTTTGTGATAGAGGCACACTCTGTGCCCGTTGACCCGAAATGTAGAACCGGGCCCATCTATGGCGGTCAAGGTGAGGGTACCATTGTTGTGTACTTCTTGAACTTCGTATGGACTGAGCCACCTTGTTTGCAACTTCCTTAGAAAATATTGAATCTGGAGTCATAGTGAAGTGCCCAATCTCCTTTTTGGAATGTCTTATTTTTGATGAGGTTGTCATGCTACTTAGCTCGTTGTTGTTGTATGATTTCTGTGCGTTGCAGACCCAGTAGTCGTATTTCATCTAGCTTATTTATTTGTTGGATTCTTTTAATATAAGCCTCCATCAAGTCCAACCCTACCTCCTATGTTGTCCTTAAGGTCTTTATCTCGAATTCAATAGGAAAAATAGGCTCTCTTCCAAAGACCAGATGATACAGAGAATATCCTATGGTGTTTCGCCACATTGCGCGGTAAGCCCGCAAGGCCCCTGGTAGTCTAGTGGCCCAGTCCCAGCGATGTGCTGATACTGTTTTAGAAAGAATTTCCTCAAGGAATTTGTTGGTACTTTCGACCTGACTGTTTTCCTGTAGGTGGTAAGGAGACGTGACTCTATGGATGATATGGTGATTCTTTAGGGTGGCTGTAATTTTATTACCCAAAAACTGTGCCCCTCCATCGGTTATCACTTCTCGTAGTAAACCATATCTCACAAATAGCTCAAAAAGGAATTTAATTACAGATTATTTCGTGGCTCTTGATAAGGCCACTTTTTCTACCCACTTTGTTACGTAATCTATGGCAACTAGTATGCATATTTCATAGTTCGGTGGTGGGTTGAATGGTCCAACAAAATCCAGTGCCCATTGTTCAAACGGTTCTACTACCAATTGTGGTTGAAGTGGCATTTCATCTCTTGTCACCACCATAAACTCTTGAATTTATCAATGATTTAAAACTCTCATCTCTTTATATTCTCAAATATATAAATAAAAAATCCCTTTAACCTACTATATTTTTTTATCCCGTGAGATAATCACCAAATAAGTTGTAATGACCTATTGTGTCTTCTCTTTTCAAACTTTTAACAACATAAACTTATAGTTCTCAAGTATCATAATAAGATATATTCTCTTTAAAACGTTGACTATATATACATATATTCATTATCTTCCATATTGCACTCCCCTGAGAATTGTTGAAAATCGAAGAGTTATGATGAATCTTCTACCATTACAAGCATGAAGTAAATTACCTTTAAAATATTCATACAAACATTAAATTATGAAGAATTATTGACTAATATATAGGTTATTGCTGAGGAAAAACAAAGAGGAAGCTAATTTTTGTTAAAGTTGAAAGATAATGTAACGCCTCCAGTTGAATTTTTTTAGGCTAGGCTAGGTTGGGGTAGTGTAGGCTAGGCTAGGCTAGGCTATGCTATGCTATGCTACGATACATTGGGGTAGGCTAGGCCGGGGGTAGGTTAAGTTATGCTAGTTTAGGTTAGGTTAGGTTAGTAGTATAGGCTAGGCTGCATAAGTTTGGGTTAGGCTAGGTTAGGCTAGGCTACGCTAGGCTAGGCCAGTTTAGGCTAGGATATTTTAGGTTAGGGTAGGGCAGGGTAGGTTCGGTTAGGTTAGGTTAGGCTAGTCTAGACTAGGGTAGGGTAGGGTAGGATATTCTAGGCTAGGATAGTCGAGGCTAGGGTAGGTTAGTCTACGGTAGGTTAGGCTAGGTTAGGCTAGACTAGGTTAGGCAAGGCTAGGTTGGGGTAGTGTAGGCTAGGCTAGGCTAGGCTATGCTATGCTATGCTAGGATACATTGGGTTAGGCTAGGATATGTTAAGTTAGGTTAGACTAGGTTAGGTTAGGCAAGGTTAGGTTAGGCTAGGTAAGGTTAGGCTAGCTAAGGTTACGTTAACAAACGTTATGATAGGCTAGTTTAGGCTAGTTTAGGCTAGGCTAGGTTAGGCTAGGCTAGGTTATGCTAGGATAGGTTGGGTTAGGCTAGGTTAGCTTATGCTAGGCTAGATTATCCTAGGTTGGGCCAAGCTAGGCTACTCAAGGCAAGGCGAGGTTTCACAAGGCAACGCGAGGTTACCCAAGGCAACGCTAGGTTAAGTTTGGGTAGGTTAGGCTAGGCTAGGCAAGGACATGTTAGGCTAGGATAGGTTATGCTAGGTTAGGCTAGGTTAGGTTAGGATAGGTTAGGCTAGGTGAGGTTAGGCTAAGATAGGTATGGTTAGGCTAGGAAAGGCTATGTTAGGTTAGTCTAGGGTAGGCTAGGTAAGGCTAGGATAGGTTAGGCTATGCTAGGATAGGTAAGGCTAGGATATGTTAGGCTAGGTAATGCTAGGTTAGGTTAGGCTAGGAAAGGTTATGTTAGGTTAGTCTAGCGTAGGCTAGGAAAGGTTATGTTAGGTTAGTCTAGGGTAGGCTAGGTAAGGCTAGGCTAGGTAAGGCTAGGCTAGGTAAGGGTAGGATAGGTTAGGCTAGGCTAAGATACGTTAGGCTAGGTTAGGCTAGGTAATGCTAGGTTAGGTTAGGCTAGGGAAGGTTAGGTTAGGTTTGGTTAAGCTATGCTAGGCAATGATAGATTAGGCTAGGCTAGGTTAAGTTATGCTTGGTTAAGATAGGTTAGTCTAGGCTAGGCAAGGTAAGTCTAGGATAAGAAAGGTTAGTCTAGGCTACGCTAGGCTAGGCTAGGTTATGCTATGCTAGGTTAGGCTAGGTTAGTCGAGCGTAGGTTAGGCTAGGGTATATACACTATGTTGGATTAAGATAGGTTTGGGTAGGCTAGGCTGGGCTAGGTTTGGATCGGCTAGGATGGCCTAGGTTTGGATAAGCTAGGCTAGTATAGACTAGGCTAGGATAGGATAGGGTAGGCTAGGCCAGGGTAGGCTAGGGTAGGCTAGGCTATGATAGGATAGGTTAGGCTAGGTTAGGTTAGGCTCGATGCTTCTCATTCAATTGTCAACTCAGGGCATGTCTTATTATTTCAAGACTGTGAGCATAGTATATGCAAGTGATATCAAAGAACCCCTACTCTATATTACCATAAAGAGGACTATATAATTCTCGAAGCTCAATCAATTCAAATGGAAATGGAATTGTAAAATTATGTTTAACTATTATGTCTAAGTAAGTGCAGAAAAGAGCAACCTATGATTGAACAACACACAAATGAATTGAACAACAGTCCTACGGAATTGAACAACAGCTTCAATAAATTGAATAGTAATTTCTTATCTAATTTTGCAATGGAATTCTCTTTTTAAATTAAATAGATGACATCTCTCTGAATCAATTAACAACTAGATGCCTTACATTACTGATGGAGAGATACAGCTCTTAGCTATTTACATAATTGAACAACAGTCATGCTAAAACAAATGAAACGAGTATAAAAGCATTGGGAAATGATGAAAGCATCTAAAAACTATCAAAGCATTCATTGTAAACAAGGAAACATGAATAATGAACTATTATAATGAAAGAGAAAGTTGTATTATATTATGTTCACAATTCAACCAATTAAATGATATCTCATAAAATGTGTTTGATGAATGAAACGTAAATTTTGTAATTGAACGTATAGCATAGAGATTAGCACAGAAAATCCCAGGGCTGGGCCTAAACCACCAGAAGTCTACCGCTACGGAAAACTCAGAAATTGACTATAAAAATGCCAAGACCTTTATTAAGCTGAAAGTTAATACATTGATATAATAGGACAATCCTGTCCTGATACATCTATTACAGAATAAAGTCTCTATTTTGATCTATCTATATTGTTCATTTTTGGCCTTTTCAAGGCAATTACAACAGTGGTAACGGTCTTTTCCATACGAGATTTTGCTGCTTGTGGATGTTGTTTGAGTTCTTCAGACATGGAGGTGCCTTTCCCTCTTCCGCCTGTCCATGGTAGTCATCATGGTTCCGTTAGTCTCTATCTGTCAGCTGTCTTCTGGTCATCATTGATTCAACTAGTTATTTCCCCGTAAATAAAGATATAACAAGTCAATTTCCCGTTCTAAAACATCCCTTTTACTGTTAGTTCAATTTGTCCTGATTTTACATTAATCTTCCTTTCCTTTACTGTTAAGATGAGGAAAAAATCTTAAAGGTGGATAAAAAATTTTGGTAAAGGAAGGGTGAAAATATACCAAAAGAGAGGAAAGTCTGGAACTGAATATCTTCTATAAAGGGGTTGGGATTACTGTCCCTGTCCTCCTCTAAGAAGAAGTTGTGCATGTATAGTTCACACAAGAGGTATTGGACCTGCTCATTTTGATCATTGCAACAATGGAAAAATTCCTCTATGGTTTTAAAAGTCATCGACTTCCCTGCCCCGACAACCTTGATCTTCAGTAATAGCTATCGTTCTACTAGAAATAGGGCATAGTTGGTGGCTAGTGCCCTACATGTTAGCACATCATAGTACAGAGAGCAAACCATAGTGGCTTGCTTCTTAGCTTGTCCCACCTGATCTTGTGCTTTCTTTACCTTCGCTTTTTCTTCTCTGAGTTGAGAAAATGTCTCATGCTCTATTGCAGAAAGGTCTGTGAATTTCTTTAATAGTGCCTAATACTCTTGTGTGGGCACTACTTCCTTTCTACATTGTGTTAACTCATGTTGTGTTCGAATTAATTCATTATGCAATTTTTTATTGGCAGCCTTTTCTACCAGAAGAGCGTAGGCAGGGGCTTCCACCGTTTGGGTTCCCCTTTCTTCTCTAAATTCCAGCCTAGTTTGCACAAAGGCTTCAATAGTGTCCACTAGGTCTGTCTGTACCTCAATCTCAGCAGTAGTTTCTAAGTCAGTCTGTACCTCAACCTCAGCAGTGTCTATCAAATTGGTGACAAGATTTGTTTGGGTTTCTGTGGTAACTAATTCTTTCTTAGGCTTTCGAGCCTTGATTACTTCCTTAAGTTGTTTCCTCAAATGTTTTATCATTTTCCTTAACCTTTTGCAAGTTCTTGTCATTTTCTTCAACTTATTTTTAGCAAAATTCTCTTCTGGCCTGGTTTTGGCAGGGGATGGAGGAGCAACAACCTTGTTTTCAGGAATGGTGGTGCCAGTTTCAAGGTTTTCTGTGATGATATTTTCTAATTGTACTCCAGAGCTTAATTTTGCATTAATTTTCCATGCTTGCATTTTGTTCTAAGGGGATGGTTTCTCCTGACTGATTTTCAGATTCGGCTACACCTTCTACCTGCTCTTCCCTATTCACCCCATCACTCTTGGGAGCAGACAAACCCCTAAAACCTTGTGATTCATCTTGGTGAGGTAATATCTAACTACGGCCAGAGCTTCTGGCGGTGGCAGATTGGTTTAACAGTTCCTCTCGCTCCTCAGCTATTCAGATGGGCTTCTAGTTTCACAGGATGCCCTCATTTTCTCTATAAATCGATCCATATCTTTCTGATAGTCTTATAATGGTATGTTTTGAGGGCTTCAAGGTGGTGAATGGGATGGCCCTGCCTCCTCTAGCGTTTCCAAGG
Organism: Pinus albicaulis; assembly: GCA_034641835.2. Classification (NCBI taxonomy): domain Eukaryota; kingdom Viridiplantae; phylum Streptophyta; class Pinopsida; order Pinales; family Pinaceae; genus Pinus; species Pinus albicaulis. The sequence continues at coordinate 395,833,244 of CM076578.1, forward strand.
TTTCTTGTTTTAATTTCAGTCTTTTGGACCGTGTTCACTTGCTTGGTTTTGTTTTCGAAGCATGGGTCTTTTTCATTCTTGTTCCTCAAGATATGTTAATTTTAGGGAGCTCAATTTCGGTCCCGACAGGGATTTCCTCATGTGCATGCATGACATGGTTAACAAAGTTGTCCTAGGATGTCTGTTGTTTGCCTAATTCATGCATGATAATTAACTTGATTAAACCATGGTGGCTGATGGCTGCTTGGGGGTTTTTAGCCTTTCTCATTCGAACAATAGTGTCATGTACAAAATTTAAGCAAGAAGGCAGATTAACTGAAATATTTTTTTTAAGTACAACTACCAATTTGAGTTGACAAGGTTTTACCACGTCTTGGCGTCTATCGCATGTGATGAATATTTAGATGAATGCTACCAATTCCTGCCACGATTGTTGTAGAGAGGTAGGTTTAATTCCCTTTCGTTTCTGTTCCAATGGTTCTCCTGGATCCTGGTACACTGTGATTGCCTCTCATAGAAGAAGGTGCTTTTCGGTCAATATTTCTCCCTTTTCTGGCATTCCAGAAACTTCAGCAATGATATCCTATGTGACGGGTATAATCCTTCCATTGAGTCTGGTATGTCCCTCCTGTAGGTTATTCAGGAATTCAATTGCTATCTCTGTGTCAAACCCTTGCAATTTGAGTAAGTATGGCAGCGAACCAGCTTGTTGGAGAATGGTGTGAGTTGCGTCTGAGATTGGGAAGGTCGTAGGTTCATTCCGGAGAGAGTTCCCTCCCATGGCTGCTGCGTTCTATTGAGCTAATTTCTCCTTCTTTCTATGTTTCCTTTCGGCCCTATCGGTTAGAATAAACACTTCATACAAGAGAAAAATAAATTTCCGCCTTCTGTCATAAATGTAGGTAACTTCATATCGTAATTGCAATGATCTTTTGGTCTTATCAGCGTATCCAACAAAATTTTTGCAGGGAATTAACGTGCTTAATATTGATGGATATTTACACCCCCTCTCTCGAAATAAGGGCATCCATGTCCTTAAGTACTAGAGATATTTAATCAATCATGAATGCATATGTGGGAAAATGTCAGCAATCAGTAATCACAGTCTGTACACGATAACGATGTCCGTGGCCTTGGAGCTCAAGAAAAGACCATTGTCCTGGTGTGGTAGCTAGATAGTCATAGTACCATTCAGCAGGATTATGTGAGTGGTCCGGAGCTCGTCGTGATGAGACCTCCTATCCTTCAAAAGTTAGAGGTCATTACCACAGTGTGTGAAGTAAAAAAAATAATGCCAATACAATTAATGCTCCTTATTCCTAAATCCTTATGTCAAATAGAAATACTACTCGAGAGTGTAGAAAGATATACCATTATAAGACTATGTATTGTGTGATAACATGTTTGAATAGGAGATGTATTAGCTGTTCATTGCATAGATGTACCATGTCAGCTTCCAGAGTAGAGATTTCGATTAGATTTTCAAAGGGATCATCCTTATTAGTAATTATGCTAATTTTCTCCTCTTCAGGTGCCAATTCCCACTCAAAAATGTGTTTTACAGCTGGGGTGTCGGAGAAGGAGAGGTTTTTGTGAGGAGAGATCATCAGAAAAAAAAAAAAAAAAAGAATCATGCTTAAAGAGGGAAAAAATCAGTTGTTCTATATGATTAAACAGCAAAGTAAAACACAAAAAAACATGATTGTTCAATCCGATTGAACAACAGTTGTTCAATTGGATTAAACAACAGTCGTTCAAATATTTTACCAACAGTCGTTCAAATATTTTAACAGCAGCCGTAAAAATGAAAAACACGGTTGTTCAGTCTGATTGAATAGCAAGTGTTCAATTGGATTGAACAACAATTGTTCAAATATTTGAACAACAATGAATAAAAACACAAAAACAAGGTTGTTAAATCCGATTGAACAGTAGTTGTTCAATGGGATTGAACATCAGCCGTTCAAAGATTTGAACTGCAAAGAAAAAACACAAAAACACAGTTTTTCAACCTGATTGAACAACAACTGTTCAATGGGACTTAACAGCAGTCGTTCAAAGATTTGAACAGCAAAGAAAAAAATCGCAAAAACACGGCTGTTCAATCCGATTGAACAACAACTGTTCAATGGGATTGAAAAGTAGTCATTATAATATTTGAACAAAAAAAAAAAAAAACAAGGGGTGATGAACGAAAATGACACCATTGTGAATATGAAGAATGTACAACAGAATAATAAAAAAATTGCAGGGAAATTATATACAATATTTACAAAAGGAAACAACAGGCTCTTATGTATTTAAAGTTGTGGGGTTATCACCCCTTTATGCTAGAACTTGGATAATAGGATCATTGCGTACCTGATGGCAGAAAGTCTCCTTTGTAAGAGGTTTGTGATAGAGGCACACTCTGTGCCCGTTGACTCGAAATGTAGAACCGAGCCCATCTATGGCGGTCAAGGTGAGGGTACCATTGTTGTGTACTTCTTGAACTTCGTATGGACTGAGCCACCTTGTTTGCAACTTCCTTAGAAAATATTGAATCTGGAGTCATAGCGAAGTGCCCAATCTCCTTTTTGGAATGTCTTCTTTTTGATGAGGTTGTCATGCTACTTAGCTCGTTGTTGTTGTATGATTTCTGTGCGTTGTAGACCCAGTAGTCGTATTTCATCTAGCTCATTTATTTGTTGGAGTCTTTTAATATAAGCCTCCATCAAGTCCAACCCTACCTCCTATGTTGTCCTTAAGGTCTTTATCTCGAATTCAATTGGAAAAATAGGCTCTCTTCCAAAGACCAGATGATACAGAGAATATCCTATGGTGTTTCGCCACATTGCGCGGTAAGCCCGCAAGGCCCCTGGTAGTCTAGTGGCCCAGTCCCGGCGATGTGCTGATACTGTTTTAGTAAGAATTTCCTCAAGGAATTTGTTGGTACTTTCGACCTGACTGTTTTCCTGTAGGTGGTAAGGAGACGTGACTCTATGGATGATATGGTGATTCTTTAGGGTGGCTGTAATTTTATTACCCACAAACTGTGCCCCTCCATCGGTTATCACTTCTCGTAGTAAACCATATCTCACAAATAGCTCAAAAAGGAATTTAATTACAGATTGTTTCGTGGCTCTTGATAAGGCCACTTTTTCTACCCACTTTCGTCAGCAATGTTATCTAGTGCGTCAGCAATTTTTATTGAATGTAAATCTCTGCCGCCTCCTGAATATTTTAAACGACTTTTATGTGTCCACCCCTTTAAAACCCCATTACAAATTAGGTACCGGACGGTTGGTCTGTGAAAGGTAACGCAAACAATAATGGGTACATAATCAATGGAGAAAGAATCCTTCGGTTGTAAGGATTTCAACACCAGTACGGTTTTGGGGGATGGGATCAGGAGTATATTATTCCTGTGTATTATGCTGCCTGTCATATTACCTGATTTAATATTTTCACTTGAGCACTGTATTGCACGGTAAACTCAGGTTTGCGGTTAGATGAATAGCTATTGAAGTTCCTGCTTTTACGTGTGCAACACATTTAATTTATTTCAGATAACAAATTTTATATCTTAGTTTTTATTAATAGTTTTTAATTTATTTTGTTTTGGAATTATTTCTTTATCAATATGATTTAGTTTAATTTATTTTTTAAAATGATTTTCAAATTGAAATATTTAATATATTATTTAATTTCAATATATTATTTAATTTTATTATACTTTATCAATGGTATATTTTTTTAATTAAAATAACTTGAATGTATAAAGAAAAATTGTTTAAATTTATATAATATAAAGTGATAATATATATGATAAAATTAAATTGTACTATAAAAGTAGTCAAACTAGGCTAGGCTAGGTTAAGCTAGGTTAGGGTAGGTTGGGTTCAAGTAGTGGTGCTATCTTTATCTTAGGCTAGGAAGGTTAGGTTATGTTATGCTAGGATAGGCTAGCCTAGGTTATGTTAAGTAGGTTAGGTTAGGCTACGATAGGCTAGCGTAGGCTATCCTAAGCTAGGTTATGTTAAGTAGGTTAGGTTAGGCTAGGATAGGTTAGGCTAGGTTAGGCTAGGCTAGGCTATGCTAGGTTAGGTTAGGTTAGGCTAGTCTAGGCTAGGTTAAATTAAGCTAGGTTAGGTTAGGTTAGGTTAGGTTAGGTTAGTAGGATAAGCTAGCCTAGGTTATGCTAGGCTAGGCTAGGCAAGTCTAGGTTAGGTTAGGCTAGGCTAGGCGAGGATAGGATAGGATAGGATATGCTAGGTTATGTTAGGCTAGGATAGGTTATGTTAGGCTAGGCTAGGCTAGGTTAGGCTAGGGTAGGGTAGGCTAGGTTAGATTACATTAGGATAGGTTAGGTTAGGTTAGGCTAGGGTAGGGTAGGATAGGATAGGATAGGGTACGATAGGTTAGGATAGGCTAGGCTAGGCTAGGTTAGGCTAGGGTATGGTAGGGTAGGTTATGTTAAGCTAGGCTAGGCTAGGTTAGGTTAGATTAAGATAGGCTAGGCTAGGGTACAATAGGCCATGCTAGGAAAGGCTAGGCTAGGGTAAGCTAGGGTAGGCTAGGATAGGTGAGACTAGGTTAGGCTAGGGTAGAGTATGCTAGGTTATACTATATTATTGAAGTTAAGGTTAGACTATATTATTGTAGATTAGGCTAGGCTAGGCCACGATAGGTTAGGTTAGGCTAGGTTAGGTTAGTATAGGCTAGCTTAGGATAGGTTTGGCTAGGTTACACTACGCTAGGTTTTAGGCTAGGTTAGGCTAGGTTAGGCTAGGCTATAATAGGCTAGGATATGCTATGATAGTCCACGCTAGGATAGGCTAGCATAGGGTAGGGTAGGGTAGGGTAGGTTTGGCTAGAGTAGGCTAGGTTAGACTAGGTGAGGTAGGCTAGGCTATAGTAGGCTACGTTAGACTAGGTCAAGGTAAGTTAGGCTAGGTTTGGTTAGGTTACAGTAGGCTAGGATAGGCTGGTGTAGGGTAGGGTAGGTTGGGTTAGGTGAGGTTAAGCTATGTTAAGCTAGGCAAGGGTAAGCTAGGCTAGATTAGGTTAGTCTAGGCTAGGCTAGGGTACGGTAGGGTAAGGTAGGGTAAGATAGGGTAGGTTAGGTTAGATTAGGTTAGGTTATGTTAGGTTAGGATTGGCTAGGCTTGGCTATGCTAGGCTGGGTTAGGTTAGGCTAGGCTAGGCTAGGCTAGGCGAAGCTAGGCTAGGCTAGGAAAATGTAGGTTAGGTTAGGAGAGTCTAGGTTAGGATAGGCTAGGATTGATTAGAGTAAGTTAGGTTAGACTAGGATATTGTACGCTAGGTTAGATAGGTGAGGCTAGGCGAGTCAAGCGTAGGTTAGTCAAGTATAGGCTAGCTTAGGCTAGTCTAAAGTAGGCTAGGCTAAGATAGGCTAGAATAAGTTAGGCTAGGCTAGGATTGGCTATAGCAAGCTATGTTAGACTAGGTTATTGCCGGCTAGGTTAATCTAGGCAAGAGTAGGCAATGCTAGGCTAGGTTAGTCTAGGTTAAGTAAGCTAAGTAGGCTAATTAGGCTAGGTTAGGCTAGGCTAAGTAGGCTAATTAGGCTATGTGGCTAGGCTAAGTAGGCTAAGTAGGAAACCTTAGGCTAGGTAAGGTTAGGTTAGGTTAGGCTATGTAGGCTATGTTAGTCTATGTAGGTTAGGATAACCTAGGATATGGTAGGCTAGGCTGGGTTAGGCTAGGTTTAGCGAGGGTACACTAGGCTGGGTTAGGCTAGGTTTAGCGAGGGTACACTAGGCTAGCCTAGGCTAGGTTACATTAGGTCAGGTTACGCTATACTAGGTCAGGCTAGGCAAGGCTAGGCTAGTCTCGGTAAGGTTGGGCTAGGTTAGGTTAAGCTAGGCGACATCGAGGTAGGTTAAGTTAGGCTAGTTTAGGTTAGGCTAGGTTAGTAGGATATGCTAGGCTGCGTAAGGTTCGGTTAGGCTAGGTTAGGTTAGGCTAGGTTAGGCTAGGCTAGGCTAGGATGGATTAGGTTAGGGTAGTTTAGGTTAGGGTAGGGTAGGGTAGGGTAGGTTAGGTTAGGTTAGGCTAGTCTAGACTAGGCTATGTTAGGCTAGGATAGGATAGCCTAGGATATTCTAGGCTAGGATAGTCGAGGCTAGGGTAGGTTAGTCTATGGTAGGTTAGGCTAGGTTAGGCTAGGCTAGGATAGTCGAGGCTAGGGTAGGTTAGTCTATGGTAGGTTAGGCTAGGTTAGGCTAGGCTAGGTTAGGCTAGCCTACGTTGGGCTAGGTTAGGCTAGGCTAGGTTGGGGTAGTGTAGGCTAGGCTAGGCTAGGCTATGCTATGCTATGCTAGGATACATTGGGGTAGGCTAGGCCGGGGGTAGGTTAAGTTATGCTAGTTTAGGTTAGGTTAGGTTAGTAGTGTAGGCTAGGCTGCATAAGTTTGGGTTAGGCTAGGTTAGGCTAGGCTACGCTAGGCTAGGATATTTTAGGTTAGGGTAGGGCAGGGTAGGTTCGGTTAGGTTAGGTTAGGTTAGGTTAGGTTAGGTTAGGCTAGTCTAGACTAGGGTAGGTTAGGCTAGGATATTCTAGGCTAGGATAGTCGAGGCTAGGGTAGGTTAGTCTACGGTA